>CM059016.1:16803489-16805989 GCA_030272315.1 Paspalum vaginatum | reverse complement strand
TCCAGTTGTTGTTCCCCTCCCAAGGGCAGGTTCTTACGTGTTACTCACCCGTTCGCCACTGGAAACACCACTTCCCGTTCGACTTGCATGTGTTAAGCATGCCGCTAGCATTCATCCTGAGCCAGGATCGAACTCTCCATGAGATTCATAGTTGCATTACTTATAGCTTCCTTATTCGTAGACAAAGCGGATTCGGAATTGTCTTTTCTTCCAAGGATAACTTGTATCCATGCGCTTCAGATTATTAGCCTGGAGTTCACCACTAGCAGTATAGCCAACCCTACCCTATCACGTCAATCCCACAAGCCTCTTATCCATTCCCGTTCGATCTTGGTGGGGGAGATGGTGGGGGAGTAAGTAAAAATAGAAAAAACTCACATTAGGCTTAGGGATAATCAGGCTCGAACTGATGACTTCCACCACGTTAAGGTGACACTCTACCGCTGAGTTATATCCCATCCCCACCCCGTCGGGAAAGAGAATTAATGAATCCTAAGGCAAAGGGGCGAGAAACTCAAGGCTAGGCTACTCTTCCTCCAGGCTTTCTTTCCACACTATTGTGCACAGTCAAATAATGGGAAAAATTGGATTCAATTGTCAACTGGTCCTATCGAAAATAGGATTGACTATGGATTCGAGCCATAGCACATGGTTTCATAAAATCTGCACGATTTTCCCGATCTAAATTGAGCGGGTTTACATGAAGAAGATCTTGTTTAGCATGTTCTATTCGATACTGGTAGGAGAAGAACCCGACTTGGTATTCTTAAAAAAAGAGGGGAAGTAGAACCAAGTCAAGATGATATGGGTCGCCTCTTCTTCTTGCGCCAAAGATCTTAAAATTTCCGAAGGAACTGGGGCTACATTTCTTTTCAATTTCCATTCAAGAGTTTCTATCTGTTTCCACGCCCTTTTTTGAGACCTCAAAACATGAAAAGGACAAATTCCTTCTCTTAGGAACACATACAAGAAAAAGGATAATGGTAGCCGTCCCATTAACTACTTCATTTTCATTTATGAGTTTCATAGTAAGAGAAATCCATGTCCTACCGAGACAGAATTTTGAACTTGCTATGCTCTTGCCTAATAGGCAAAGATTGACCTTTTAGAAAGACTGATTCATTCGGATCGATATGAGGACCCAACTCCCTTGCATTGCCAGAATCCATGTTCCATATTTGAAGCGGGTTGACCTCTGTGCTCCTCTCATGGTACAATCCTCTTCCTGCTGAGCCCCCTTTCTCCTCGGTCCACAGAGAAAAAATGTAGGACTGGTGCCGATAGTTCATCACGGAAGAAAGAACTCACAGAGCCAGGATCGCTAACTAATAGAATAGTACTACTAACTAATACTAATATACAGAAACTAATACTAATATATAGAAATAGATATCTAGAAATAGAAATGAACTAATATATAGATAATCGAAATTGAAAAGAACTGTCTTTTCTGTATACTTTCCCCGTTCTATTGCTACCGCGGGTCTTATGCGATCAATCGGATCATATAGATATCCCTTTAACACAACATAGGTCATTGAAAGGATCTCGGATGACTCACTAAAGCACGAAAGCCAGTTAGAAAATGGATTCCTATTTGAAGAGTGCCTAACCGCATGGATAAGCTCACATTAACCCGTCAATTTTGGATCCAATTCGGAATTTTTCTTGGGAAGTTTTGGGAAGAAATTGGAATGGAATAATATCGATTCATACAGAGGAAAAAGTTCTCTATTGATGCAAACGTTGAACCTAGAGGATAGGGATAGAGGAAGAGGGAAAAATAGAAATGAAATAAATAAAGAATAAAGCCAAAAAAATAAGTCGAAGATAGAAGAGCCCAGATTCAAAATGAAGAAATGGAAACTTGAAAAGAATCCTTCTGATTCTCAAAGAATGAGGGGCAAGGGGATTGATACCGAGAAAGATTTCTTCTTGTTATAATATGGGGTCAAAAAGTCAAAAAAATAAGTGATTCGTTTTTAGCCCTTATAGAAAGAAAATGGATTCTTGAACCTCTTTCACGCTCATGTCACGTCGAGGTACTGCAGAAAAAAGAACCGCAAAATCTGATCCAATTTTTCGTAATTGATTAGTTAACATGGTGGCTAATTGTATTATGAAAGACGGAAAAAAATCATTGGCTTATCAAATTCTCTATCGAGCCGTGAAAAAGATTCAACAAAAGACAGAAACAAATCCACTATTGGTTTTATGTCAAGCAATACGTAGAGTAACTCCCAATATAGGGGTAAAAACAAGACGTAATAAAAAAGGATCGATGTGGAAAGTTCCGATTGAAATAGGATCTAAACAAGGAATAGCACTTGCCATTCGTTGGTTATTAGAAGCATCCCAAAAGTGTCTGGGTCGAAATATGGCTTTCAAATTAAGTTCTGAATTAGTAGATGCTGCCAAAGGGAGTGGGGGTGCCATACGCAAAAAGGAAGCGACTCATAGAATGGCAGAGGCAAATAGAGCTCTTGCACATTTTCGTTAA
>CM059016.1:14343489-14918489 GCA_030272315.1 Paspalum vaginatum | reverse complement strand
TACATATACATAGATATATATATATATATATATGTATATATATATATGTATATATGTATATATGTATATATGTATATATGTATATATATATACATATATATAACACACACTACTGCTTTATAGTACTCATGTCAGCTATATATGTCTCTTACCCCCAATATATTGCTCTAATTATACACCTGAGCGAAGAATTTATATAGACTTCCTATGCGTCCAAAGAAAATTCAGTCTTAGCATACCGGCCTAGATATGCTAGAACTAAAATGGTAGCAACATAAAAGGTTACAAATAAATCTTTGTTCCATCTTAAATTTTCAAAATCATATCTAAATGATCTTAATATAATGCAATACTCTCAATATCATTTCCTGAGAGATGATTTAGTAAACAGGGAAGGGAGCTACTATGTGAATGTAGGAGGACAGTGTAATTGAGACACATGGCTGATGCCTCTTTTTGTTGCTTGATCAGGTATTGCATCCAAGATGTATAGTGAAAAGAAATAAGAAGTATTTGTCACGACAATGACAATCTGCACAAAATTTGCAATGATGAAACCGGTAGCTGCCAACTTTTGAATGAATTCTCCATTTCTAATTAGTAACTCCAACTGCAACATAGTTAATTTGATTGCTCACAATAAATTAACTCAAATATTCAGGGGAAAGGAAATTAGGAGAGGATAGGTATGAATATTCAAAACAAATATAGCATCTAAATCACCTTTCTGTATATATATGCCACCTATCAAAGTGCGTATAGATCTAAAAAGTCTCAATTGAAGAGAAATGATTTTAGATGAAAATTAAATAAAAATAACAAACATCTAAAGCTAGATATTAATGGTGTGAAACAAAATACCCCACACCATAACGATGAAAGGTAATGCCTTTGTTTTCAAAGTATTTATTTGTCAGTGTACTACAAAATACTATCTTACATTCAATAACAGATGCTCGGGGACATTTCATGAAATTTCCAAATCCAAGTGAGACATACCAAAGGCACCAAACGAATAGGTAACCATGCAACACTTTTGTTCTTTTTTTTTTATCTTACTATTACTAATTAGAGGGTCATTTTGGAGCCTCTATGTTAATCCTCATGAAACGCGCCAGAAAAAAGATAAATCCTAGAAATTCTTACAAAAATCAGAAACATGCAACCATCAATTGGCAGATTGGAATATTAATAGCCATTAGATATGTTTTCTAAGTAATTATGCACCTCTACCATTATGAAAGGTTTTGAGTTCAACTCTCAACGACAGCAAATTTTTTCTTTGTTTGACAGATTTTTTCCATTTTCAAATTTATTCTCAATTTTTTTTCAATTTTTTCTATTTATAAATTTACACTACTAAACGATCCCATAACTTTTTTCATAAAGACACTAGAATCCTTTCTATGAAATAAATATTTTGTGCCAAATCTTGCTATTCCTTTTGAAGCATTCTTATTAATCATCACAAGATGCACTGAATAAAAGATAAAATCATAGGAATTCTCACAATAATCAGAAACATCATATCATCGATTGCAGATTGAAATCTTAAATAGTCATTAAATATGTTTTCTATGTAATTAACATTCTGTCATCCATCATGTAGCTCTAATCATAGATCTATTTTTTACGAAAAAGATAAATCCTAAAAATTTTCACAAAAATCAGAAATATCCTATCATCCATCGTGTAGCTCTAATAATACATCTATTATAGTTTTAAAAAAATGATCCACCATGACATTATGAAAGATGAAATAAAATAATTCCCTAAATTTGTATAAAAATTTCCCATCATGCCATAATGAAATATAAATTAAATAACGCCTTAAATTTGCATAAGATTACCCACCATGCCATTTTGAAATACGAAATAAAATAACCCCTAAATTTGCATATAAATTACTCACCATGTCATTATAAAAGATGAATTAAAATAAGCCCTAAATCTGCATATAAAGTACCCAATATGCCATCATAAAATATAAATTTAAATAATTTCTAAATTTGCATATATATTACCCACAATGACATTACAAAAGATGAATTAAAACAATCAGCTCTAATATTATTACGGATTAAATCTATATCCGCTAAAACTCTAACCCATGCTCGGTTAATGGACTAGTGTTCTTAATTAGATAAGTACTTGTACATAGTACACGTCTAATAATAAAATTGCTATGTGTTTGGCAGTCGAAAAAGAAGAAATATTTAAGTAATCAGTTTATCTGAATAGAGGTCAACATATCATGGGCAACAAACCTGTTAATCATATATCGTGGACAGCTAGGGTAAAGCAAACTCAACTTGTTTTGTATGGGAAAGACATCGGCATCATATATGAGTAAAAATTAATCAACCTTGTAGGGTTTTCTCAAGGATTTAAAGGTAGTATCTCTGTTAATCCATTGGATATATTAGGGAGGATTCACACACAAATGATTTAAAATGGCATCAGTATGCATACTTTTGCTTATTCTCCTGCAAAGAAAATCGCTCAGATTTGGTTTGCTTCTGCGTAATCACAGCTAGGAAATTACAGTCAAATAACACAAGCGTGCACTCTTTCGCCTGGATTTGCAGGCTTAAACAAACATAATTACCAAACTCCTCATAGCTCTTTCCATGAAGCGGCATCTTCTTCAGGCGCGCTTCTCCTGGCCGGCCAGCTTGTGCCTCGGGGCCACGTGAGCGCTGGGATTTGGCTCGGCCAGCTCGGCTGCGGAGCAGAGCTTGGGTGGCGGCCTCGTGGAGGTGGCAGTGCGGCGGTGCGCAGCACCTGCTCAATGCAACTGCTTGGCGCTGCATCCAGCATGCATGAGCTCCTCCTTGTGCTAGGACTGGGACTGGAAGCGCACGGAGGACTCGAGCTTTTCAGCGGGCGTGAGCCGCCTGGCCATTATCGCATCCGCGACTGCTACGAGCCGGGAGGGGCGGCGGAGGGCAAGGAGGTGCCACTGATAGGAGCTAGCGATGGCTGTGCCTGCGAGCAGGGAGGGGCGGCGAAGGACAAGGAGATGAAGCGGCGGCCGGCGGCGCATGGACATGGGCAGGAGGAGCTGTCATTGGGCGTCGGGCCTGCTCAGAACTCACGGTGGCGAGCGCATGGGATAAACGCCGACCTGCGAATCTTTCAGTGCTTTCGGGTCCAATCAACCGGGCAGAAACCCGAACCAGCAACGAATGGCCTAGATTGCAAGCACAGCCGATCTAACGGTTAGCGGGTTAACGGATGACGTGGATATCCTATCCATTGAGTTTTGAATGTAATTCAGTTTTTTTTACACCTCTCAACTATCAACTAGATACAGTTGTAGTGTTACACACTCCACGCGCACACACAATACACAACCACACACAACTAGACCTGAGATTGGATTAGAATCCATATCCAATCAAAGCAATCCAAGTAAAATCCAACTCATTAGAGCCATATATCCAATCCAAACCAACTGCACGTGCTAAGCATCCAAACCAAACCACTCCATCACCATGTAAATCCAAATCCAATCCAAACATCCAAACTACAAGTTGTATGCTAATTAGCTAGTCATGTGCAGAGATTCTTGAAGCTCCAAAAAGCTCTGCACACCTTGGGCTTCCAGGGAGTGGGAATGCGAAGAACAAGTTACCTCAGTCCTCGATCTGAGACCCGGCACTGATGCGGCGGAGGCTCGATCCATCCGGCGAGCTGCAACATCAAAGCTCTCGACCGTGACAGTGAGGCCGCGGGCCAGCTAGCGACGTGTTCTCGGCGTCTTGGACACCATTCTCCAGCAGATGTTCTCGCTGCCATCGCCGCCGGGGAGGCGGACCAAGGCCATTGACGGATTACCGGCGGCACCGACGAGCTCTCCCCGCCCTGGACACCGCTCTCTAGCAGATGCAGATGTGCCCGCAGCTGTCGTCGCCACCGGGGAGGGGGGACCAAGGCCGTTGATGTAGCGCCGGCGGCACCGATGAGCTCTTCGCGCCTGTGCCGGCTGCCGTCGCCGCCGGGGAGGCACACCAAGGCCGCTGAGGGAGCGCCGGCAGCACCGAGGATGTTGCCCCTGGTCCCTCTCTCCCGCTAGCACGAAGGTCCAGAAAGGTACAATTGGGTTTTGGGTTTTTAGTTTGGAGATCCAGATTCATTTGGTGTTTAATGGATCGTACAGCAATAGATATCCAGGTCCACGGACCATTGATCCAAGTGGCCCAAATAAAGTTGAGTCCAATTAGACTTTGGGTATTGGCGGTCCACTCCTAGGTCTACACACAACACACAACCACTCACACCTACACACATGACTATATCTTGCAAAAAATAGTGCCTATCAACATATCGATTGAATTTTGGTGAAATTTCAGAAAATATTTCGTTTTCGGTCTACTACGGGAAGTGGAATTCCGGAATATTTCAAAATTTCCCGTTTTGAATTTAAAATTTTTTTTAAAAATGGAAAAATATGATTAAAAAAACTAGGTGTTTTTATGAGACATCAACACTAGATCTCGTTCAAATCTAATACCATTTGCTAAGTTAAAATTGCATTTTGAATTCGAACCCGTTAAAACCCTACAACCCATTAACTTTCAAACCTAATAACTCCTTATCCATTCATCCTATCTGTCTGTGGCTGACATGAACTGGTCCCCTTCGGTCCCCTCCCTCTCGTCGCGCGCTCTGCTCCCTCGCCTTCGCCCTGCCGCTACCGCCACGCTCTTTTCCCACCGCCGCGGGCGGAAATCCGCACGAGAAACGCCGGATCCCGAGTTTCCCGACCAGGAGGGTCGGATCCCGGCTAGGCGGCTCCCGGGCGCGTGCGCAGGCGGAAATCCGCCCTTCCCTAGTGAAAAACCGCTGTTACCGAGCGAAATCCGCCATCGCCAGCTCGGAAACCGAAGGAAGGTAAGGGATGTTGGTGATTTTGATTTCGGTATATGGTACTTAGTGCTTATTTGTGAATAATATTGATGTGTGCAGTAGGAAAACCTAGGGTTTGGACTATTAGTGCTTTTATTTTGCAACGGACACTCCAATGTTGTGTGCAGAAGCAAACCTAGGGTTACTTGAGTTGAAATGCTTGGAATGAACCACTACTGTTAATACTTGTTGTATTTTGACATTAACTACTAATGTTAGTGTTGTTGTTAGTGTCAACTA
This sequence comes from Paspalum vaginatum, assembly GCA_030272315.1. NCBI lineage: Eukaryota > Viridiplantae > Streptophyta > Magnoliopsida > Poales > Poaceae > Paspalum > Paspalum vaginatum. The sequence goes on along the minus strand of CM059016.1, from coordinate 14,913,338 downwards.
CTATTGTTAACACTACTGTTAGTGCTTGTTGTATTTTGATGTTAAGTACCACGGTTAGTGTTATTGATACTTTTGCTTTATGGATTTAGTACAGACTATGCATTGTGTAATTTGTGTTGCATTATATTCCATGTGTAGACACTAATTTTGGACTTTGGTTATGTGCAATTTGGACTATGGCTTGGATTGTAATAATTATAATGGACTCTGGACTATGTATGACTAATTTTAATGGACTTTGGACATGTATAGCATTGTAGGTATAGACTTTGAACATGACTTATGTATTTAATGTTGTATTTGTCATTATTTTGTGGAATTATATCTATGTTATGTATTATAAACTGTTGATATACATATAATTAGATTAAAATCTGCCAAAATTTTCAATTTTTTCCATATATACATACCTTTCTCATCATTTTCCGGCCGTTATCACCATTTTCCGGTCAAAATGCAACATTTTTCGATCGGGACAACCCAAATTTCGGTCACGTTTTGCTCAAATTCAAATCAAATTCCGTTAGAAAATTCGAAATCCGCAGGATTTCGAGCGAAATTTCATTTTCGGCCGTCACCGGGATTTGTATTTCAAACGAGATGGTTAACCCTGTTGTACATACACGTGCTGCCGCCGCCTGCCGGGCAGCAGAGAACCTGTGCGCATTGATAAACTAATTTAGTTTGTTAGTGCCTGATAGATCGAGTGTGATTCATTCGTATACGGCCGGAAGACTTGAGTTGTCGATTATTACCGACTGACTAATAAAGTGGATCGATGCGATGCGGCTATATACCACACGCCTGTTTGGCAGCTCCGCCAATGGTGTTTGACCTCTCCTTCACGGTAGGCGACGGTACGGTGTGCGTGGCTGTGGACGACCAAAGACGACTGTCCATCTACTACTAGTAGTATATCTAGTATCTAGTTCTAGTACTGGAGAGGTAGTACGTACTCCGTCCACTATCTAGTAACAGCAACACCAGCATGCATACTTCCGCTGCGGAGTTGTTCTTGCTGGCCGTCGCAGCCGCCTTGAGCACCTTGTCCGCCGCCGCCCACGCGCCCAAGGACCCTCCTCAACCGCCCCCTGCCGGCGCCGTCGGCGATGCGATCGCGAGCTGCATGCCTCACGAGGGGGAAGCTCTGCTGGACTTCAAGCAGGGCATCACCAGCGACCCCGCGGGCATGCTCGACTCATGGTCGTCACGGCAGGGCGAGCAGGACTGCTGCCGATGGCGCGGCGTCCGGTGCAGCGACCGGACCGGCCATGTGCTCCGGATCGAGCTTGGCAATGGTGGCTACGGCAGCACGGGCATGATCGACCAGATAAGCCCTTCTCTGCTCTCCCTGCAACACCTGGAGCACCTAGATCTGAGCTACAATTATTATTTGATCGGATCCAGTGGCGCTCAGGGTATCCCAGAGTTCTTGGGCTCTCTGAAGAACCTCAACTACCTTAACCTCTCCGGCATCCTCTTCCTTGGCAGCGTGCCTCCCCAGCTTGGGAACCTGACAAGACTGCAATACCTTGACCTCTCCATGATGGGAGGCACAAGCTCCATGGATTTGTCATGGGTAACACACCTGCGCGTCCTTCGGCATCTTGACCTTGGCTTCGTGAACCTCTCCGCAGCAGCTGATTGGGCCCATGCTGTGAGCATGCTTCCTTCTCTGGAGGTCCTTGGTCTCTCCGCCTGCGGTCTGACGAGCGCAAGCCAACCGCTCCCACGCCTTGATAACCTTACAAACCTTGAGCACCTCGATCTCTCCTTCAACATCCTCGACCATCCGATCTCATCATGTTGGTTTTGGAACCTCACGGGCCTCTCCTACCTCAGCCTTGCGGCGACCAACATGTACGGTCAGTTTCCTAGCGCGCTGGGAGGCATGGCGTCCCTGCAAGTGCTTGATGTTTCAGATTTTTATGGCTGGGGAAATGGCACCATGATGCCAGACCTGAATAATCTATGCAGTCTGGAGGTTTTGGACTTGTCGTTCGGTCTCTTGGACGGGGATGCAACCAAGTTGTTTGAGAGTCTGCCGGCCCGCTGTACACCCAGCAAATTGCAGCGTTTGTCTCTCGGAGACAACAGCATCCATGGGGTGCTGCCAGAGTGGTTAGGGCAATTCACCAGCTTGGAGACTCTCATTCTCGGCCGGAACAACATTACAGGACGTCTCCCAGCATCTATAGGGAATTGCACTGGTTTAGTGACCCTTGACCTCTCCAGCAACCACTTCTCTGGGCAGCTGCCAGCGGAGATTGGCATGCTAGGTTTCCTGACCTACCTGCACGTAGAGAATAATGGCTTTGATGGTGTGGTCACAGAGGAACACTTTGCTAGCCTTAAGAGCTTGCAGGAACTAGACATGTCATACAATCCACTGAGTATCAAGATAAGCTCGGGATGGCGGCCTCCATTCAGATTGCAGGCTGTTTATCTTGTGGGATGCCAAATGGGGCCTCTGTTTCCATCATGGCTGCAGTGGATGGTTGGCATTAACATGATTGATATCTCAAGCACAGGTATAATCGATACCCTTCCGGATTGGTTCGCTGTCGTCTTTTCAAATGTTACATCTATGAATATTTCCAACAATCAGCTCACCGGAGGTTTGCCAGCAGCTATGGAAACCATGTCACTTGAACAGCTCTATCTCAACTCTAATCAACTGACTGGACAAATACCGCCATTGCCTCCAAACCTATCCTTCTTGGACATCTCCATGAACTCCCTGTCAGGACCTCTGCCATCGAATCTTGGAGCTCCTAATCTTGAATCATTGTCACTATCATCCAATCGCTTAACCGGCCGTATTCCCACATCTATCTGCGAATGCGTGGGCCTGAAAGCTTTAGACTTGGCCAACAACTCTTTTTGAGGGAGAACCTCCGCCGTGCCTTGGAAAGTTACAACGTATAACCACTTTACAGTTGAGTAAAAACAGTCTGTCCGGTGAGTTCCCATCCTTCTTACAAAACTATAAGGAGCTGGGATTTCTCGATATAGCAAGTAATAAGTTCTCTGGGAGATTGCCTCTGTGGATTGAAAACATGGTAGAATTGGGATTTCTTCGTCTCAGCCACAATATGTTCTCGGGGAACATTCCAACAAACATGGAAAACCTTCAGTGTCTCAGCTTTTTGGATGTAGCAGACAATAGCATGTCTGGACCTATACCAAGAAACCTTTTAAATTTACAAGGAATGAGTTGTGGCTATTCCTTACCAGCCTATTATAGTGGTCCTATGGTTTCTGCAGTTATCAAGGGGCATCAGCTTCACTATGGTACTAGTTTCAGTTTTCTGGGTTCAGATGTGATAGCCATGGACTTATCTTCAAACAATTTATCGGGTGAGATTCCAGAAGACATAGTAGGTCGTTTCGACCTGTTTAGTCTGAATCTCTCGTGGAACCATCTCACCGGAAATATTCCAAACAACATAGGAGCCATGAAATCCCTAGAGTCACTAGACCTCTCAAGGAACAAGCTTTCAGGAGAGATACCGGCAAGCCTTTCAAATTTGACATTCTTGGGTTATCTGGACTTATCATACAACAATCTGACAGGTAGAATACCATCAGGATCGCAGCTCGACAGCCTCTATGCTTATAATCCAGATATGTATGACGGCAACAATGGTCTTTGTGGGGCTCCTCTTAAAAAGAACTGTTCGAGCACCGATTCATCATGGCAAGGTGACTCGAGAAGAAATGAAGAAGGTCACGGTCTGGAGACCTTTTGGTTTGGACTTGGATTGGGATTCACAGTAGGCCTTTGGGTGGTTTTCTGTACCATGTTATTCAATAAACCAAGCAGGTCTGCATACTTTCGTCACGTTGACAGGCTCTTCAACAACGCACATGTCTTTGTGCTTGTTACTTGGCCAAGATTGACAAGGAAGGATACAAGTACATAACTGCGAATTGACTCTACGTAAACTTGGAAAATGTGACTGGTGCGTGCACACATAGATAAATGAAACTGGAGAAGAAGCCATCTATTGCATTATTAGGATCCTGTGTGTTCCACCCTGTGTTAGTTTTAAATTCCTTGTTGGAGTTAAAATAGTGAGTGTATGTAATGGCAGGTGTATTTTATTTACTTTGTATACTTACTTCTCGGAGCCAAAAGTTTGAGCAGAGCAATTAATAATTTCACCGTGTGTTCACCATCAGTTATTATACGACTCCAAGACACCAAGAAAGGAAATGAGAACTTTGTAACAACATGTCTATGTGGCAGATTGAAATTATCTCGAAAAGATCTAAACAAAACGCAGGAGCAGAACTCATCACAACTTACACTGGGGATCGCTCCAGCAATGAGTTGAGTTTGTCGGCGGAGTTCATAGAACTGAGCAGATCAACTCGGCGAGCAGTCGCGTGATCGCTGCCTAAAAACCTAATTTGCCCAGGTTCTTCAGTGGGGTGAGGTTTCGGAGACACTGCTCTCCCCGCACGTCGTCGTCATGTCAGCGTTAGGGATGGAGAAGCTTGAGGTTGCACAACACCGAGAAGAAGAGAGCCGCAGGGCCTAGGGTAAAGGAACCGACTCGCCCACGGTCTGATTGATTCGGTTCCGAGCTTAATGGTCAAGATACCGCCGAATTTTATTAAAAGAATTGGCAGAACTAAAGGATAGAAAATTCGGCTGTAAAAAATACGTGAATACACGCGTGAGTCTAGCTCCTCTCTCATTCCTCCATTCAAAGAATGCCAACAGCCATGCTATATTGCTATATAAGCTGGTTTCTCTCTTTCTCAACTTCTCATATGAAACTAAATATTGACATCCCCTCCTTCGTAAGTGGGCATTTGAGATTTATATCGTAGGGGTCATGGGCCAAGGCCCATAAACTTCAACACGATCTTCGGATCACCACGTACAGAAGCCTTTTCACGGATCACATAGCGCGCTGGAAAGAAACCTTCTCTCTCACACGCTAACAAATACACTGGGTCATGAATCATGATTGATATAATCAGCTGGTTTAGTTAGATTACTCACACGACACAGGCACCGCACGGCACACTGGAAGAATCTTGTCACCATATATATATATATGCAGAACGTAACATGGCTTAAATACGATGGACGCTGACAGGGGATACATCGTTGGAAACGCGACGATTAAACTTAATTTGCAGCTTGTTGGTTGTACTAACTCCAATCAAAATCGCCAGCACGCTAATAAATAAAGGCCCCAACACGGATGGACGTATATATGGTACGTGACACGACAGGAGTGGGTTGTCAGCTCCGTCCTGTGGCCAGGGATCGGAGCGCGGCTGGCAGGTATGGCAGCGTGTTCCGGCACGTACGCAAACTTAATTAACCCTATCGTCCGTGCGTGAGCTAGCTGATCACCCCCGGCCCGCCGGACCATGCGTGCACGTGATAAACAAAAACGGATATGGTGTATCCGCTCCAAAAAAAAAAAATAAAATAAAATTAATCAAGGAGGTTGCCTGTATACAATATACAAATTGCAATGCTAAATTAAATGCATGTCCCTCTCGAGGGGTAGTATGAAGATGAACCCCAAACGACATTCCTTCTACTCTTCTAGGGTCGCGGACAAGCTCCGTCAAGCAATGAGACAAACAGGGAAAAGATATATGCTAGCTTCGTTAATTAGGCCGGTCATGCCAGCTTCTTGCTTTACCATGGCTACCTTCCACATGTGTACTCCAAGAAAAAAGCTAGGCACGGCGGCAGTCTTAGCTGCTGCTGCGGCCCTGTTTGGATCAGCTAATTTTAAATACACTCAATCAGTTAATGTATGTTAATAGATTGCACACATGTTAACTGTTTCATTAATTTTTAGCAACTAATAATTAGTTAGGTGTATCCAAACATTTTTTTGAGATAGAGAGCACGCGCGCATCGCCTGCTGCCAATCATAGTACTAGTAGTAGAGAAGAGATTATTCAAACACTGCTTATAGGAGTAACGAGGGCATGAGCTAATTGGCGTATGTGTGTAAGCTGGTTTGCGTCTAACTGATCGACTGTAGCCAACGTACTGTATGATTTCCCTCATGATGCGTCAACCGAGTTTGTCTTGGCTACCTTGTTTTTATGTGGACCGAATCGGATGGGAGCAGTTGGTCGGCCATGTCCCCAACTGATCCGAATAGTTTTCGTTCTTTCGAATATATAATGCTGAAGTGGTGCCGCGTAGCTACTATCTACTAGTAGTACCACCTGCCGTGGCCATACTCGATTATTGGTTAAATCTGTCTGGTAACCACTCGGACTCTGACCCCCCGCGCTTGGATGATGCACATGACCAGGGTACTATAGAAATATACAATTGCTGATCGCACGTGTGGGGTCTGCCTATATGCTTTGGTAGGTCAACGCTCCTCAAATCATTATACTAGTACACTTGTATTTTTCCGTATTCAAATATGAGTTGCGGCTAAATTTTTTCCTAAAACTTCAGTCATTCATCTTATTCAAAAAAAATTATATAAACATAAAAAAAAGTCATGCTCAAACTCTTTGCAACAATAAAACAAATTACAATAAAATAAATTATAAATTTTATTGAATAAGGTGAGTGATTGAAAGTTAAAAAAAATAACATATAACTTATATTTATATTTAAATACAGAGGGAGTGCGATCGAGAGAGCGAGGCAATTGGCGCATATTGAGACAGAGATTGGTTGGCCGAGCGTTGTCCCTTTGGTGCTATCCTTTTCCCCACCCATCTCGTCTTTCGCTCCTCCTCGCTTCCGGCCCTCTCCTCCTCCCTCTCCGGCGACCTCATGGTAGTGTACGTACCAGTACATCCTTAGCAGCGTGAATTATTGGGTGTTAATTGCACCATGGTAAAAATAGCGGTAGATGAGATGGCGCGGGCGTCTCTACATGTGTACATAAACGTACTACTCCTTGACGGCGAACCTGAGGTTGGAAGGAGACAAATAGAACACTGAAATCGATATTAGAGAAGGTGGTACATGCATGAACCCCGCGGATCACGCGCCCTGTCAGTAGGACCAGGCGCTGGGCGCTCACTTGCTCTCGTCATTAGCAGCGGCAATTGGCCATCGCGGCACGCGACCTCAGCACACAGACTGACGGACTTTTTTTAATTAAATTCAATCATTAACTGACTAATCACCTCCTCCCCTCTCCTGCTGCTGCGCCTGCGAAGTCAAAAGCTGGAGACCGGAGACGGGAGAGAGAAGTAGACCATGTGGCAGTGACTCGTAGACCCGGCCCACGGGCCAGATCCGGTCCCGGTAAAGCCGCCGGTCCATGCGGTGGCACTGGCAGTGGCGGAGCCGTTGGGGTTGGTTGGCTCCGCGCCACCGCTGGTTGCCGGGTAGTGCTCGGCTCACACTCGCACCGAGTAGTGGCACGTCCACATCGCGGCCTTGGGCCTTGGTACGCTAGCCGTTATACCCGCCTGGTTTCCCTGCCCCTGTTCCACCAATCCTTCCTCACCAATCTTTTCTTCTTCGATTTGCAAAAAAGTTGTTTAGTAAATAAATTACAGATTTACTATTCTTCAGTCAAAAGATTTTTCGACTTACCGTCAGTCGACGCCGCGCGCACGTCTCCTCCTCTGTGCCTCCTTTGCCGCCGCCGCCAGCTCGCCAGTGAAGAAGGGGAAGAACTTGCTGGCGTCGCCATCTTCTTCTTCGGGTTCGGCTAGGGGCTGCTGCCGCCATGGTCATCCCCATGGCTCCTCCACCTCCATCCTTGGAGAGCCAGGGGAGGCAGGCCGGCCCGGCAGGGGCCATGGTCTTTCGAGCAATTGAGACCGGCGGCGAGGGCACCGCCAGTTGGGTGGGGTAAGGTGGTGGTTGGACTAGGGTGGGTGGGGGCAACCGGAGTGCGAGGGCAGCGGCGACGGAGGTCGTGGGGCGAGGCGGCACGGCAGTGGGGCGGCGACCGGCGGGCGGGGAGGCCGCGGCGAGAATGCTAAGGCGTCGGCGGCCTCCGAGTGGTAGCGGCGGGGCGGGGGCCGATAGCGGCGGAGGAGGCGCTTCTTGCAAGTGCAGGAAAAAAGGGGGTGGGCGGAGGAAGAAATAGGGGGAGCAAAAAAGTTAAGGTTGGATGGAGATCCAATGATCTATCGTGGTTGACTGATAGCCACACAAAAATGCAAATAGAGTGATCCAATAAATTACTACATTTGGTTAACTAACTATATCCTACGTCCTTTGCCCCATCTGGAACGCATGATTTTCACAGGATCTCTATAGGAATTTCACATAAAACAGTTTAATTTAACATAAAAAACTGAAGCGCCTCCAAATTTCTTGAGAGCGTAAATGTGATACAAATGCTAGTCCTAGGGTTTTAGCGACACATTTATTTCAGATAGCATAGAGTCAAACTTAACGGTTACAAACCATTATATGGTAATTGCTGAAAAAGTAAGATACAGCGGAAGCAAATCCTTCAGGGCCCAATGCCATAGGCTAGTTGGGAAGTAGAATCATAACTTAGCCGAAGAATGCCTCGAACAGTTCGTCGGAGCTATCTGTAAAATTATTAACAAAACAAGGATGAGTTCTTTAAGAACTCCGCAAGCCCACATTCCTCGTGTTGAGTGGTGGTGTTTCTATCTCTAAATACAAGGCTTTATCTGAAGCTTATATATTTGTCGAGAAACAATGCAGGGTTTATTTTAGTGGTCCGATTATTAACTTATGAAAATAAAGTTTTAGCACGAAGAAAGAGTGCCACCAGACTTGTCGGTCCGAGCGACCTAGGTTTTTCTTAACCATACCCTGATCACCCAATTTCCAGGTACCATTTTTGTTCCAACCATTCGTTTAAAGAAAACCATCCTAGATGAAGAACCAAGCCGTAACCTACGCATACCAGTGGACACAGACTATTCTAATAGATTTTTACTTTGATCAAATGTTGTACTAATTCCCACAAGTTGGACTCAGCGACGTTTACGGCCAAATAAACGTCCGAATTCTAAACCAAACATTTTGGCTTTGTTTCATCGCCTAGCGGAACTTTAGGGTTTCGGACATCCGAGCCACTCCAGTACCCCACGATACTCCCGTTGGTACACCACCCATCCCCAAGCCCCTTGTGCGCCAGCACATAAGCTACTAGGCTATCCACTCTAGCTCGGGCCTGGCCACTGCCTCATACAGAGCGAGTGGTTGTACTAGAAGAGTTAGGCAAGATGAAAATCATAGCGGTCCTTGAGGAGAGCTCTGGTTGAACCCACCACCGTACCATTTTCTTTTACTCGACACCGCGAGCATCCAACTACCCGGTCTTCCCCACGAATCCTGGGACATGGGGTAACCGCAGGTAGCTAAGTTACCCATTTAACCCTGCTCTTATGGCTGTTTCGGCGCGTAGCTGTATTCCAACCAAGTCGGTTGCCGGGGTTCTTCCCCATTTTATTTCGAAAATCAACCCAATCAACCTCAACCTCATCCCACTGTAACCCGTCTCCCTTGCATCTTACGTATTTTAGTTCATATAGTTGAAGTGAGCGATCCCTCCTATGCGCACTACTTCTAAATAGGTTGTGATGGCTATCCTACCAGGGTTTTTCCTTAGTAAGTAAAATCATGCAAGTTTTTACTTGGTTGCACTGGCCAAAATATTTGTTTTGCAAATCTAGGTATTTTATGCATCAAGAAAGGGTTCCAGTAGACTTGCCGTCGTCTAGTTCCTCGTCGCAGTGGAGGTCGGTACTAGGGTCGTCGGCTTCCTGATCCGCAACGGTCGGCTCCAGATCCTTGAGTTCCCCTGGTTCAACATCTATTGCACACAAACAATAAACACCCAATAAATGCAATCAGTCATGCTCAAAATATTTTTCAAAGGAGGTGGATTGGGGTAGAGGAGATTTTTAGAAGAATTTGGGTGCAAGGACTGTCTAAAATGGAGGTGATTTGGGCAATGTATGAATTTTTATTGAAAGGAAATGGATTTAGCTAATTGGAAAAAAGGCATCATTGGCCTGTGGGCCGAATCTAGGCGCGGCGTGTGCCAGTGCCGCGGGGTGCGTTGGGCCGCCAGGGCCGGCCGTGGCGCCAGGCCGGGGCCAGGCGCGGTGCAGGGGCTGGCGTGGCACGACGCCAAGGCGGGGACCGGGGACGGAGGTAGGGGATGGAACTGACGAGCGGGGTCTGCCGGTCGGGGAGGGGTCGGGGGTTGGCTAGGTGGGCCAGTGGGATGGCCCAAGCGGCCCAAGTGAAGGGGGGGGGCGGAGCGGGCCGGGCGGGGTGGCCCAAGTGGCTCGGGCCGAGGGGGGAGTGAAGGGGGGGGCCGAAATGGGCCGGCAGAGGGGGTTCGGTTGGGCTGGGCCAAGAAACTTGAGGGGGGTGGGGTTTGTCCCCCTTTCCATTTTTATTGATATTATTAGTGTTACTATTATTATTACTTTGGCTAAAGGTGAGTTTAGGAAAAGGGTTTTAGGATTTTAAGATTTTAGGGTGTTACAAAAACGCAGGAACCGGAATCTTTTCCCGCGTTCCAAAAGGCCAGTGTAACAGTAATATTCAATGATGTGTATACATCATATGAGAATAGACGGGGAAAATAGGTTGAAACATCTTAAAATTTGGAGTGGATAGAGTAGATTTTTTTTTTTGAATTATGTCAGCTCGTTTTGTACTGGAAATTTTATCAGGGCGCCATGTGTCCGCGGAGGAGCGAGTATTTCTGCTCCGGTCGGCTGCACGGTATACTTTTTATTAACGGGTGGTCATGAATATCGGGGCACTTTTCTGCGAGCTTGAATGAAGAGCACGTGAGCACATGACTCAACACATGGCAGCATGGCGCTTTTATATGCAAAAAATAGGACATCTACAAAACTAATTTTTTTTTAAAACTGTATTGAATGTGATTCGTTTGTTTCTGCACCTCTCCCTCTCCGCGAATACGTTGCATGTATTGATTTCTAAGTATACATTCTTGTTCCCCACTTGACTCCCTTTTCGCTATTTTCCAAATGCAAACCATATCCTTTAGACTTTCCAAGGGTTCTCCAATCCTCCATCCCATCACTATTCTAACTCTTTTTTCTCTGTATACAGACCATAACAGTATTATAGCAGCGCAACATTTAATTTTGAAGAAGCAATATAGAGAGTCCATGAGACAACCTTAGATTTTTTTGTTGGCTGTATTCTGCTGAAACAACCTCCTTCGCTACCATTTTGTGATCCACAGCTCCCACCTACCAGAGCATGGATCCGGGGTTAAACTTTAGTTAATGTCACGTCGGATGTTTTGACGCTAGTTAGAAGTATTAAATATGGTCTAATTATAAAACTAATTACACAGCCGATGACTAAACGGCGAGATAAATTTATTAAGCATAATTAATTCATGATTAGCGAATGGTTATTGTAGCATCACATTTGTTAATCATAGATTAATTAGGCTCAATAAATTATCGTTTAGTCCTTATCTACGTAATTAGTTTTATAATTCGATTATATTTAATACTCCTGGGGCTAAAATTGAGTCCTCAGATCCAAACACCCCCTAAAGTCTAAGGTAAGTAGTGCTCACTGCATATGTTACTATTACTGATTAGAGACTCCTTTTAAAGCATATACGTTAATCCTCACGAAACGCACGAGAAAAAAGATAAATCTTAGAAATTCTCACAAAATCAGAAACATCCAACCATCAATTGGCAGATTGGAATATTAATGGCCACTAGATCTATTTTCTAAGTAATTATCCACATCTGTCATTATGAAAAGTTTTGAGTTCAAATCACAATGAAAGCAAATTTTTTCTTTTTTTAGCAGATTTTTCCTATTTTCAAATTTATTTTCTAAGTAATTACCCACCACCATTATGAAAGGTTTTGAGTTCAACTCTAAACGAAAGAAAATTCCTTCATTTTTGGCATATTTTTCCCATTTTCAAATTTTCTCTCAGTTTTTTGTCAGCATTTTTTCTATTTACAAATTTACACTACTAAATAATCCTGTAATTTTTCTCAGAGAGATGAAAGAAATCATTCTATGAAACATATATTTTGTGTCAATTTTTGCTATTACTAATTGAAAACTCCTTTTAGAGTCTCCTTATTAATCCTAACAAGATGCACTACGTAAAAATAAAATCATATAAATTCTTACAATAATCATAAACATCATATCGTCGATTGCAGATTGAAATCCTAATACCATTAGATCTGTTTTTTATGTAATTAACATTCTATCATACATCATGTAGCACTAATAATAGATCTATTTTCTAGGGTTTAGGGTTAGGGTAATCAGAAACATCATGCCATCATTTAGCTCCATGCCATTATGAAAGATGAAATAAATAATCCCCTAAATTTGTATAAAAATTGCTCATCATGCAATTATAAAATATGAATTAAATAACCTCTTAAATTTGCATAAAAATTACCCACCATACCATTGTAAATATAAATTAAATAGCTATCTCAATTTGCACTCACCATGTCATTATAAAAATGAATTAAAATAAGCTTTAAATCTTCATATAAATTACCCAATATATCATCATAAAAGATAAATTAAAATAATTTCTAAATTTGCATATAAATTATCCATAATTCATTTACGAATTATGGATTAAAATATCACCTCTAACATTACTAAAGATTAAATATATATCTCCTAAACTCCAACACATGCGAGAGTACTGGTTGATAAACTAGCTATTCTCTTTTTGGAGCCTCTACGTTAATCTTCCCTAGACGCGCTAGGAAAAAAAGAAAAATTCTAAAAATTTTCACAAAAATAAAAAGCATCCGGCCGCCCATTGTGTAGCTATGTAATAATTTAATAATAGTAGCCATTAAATCTATTGTATTTTCTAAAAAATTCGCTGTGCCATTATGAAAGATGAATTAAAATAACCCCTAAATTTGCATAAAAATTACTCACCATGTCATTATAAAATATGAATTAAAATAATCCCTAAATTTGCATAAAAGTTACTCACCATGTCATATAAAATCCGAATTAAAATAACCTCTAAATTTGCATAAAAATTACTCGCCATGTCATTATAAAGTACGAATTAAAATAACCCCAAATTTGCATAAAACTTACTCACCATGTCCTTACAAAATATGAATTAATTAACTCCATAAATCTGTATATAAATTCCAATATACCATCATGAAATATAATTTAAAATAAGTCATAAATTTGCATATAAATTACCCATTGTGCCATTATGAAAGATGAAAAAACTATAACATCTAATATTACTAAAGATTAAATCTATATATCCAACTATAACCCGTGTAAGAGCACGGGTAATTAACTCCATAAATCTGTATATAAATTCCAATATATCATCGTGAAATATAAATTAAAATAATTCATAAATTTGCATATAAATTATCCATAGTGCCATTACGAAAGATGAAAAAACTATCACATCTAATATTACTAAGATTAAATCTATATCTCCAACTCTAATCCGTGCGAGAGCACGGGTTGATGGACTAGTAAGGCTAAGGTCAATAAAACATAAACAGAGTGACATTTGAAATAGACACGCTAGTCAAGGCTACAAAGTTTGTAACGAAAACAGTTGAGAGAGACGTACGTATATATGCCGGTAAGGAGCAACGGTGACAGTAAAAGTTGGCGTTGACCAAGTCATATAGGAGTACTACATAGCAGTAGAACCAGAAAGTGGATGTAGTCAGATTCTACCCGACCCGGTGACTCAACAAAAGTACTGGGAGCAGCATAGCATCAGACACCGAGTATTTTTTTTCAAAGAACAGATACCGATTAAATGCCTGCTTGGTTTCTGCGTCATGTCGGCGAGGTTATATTTCAACACACACAGTTTGGTACGTACGTACAAAGAAAATCGATGTCATGGCCGGGAAGATTGGATATTGAGAACAATTGCATGGGCGGCAGATAAAAAAAAAATGGGACGAAAACAGAAGGGCGAGCGCGAGTTGCTGCACGTTCTCATCCATGCAACGTCGTCGATCCGTGCGGCGTCAGTTTGTTTAATTATCTACTATCATATTAGCCTCTGGAAAAAGAAATTGAAATTCATGGGCGTGCGCTGGAAGACACACCACGAAATAATAAATTAAAAATTAAAAAAAATGGGAGAGGCTGGGAGGGCATATACAAAGGAAAAAGAACTCTATTCTTCGTGGGAATACCTCAACCAGGCACAGTAGCTGCTCTTGGATTTCAAAAAAAAAACAAAAAAACAAATACCTTATCTGCCATTAAAAAGAAAACCAAATGCTTTTTGTGTATCGAAAGTTTTTTCATGCCATATCTGCCACCATCGCTAGGTCAAATGGATGGCATATAGGATCTGAAAATATTTGGTGGCACAAAAATCGTGCGGTTTTCTTCCAATGCCAGATGAGGAACTTCCTTCTTGTATTTTGTCACGGGCATACGAACATATATATACTAGTAGCATGGAAAAAGAAATGGCGTGTCGAAAGAGCGCTCGATCCAACACCAGGTCTCCACAGGGTCGAAAGCCAGCGTTGAAGCTCGGAACCGTCCATATATAACAAAATCGATGCAGATAACAGATGTAGTCCGTGCTCGGTGACATACCAGTGGTTCAGTTTTGAAAACGTAACGGTACGAATGGCACAGGACGATCCAACATAGGAGTATTTCTCGTTGAACAGTTTGCTGCCTCCCACGGGGTGGGGACCAGCGTGACGCAAGCAATCTTATCTCTTTTTGCTCCAGGCCGCCCTACTGCTCCCATGCGTTGCTACCGAGATGCGGAGGATTGATTACCACACAGCCAAATGTGTACGTTGGGAATAAATGACCAGTTTTGTACTACTAGCGGCCAATTGGTCTCCAGTTTTCCACCGGCGCGGCGCCGACTCCCCGTCGCCGTTCCCACACGCGCGCGCGTAAAAAAACCGAACCGAAAAGCCCACCACCCACCCGTCGCGTCGCGAGCAAACGCCACCGGCGACTGCGGTGGAGCCGAGCATGGACCAGGGAGCGAGGGGCCCCGGTGACGACTAGGCGACGCCATCGCAGCACCACCTCCCGCGGCGAGGGTACCGCGCACCCGGTCGGCAGGGAAGGGCCCCGCCCCCCGCGACCACCACGCGGCATTTCCAAGCGATTAGCCGCGTGGCTACCACTTATCACTGCTCCGGCGGCGAGGCCGGCCCAGCCGCCCTGATCCGCGGTTATTACCACCACGGATAATCTCGCAGCTGCTGCGCGTGCAGTGCAGCTTCCCTCCCCCGCCCGTCCGTCGTCCGCGTCGTCCTCCTGTCCCCCTCCTCCGCTGCAGCTTCACTCGCGCAAAAGCAGAGGAGCGGCGGGTGGATGTAGATAAAGCGCGGCCTCTTTCGCCCCCGTCTTTCCTCGCCAAAAAGCAGCGCGAGCGGTGGCCAAACCAAAACCAGAGAGGGGCCGCGGCGGCACAGCACAGCACAGCACAAAGGGAAAGGCAGGACGCTCGTCGGGGGCTTTGGATCCCCCGGAATTTCCGTTCCAGAGCGGCTGAATCTCGGGACCCCGCGCACGCCTGCCTGCTCCTCCAGTCCTCTTCTCTTCCTCCCCCCTCCACCGTCCCCCTCCTACCTCCCGCCCGCCCGCCCGCCCGCCGCGCCAGAGCAGGGCGAGCAAATCTTGGGGGGCCGTCCCGTGCCGGTGGATTCGCTCCAGCGGGGCCGGCCGGCCCGCGCTTTTCCGTGCTGCCTTCCGGGTCGCGTTGGGTTGGATTTGGTGGCGAGGTGCGGTTGGGGGGTGGTGTGGTGGGGCGGAGAGCGAGCTCGGCTCGGGAAGGGGGGCAGGGGGGAGAGCGGAGTGGTTGCTCCCGTCCCGCTTAGCTTTGGCCTCTTGCTGCGCGCCCGCCCCGCTGGGCCGCGTCGTGCCATTAAAGCCGGCGCCTTTGGGTTTCTCTCTCCACCTTCCCCCCTTCGCGCTCTCTCCACCCGTCCCCCCTCCTCCCTCTCTCTCTAGCTGTAGATTGGTGCGGCGCCGACCCTGGTCGGGGTCCCCGGAGCTCGATTCGGGCGCTCGGCCGGCCCCGGGGCGGCCACCCCGCCGCGGAATTCTCGCGTTCTTGGGCTCCGAATCTCGCCGCCGGCGCGCCTGGTGCGGGGGGTTTGTTTGGCTCGCGGCGTTTCCTGGCTCTCTCGGGGGTGACTCCGGGCCCCTGGATGGGAAGGGTTTGAGCGGATTCGAGGGAGGAACTGTGGAGACGGGGCTCTGATTCGGTCCGCCGCGCGTGGTATGTGCCATGAGGAAGCTCTTCTTCTCCGAGTCCGCCTGCAAGGAGACCAAGCTCCACTCCGCGCCCCACTCCTCGTGGCTGCCCCTCGAGAGGGGCAAGCTCTCCAAGTTCTCCGGCCATGCCGCAGCCGGCTCCTCCATGTAAGCGTCCCGCCCGCCACTCGCTCCGCTGTGCCGTGCCTGGTTTCTTGCTTGATTTCGCGGGATGTGCTCGTTACGCCTGAATTGTGTCCCTCAAGATCCAGTCTTTTTGAGTACTGATGGATGATGCTGGTTTTGCTGTGAGGAATTGGCTGCTTGAGATGCTCACCCCTCTCATGTCTCTGCTGCAGAGAGTCCCTGATGAAGATGCCGGAGCCGGCCGTGCTCCCGCACTTCAAGCCCGCCGACTACGTCGACATCCTGGCCCAGATACATGAGGAGCTGGAGTCCTGCCCGCCCGACGAGAGATCCTGCCTGTACCTGCTCCAGTTCCAGGTCTTCCGAGGCCTCGGGGAGGCCAAGCTGTCACGGAGGAGCCTTCAGTCCGCGTGGGAGAAGGCCAGCACCATACACGAGAAGCTCATCTTCGGGGCGTGGCTCAAGTACGAGAAGAGAGGGGAGGAGGCCATCTCTGACCTGCTCGGCTCATGCTGCAAGTGCTCGCAGGAGTTCAGGCTCCTGGATTTCGTGTCGCAGGTCGCCACTGGGTCGCATGTCATGAGCTACGATGATGAGTCTGATGAGTTTCGAGGCTCCGCGGTGGTTCATTTCCGGATAAGAGATGATATGATTGCATGTGATCGGCGGAAGCTCGCGGCTCTGTCAACTCCATTGTATGCGATGCTTAATGGCGGATTCAGGGAGTCGTATCTGGAGGTCATTGACATGTCCCGGAATGGCATCTCCCCTATTGGCATGAGGGCAATCAGTAAATTCAGCCTATCAGGAAGACTACCGTACTTGTCTGCTGATGCTATTTTGGAAATGCTTGATTTTGCCAATAAATTCTGCTGCAAGGGCCTCAAGGATGCTTGTGAGCGAAAGCTTGCTTCTTTCGTCTCTTCGAGGCAAGATGCTATAGATTTCATGGAATGTGCTCTTGAGCTGGGCTGTTCCATCCTTGCTGCTTCATGCTTGCAGGTGCTCTTGAATGAGCTTCCAGACTGCTTGAATGATGAGCAAGTGGTTAGGATATTCTCCTCTGCAAACAAGGCACAGAGATTGACAATGGTTGGCAGTGCATCTTTCTCCCTATATTGCCTTCTTAGTGAAGTCTCCATGAATACCAACCCAACATCGGATGTCACTGTAAGTTTCTTGGAAAAGCTGGTGGAGTCGGCATCAGATTCTAGACAGAAGCAGTTGGCCTTGCATCAGCTTGCATGCACGAGATTTCTAAGGAAAGATTACACTGAAGCTGAGCGCCTGTTCAATGCCGCCTTTTCTGCTGGCCATCTCTATTCAGTGGTGGGTTTGGCTAGATTGGCCTCTCTCAGGGGTAATAAGCATTTTGCTCTCAAGTTGCTAGACTCTGTGATGTCATCTCGGTGGCCTCTCGGATGGATGTATCAAGAGAGAGCGCTATATTTGGATGGCGATAACAAGTTAGAAAATCTTAATAAGGCTACTGAGTTGGATCCTACTCTTACATATCCCTATATGTTACGTGCTGCATCTTTGATGAAAAGGCAAAGTGTTGAAGCTGCATTGATGGAGATCAACCGGATTCTGGGATTCAAGCTGGTGCTGGAGTGCTTGGAACTAAGGTTCTGTTGCTACCTTGCTCTTGAGGATTATAGAGCCGCCTTATGTGATGTGCAGGCAATCCTCACGCTTGCCCCAGACTATCGTATGATTGGTGGCCGGGTGTCTGCCAAGCAGCTGCGTATACTAGTACTAGAGAATGTAGAGCAGTGGACAACTGCTGACTGTTGGATGCAGCTTTATGATCGGTGGTCATCTGTGGATGATATAGGATCCCTATCTGTTATATATCAAATGCTGGAGTCTGATACTGCCAAAGGAGTTTTGTACTTTCGGCAATCTTTGCTTCTTCTCAGGTAAATAAATTATTTTACGCTATTGCTCAGAGAATAGTTTGTCTAATTCAGTATTATGGACTATAGAGCCAGGCAATAATGGGCATATAAGATGCTCATGCTACTGCACATGGTTCGCAACTTGCCATGCCTGGCATGTCTTGCACCTACTAGAATTATGCATCTGGAAGCTGGAATGTTAGCACATGTTTGTCTTATCAGCATGTTTGCACATGCCTCATGCGCTAATTGGTTACTTACTGCCTGATTTTTTTCCTGGAAGCACTATTTGGGATGTTTGGATTAATATGCTTTCAATTTGTGTTACCAGATTAAACTGTCCCGAGGCTGCAATGAGGAGTTTGCAGCTTGCTCGTGAGCATGCTGCAAGCGATCATGAAAGGCTCGTCTATGAAGGATGGATACTGTATGATACTGGCCACTGTGAGGAAGGATTGCAGAAAGCAGAAGCATCCATTGCAATACAAAGGTCATTTGAAGCATTTTTTCTAAAAGCTTATGCTTTGGCTGATTCGAGTCTCGATCCTTCGACATCAGCAACAGTTGTATCACTTCTAGAAGATGCATTGCGTTGTCCTTCGGATAGACTTCGGAAGGGTCAGGTAAGCTCCCCCTCCATCCCCCCAAACCCCTCCACCCACCAGCATATCATTTCCTCAAATTCACTTAGATAGGTGCACCATGAATGATAGAGATACTGTTCTTTTTCTGCTGTGACATGCTGCGAACATTGAGATCTAAGAGATCTTTAAACCGAAAACAGGAGAATATAGTTGCAACCCATCAAATTCTTCCAGTCTTGTGTCTATCTCCTTGAAAAATATGAGTAGAAATTTATATCTACAGTTGTTGAGTAGTCAATTTTTTTTTGTAGGAGTGCTCTTGGATTCTTGTTATGGCCTTCATTCTTTGCATATGCATTTGTTCAACTGCCAGGTGTTGTAAAATTTTGTTAGAAAGTTAAGATGCCATATTCATTGTTGCATTAAGTATGTCAATGGCACTTCCACTCTTAAAAATGGCTGTCCTGGACTCCTGGTTCTCCTAACATGGCAAGTTGGCAACTAATCAATTGGTGTCTTGGGTACGGTCCAAGAGTAATTTGATTTTCTATCAAGTAGTTGATCTGTTAGCTAAGTTAGAGCATCCGATATCATCTTCATTACTGAGAATTTTCGTTTTAACTGTAGAACTCCTTTTAATGACCATTCAAAAGAAATTAAAAGAAAATGTTTGTCAGCTTCGCTACATAAACTTGATAAACTGTCCCATTTACATCTATGTAGCATTCTAGTTTGAGATGTTTAGAAAGGACGCATAACTGTAACTTACTGATAATGTTTAACATCTTGTAGGCTCTGAACAACCTTGGAAGTGTTTACGTGGATTGCGGAAAGCTAGACCTGGCAGCTGAATGCTACATCAATGCCCTAAAAATTGGCCACACCAGAGCACATCAAGGCCTTGCAAGGGTTCATTTCCTTCGGAACAACAGAACTGGTGCATATGATGAAATGACCAAGCTAATAGAGAAGGCTAGAAACAATGCATCAGCATATGAGAAGAGATCTGAGTACTGCGACCGGGAGCTGACAAAAGCAGACTTGCAGATGGTCACCAAACTCGACCCTTTGCGAGTCTATCCCTACAGATACCGTGCTGCTGGTAAGCGCAGCATCCTGCATGGCATTTCTAGTTTCTCTTAATTTTGGTATGACAAAGCTAGGACATGACGTGATTGTAGACAACCAGATTCAAAGCAGATTGAAACTTAAAATATAAAATTCTTGATGCAGTAGTTTAGTTGTTAATAGATGTAGCTCATCTGTACCCAACTCCCAGTGGTTTGTGCTACTTTAACGAACCAACTACCCTAGTTCCTAACATAAGCTGGTAAGAAGTCAATGTGGTCTGCCATATTCTATGTTCAACTTGATCAGTAGGTGTAACAACCATAATATATTTCATTCAGTCCATGAATTAGCTCATCTGTTCACTTTTCTCTTGCCTCATTTGCTGATGCGACCTTGTCCTAATTTGGTTTGGTGTGCAGTGCTGATGGACAACCACAAGGAGAAAGAGGCCATTGCGGAGCTGACCAAGGCGATCGCCTTCAAGGCGGACCTGAACCTGCTCCACCTGCGTGCGGCCTTCCATGAGCACATCGGCGATATCTCAAGTGCCCTCCGGGACTGCCGGGCAGCCCTGTCGGTGGACCCTAACCACCAGGAGATGCTGGAGCTTCACCACCGGGTGAACAGCCAGGAACCCTGAGCCCCATGGTGTACATACAGGAGCTCTGGTAGCCAACCAGCCATACCAGTGTATGTTTTGTACCATACACAGCAGATCAATGTAAGGATAGTAGAAGCCATTTAGGTCCATCCCCTTCAAAATGAAACCTCATTCCTTGTGTCCCTAATTAGATATGTTTGCCATAGCCTCCTTTTAGTAAATTATTATTGTCGATTGTGATTAAGCCTCCTAATTGTACCTGCCATGTGCCCCAGCAGCCCATGCTGGAAGGATCAAAAAGTTTTGACTGTACCATTGTAAATGAAACGGGGAAAAGGATGAATGGAAGCTTTGTCGGCGCAAAACTGTCAACCTACAGGCAACTTGCCCATCTCTGACTGATTGCACATGTTCAGATATGCTTCCTGGCTGTTGATTAATCAATCTGGATTCCGGAGTGTTCTTTATTTACTAGTAGTCCTCAGTCAAGATTAGCATGCAGTCATTGTTGCACTGATTGGGGTGAAGACTGAAGCAGAGCAACGGCTGGCAGCTTCTGAAAATGAATGGTCAGTGAGTGAAGACCGGGCATCACTTTCCCAGGCTGCATGATCCATAAATAAATAGTGACTTGGACGTTCTAGTGGAGGGAGAAATCGTAGGATTCCTAAATGAGCATCACTTGGTGTGTTTCCATAATGAGCATCACTTGGTGGTGTGTTTATTTGTGACGTTTAGCTGCTCTGATTTGACTGAGGTACCAACGATAATAATATCCTTCCATTTGTTTTGTCACTGATGACGATATTTGGTTATTCAAGCTGATAACTGGGATACAAGAGCGTCTCCATACTTCTCGGTAAATACAAGAGATATACTGGCATATTCTCCCTAAACTTTTTCTACAAATGTTCTCGTATATCTCAAAAATATATATCGTAGGTTTTAAGGACCTAAGTGATAATTTAAGATTTTACAAAATATGAAACTTCATTTATGACGATTTTACAAATATTTTTGTAAAAATATTTTTTTACAACAATACTATGATTGGATAGGTCCTTCAACATCTTTATGTCACTTTTCCTCTTTTTTTTTTTTTTTGACATATGCTATGTTTAGCCATTCGTTCAAATAGGCCGTTTAAACAGGATATATAGATGGACACGGTTGACTACCACGTACGGCGCTCACTTTTTTGTTGGGTTGCCAAACAACAATATCAACAAATACGACCCCATGCGTATGTTCTATCACCAAGATCTGCAGCATATAGACGCACTCGACGCACCATCACGAAATAGTATTAAAAGAGACTGGTGCGTCAATTAGGTGATTGGTGTAACCATCCACGCACAAATGACAAAAGCGTGAGGCCTTTCGTCCGCCCTTTTCCTTGTGCCCAGCCGCCGGTCGCCAAACGTCAAAAACGTCAAGAAAACTGGCGTCATGGGGCAGCGGCCGCCCCCAACTTTTGTGGTGGATTTTCAGGGGCAGGCCTCCTGCGAGAGGGACATGGGAGAAAGCGATGTGGATGCCTATCGGATGAGCACAGAATCAGAAGCTGATGACGAGAACAAGACGAGGATGAGAGCAAACTGATCCAGGGTGTTGGGAGAAAGGGTAAAAGGTGCCTTTATTTTTTTAGAAAAAAGATTCACGTAACACTTATACTGCATGTTTAATCCCATCTTACCATTTTAAGGAGTGTCTCTCCTTGTTTTCTATAAAAAAGGAGGAGCTATAAGAGAAAATGGTGATGAATAATGAATGATTGATCGAGTTTCTTTTCTCTCCCTCACAAACTGTATATTCTATATGTTGGTTAATACGAAGGTAGCATTTCACTGTAAGTTTAAAGTTGTACTCAGCCTTAAATTCGAAGCTACCTTGTATATGAAGCTAGATCCCAACATTTGACGCCCACCGTGCTTTCGGCTTTGAGGGGGCGAGAAGGTTATATATATTTTTTCCGGCTTTGGTCGTGAGAAAGTCCGAAGGTGGCCCAGCCAACCCGCCAAACAACCGAAGCTCCGAAATTTGCTGAGAAAAAGCTTCAGACAAGTGCTTCGTCATTTAACCCCTAAAAAAATTGCTTCGTCATTTTGTTAAAAAAAATACAAAGCTCCTTAGGAATTGAACCACCCACACACTACAACTTACTGAACACGCTGCTTACCACTACAAAGCTGCGCTACTTCGTTTCCTTTTATTTTTATTCCCTCCGAAGTCTGGACTGCTGGGTCAACGAGCTTCGTTCGGCTTACTCGCGTGCTGCTGGCGTCTCATGACGGCCTCTTCGGAACTCGGTCTCAACTCGGCCCATGCAGCGTCGGGATTATCTTTCAGCTTCTTCGGAATTTTGGCCCACATCAGTTTCTTCGGAATTTATCTCGGGCTTCGGAATTGGAATTTTGGCCCACATCAGCTTCTTCAGAATGGTCTCTTCGGAATTTATCTCGGGCTTACCCTTCGGCTCAGTCAGTTAACTATCTGATTCTTTTCGGCCTGGCCAGCCCAATTATTTCGATCTTCGGAATTCCTCTTGGATCATTGTTGGGCTTCGAATCTGCTCTCTTGGCAGAGCCCAGGTAACTACTCTAGTCAAAAACTGAGCGGCTGGCGGGGGCTTCGAACTGTGGCACAGCCTCGGCCAAAGCATCTCGCGACCTATACTGCTTACGGTCTGGTTTTGTCTTCGCTTAAACAGACTTGTGCTCGTGCCTCCTAAAACGACTGTTCTTGCTAGAATAAAAACGAGGCAGGATGGGCTTGATTAGCATGTGTTTGAACGGCATTTAGTGTAGTGAACTTACGTAAAGTTTCTTCTTCGCGATACGATCGTGTTTGAGAGTTAAATACCCCCCTGGTCGAAGTTTATTTTTCCCCTAAGTTATATTTCCCATGAATGAAATTCCGCAAAAATTTACTAGCTTCGTGCGGGACCCAAGCCCACGAGCTCAAGCATCGTATTCATGCTCCTTGTCACTGCACTGCTAATGTGCTTGCCTCCAATTTCGTTCCATCTTTAACTAATTGTTTTGCCTGTCACTCGCGCCGAAGGTCCGGCACGCTGTATAGCAGTGCCGGATGCTTTTTATTTTAGAGCTACAAAAGGTTACAGACCTTCGGAAATCAGTTATCAGCAAATGACGGTGCCCGAAGGGGTTCCATTTCTTTCCCTAGTTTTTCTCTCTAAAGTAAGATTCGTTAGAATACTATATTTGTCCATGTGACAGTCTAAAAAAATCCACTCATATTTTATATGCGTCCAAATTCTCTCTTTAACATGCAGGTTCCCCCAATGAAAGTAAAACCCTTCACACCCCTAAAGTTATAACATGTATGTATATGTATATATATGTATGTATATGTATATATATGTGTATATATATATATGTATATATATGTATATATGTATGTATGTGTGTATGTGTGTATGTATGTGTGTATGTGTGTATGTATGTATGTGTGTATGTATGTGTGTATGTATGTGTGTATGTATGTCTGTATGTATGTGTGTATGTATGTGTGTATGTGTGTCTGTATGTATGTGTGTATGTATGTGTGTCTGTATGCATGCATGCATGTCTGTATGTATGTATGCATGCATGCATGCATGTATGTATGTATGTATATTTGGTCTCTTTATTTTGTAGGCGTCTGAATTATGGTTATCATAATACATCTGTCTCTAAGAATTGGTCTTCACAAATATCGGATTTCGACATCTTGGATTTCTATGGCTTGGAAAATTCATCATATAATGGTCGTAGTATTTCACAGTACTTTCTGGCGGTTTTTCATAAGATTTTTCCATCTGATATTATCTTCGGAATTCAGTTTAGAGTATCACTTTCGGAACTCATTTTTATATGGAATACGTTTTTGAATATTATCTTCAGAATACTTTATGTGGCTGTAGCTTCGGATGGGAAAATTCTAATCTTTGACGCATCGTCAATCCAATTCGGCTAAGTACCTATCTTCTACCACTTAATCCTGCAAGAAATGCAAATGTGATCAGTTTCCTTATTCAGGCTTATAACTCATTTTGAGAGCTGTTGCTCACCTTAGATACGTATCATTTTTATGAAAGATAAACATCTTTTGAACGTACAAAGGCACCTTCGTACCTTAATACAAAAATAAAATATATTGTCTTGCTTTTGCTAGGAACCTTGCACCTCCTTTTTCTTAAAAAAATAATATAAATAATAGTAATAAAACAATTTAATTTGCTTCGGCAACCTAGCAGAATCTAGTCTCTCAAGTCAGTCAGTTATCTCCGATGTCTCCTCAGAGCGGCAAATGAGTTTGCTCCTTGTCAAGTCGGTCTAGAGCTTCGGCCTTTTTTCGGATATCCTATTTGCGATATCAGAGTAGAATGTACACGACACAGCTTCGTACGTTTCCGTCCGTCATCACACAAGCATTCGTAGAACAATCTCCGTGGCTCCTTTTTAAACGGTTTCGGACATTTTTTATTCACCTCCGAAGATTGCCAATATCAGTTCCATCCCCTAACCGAAGATGCATCAGCGTCCACGCGCACCATTTGTTTGAGAGGTTAAGGCTAGCCATCGATCTTGATCAGAATTACGTAGTTCTAAAGCACCCCGTGCTTTGGTTAATGTAGCTTCGGCGAGCGCATAAGCTAGCTTCGGTTTGCACGTAAAATAACGTGTAGTAGCATATTTTTCCGTTGTTGCCCTGGCACTCGTTCCATTGTTGCTTCGGAACTAGCTCAAACCAAGCAGCGCCCAATTCCAAACCTTGAGGAAGTAAAAATCAACGCACTCTTTACATGTATACATGTATATTGCTTACTTGTTCTTTTTATGGGTATCTAAGTATTTAAATTTCTTTAGCACCTGAGAATCAATCGTCTAATGGTCCCAGCATGTTACAATGCCTTCTCATACATATTTTCTTACAATACCTATACAAGTCGTAATTTTAATAGTTACACAGTCCTGTAACAGAGCTAACCTTATTCAGCAATAAAATTTTACTCTGGTGACAAGCATGATTCGAAGGGTGGGATAACCGCTCAAATCAATAGTTGCTTAGAGGACCTTCGTGGGTCCGCCTGATATATAGTTAACTCTCGGATGTTGGATTTTGCGGTCCTGCTCCATGCGTTGGCTTTTCAACTTCGGATTAAATTTTTGGATATTACCTTCGAATTGAGTTTTTGGGGCATTAACATCATCTTGGGAATCCATTTTTTGGATATTATCTCGGGAATTCAATTTCAAATATTATTTATGTAATGTATCGTCGCATAACATCTTCGGAGCTTAATGTCAGATATTATGTTCGGATGTTTTGGATATCGTCTTCAGATTAATAATCTTTCGGATATTGTCTTCCGATGTCTTGGATATTATCTTTGGGACAATAATCTTCCGGATATTGTCTTCCGATGTCTTGGATATTATCTTTGGGACAATAATCTTCCGGATGTCATCTTCGGCTAGATAGTTTCTAATCCTTAAAGCATCGGCAAACCAGCTCAGCTACACCAGCCTAAACTTCAGGACATAGCTTATGGCTTCGGGGCTAAGCACACACCAGATTTCATCTAGCTTCGGATCAAACTCCAGAAATCATTGGTCGTGATACCAGATCAATCGTACTTAATCAAGTTTCCAATTTCGGTTCATAAGGTGAGCGGTTCTTAATTCAGATGCACACTTATTCACCTTTATGCAAAAATTGCACTAGTTCACTCTTCCAATTATCATACACTTTATTTCAATTATAATTTAAAAGACCTTGTCTCGCTAAGAAGAGGAGCAAGGCAGAAGTACAAAGCCCTTTGTCTAGCTTATATACTTGACAAAGCATAAACAAAGAGACCCCGGGGTGAAACAAATATCAAGTCTCTCACAGAAGTCGGCCAAGGCCGCAGTGAGCAAATATTTCACAGAAGTCGGCTACGGCCGTGGATGAGCATGCGAGACAATATGTCTTCGGCTAAAAGCCACTTGTTGTTATAAATATTATTTGGATGCAACAATTATTTCTTTCCAGGACTTCACAAGTCGAAACATTCTTATGTATTTAAAGAATGGATATCGACCTCGAGACCTAAAAGATTCCTTGCTTAAACCAAAATTTTGGGTAACCCGCAAGGAAACTTCGGTGCCTAATAGCGAAAAATGGCAAAAGGGATAGACTTGTCTTCAGCCTCATCATATCTAGGGGCTTCTCAAACCTCCATTTTGCTTCGGAACTGGACCTTCGGCAACGATATCAAGTGCATTAACAAGTGCGATATACTCCAGCAATAGGCTCTGAAATACATTAATTACTGACTTCGAAATTCAAAAGCAGCACCGAGACCTCCTGTATAGGGCGCGAAGCACCTGACCGCTGTGCTAGGGTCACTTTGTTGGTTGAAAGGCACGGTTTCCTCTACTAGATTCCGAAGTGCAGTTTGGGTCCCTCAGTCTTATAATCACTGTGAAAATTGGCTTCGGAAATTGGATCCTCAATCTTGAACATTCTAATTGGCTTCGAACTCAGCTCTGGAATACAAAAAAATGATGGAGCAGCGTGATCGTTCGAGCTTTGGTCAATGGTCCAAGGACCTTCGGGCTAAACCACTACTTTTATATCATCCTTCGTAACTTAATGATTTATACTGCTTCGTATCATCGCCGATTCACAGCTAGCATCTCGTTTTTTTATGATTCATGTATAAGCTATCACCTTGGCATACTTTAGTATATTTTATGTTGTTTGCTTTTCATACTTCTTTGCCATGGACTTTGCCGAAGAGGCAAACCGTATATCCAAAATATGTCTAGCTAACTTACAGGTTACGAGTTACGACACAACCAAGTCCATTCGTTTATTGCGAGCAATTTGCTCATCGTGTGACTGTGTGCCGAACCACAGCTTACCCTAATAAACTACACCTATTCGTCATGCAAATTTTGCAAGCGTCCGCTCTATATGATGGGCTCTGTAAAGTCAGACTGCGGATTTTTTGGGCTCCGAAACATCTACTTTGGATTAATGGGCCTCTTCAGTTTTTCAGTTGATCTGGCCTCTTCATCATAATGAGTCATCGCCAGTGGAGTCGGCCTCTTCGGCTTTATGGGCCTTATCTGAACACCTGATATATTGGTACTAACTAAGGATTGTTGGGTTTCACACCACATCGGATCCAGGTACCCCCTTCGAAACTTCAGCAAAAAATAATCTGCTCTTTGCAGAAATCGAACCGCTGTCGTACGAAGCGTATGAGCATATCACGGACTTTGCCGTCTACTCCTCGATGGCCAAGGGGCTGTAGTGATGCAGTTAATATTTTTGCTTGCTCCAAAGCTTCGTTTCGCTGCATTAGTATCCAGCTTCTTTTAGGCGCTCAATCGTCGAAGCAATGTTACATGTTGATACAATTATTGTTCATAGTTGCACTAACCCCCGAAGTTGAACCAGTTTACATCCAAGGGGCTTCGTCATTCACGTAATGGGTTTCCGTTTCTTCTTGTTGACTGCCGTCAGTCTCAGTCTATGCCTAGAATTGAACTGGCTTCGGATTTCCATCAGGATCATTTTTGAAATGCAGTCAGCCAACATTATAAGTTAGAATGACGCAAAAATTTTGTCGCTCGGGTGTGCCACTGGCTAAAATTGGCACAATGGTGGTCTTCGGAATTCTGTTTTTTTGAGCTATAATGGGATTCAGCTGGCCCAGAATCAGATCTCTGGTACTTTCGAATTATCAGTCAGCACCTAGTCAACGATTTATTTCTTCACCTGAGATATATATTAAGTGTAATATTTTGCTTCGTTACTTTCATGTTACTTTCAAGTTGTTATTTTTGCATTCGCTAACAATACAGGTTCCTACCACTGTAAGTATTTTCTTTTACACTGCATTCATCAAGCTTAAACCATACAAAATTCTTTCTGTGCTTACAAATATATGTTTAAACTGATGTTATATCTTCTCGCACCCTAAGAGGCTGGCAAGTGCATTTCGAATCAAAGCTTTACTATTGCTAACAAAATGCCCCAAGGAGGATATGTCAATTTACATCGATATCATGCAAAAAAACTTGCAGCACATTGCAGGTTGGCAATTAATCAACACTTGATACAAAAGGGGAGCAAATCCTTACTGGCAACAGCTTCGGCCTAAGAGACCTCGTTTTCATCAACTTCGAACCAAGAACTCTGGCAACAACTTTGGCTCGAGGGGCTCGCCCGCACTTTCGGCGGCCACGACTTCGCTTTCACCGACACGCCTCGGCTCGAGGGACATCTTTAACGTCTTCACTCACGCTCTCCGGCCAAAAGGGGCTGGGGGAGCACCGGGGGGGGGGGTGATTCTTCGACATTGTCTGAAGACCGTAAGCGAAGAACGCTTCATCAATTACCTCGACTGTACCTTCGTCGACTACAACGACCACATGAAGATAGGACCATCTACTTCGTCTACATCATCTATTTCCGCATTGCATGAAAATGAGTTCGAGCATAAAGGTCGAAGAACTCAAAGACTCCATCAAGACAAAGGCAACTGGAGTGAAACATGGGGAGCGCACTGAAACGAAGACATCCCCCATCTTCGGCTGAGTCACCCAAAGCATAGAGATGCACCTTGTTCAGTTTAGCCCACCATATGTGTGTACTCTTTTCTCCACGCCTTTTTTTCCCATTGGGTTTTTGGGTGGAGTTTTTAACGAGGCACACATGTGGAGGTTGTGAGAACCTCATTTCACAACTCGAGTTGTACTAGTAGTTTGATCTTTTTCCTTACTTGAGCATCTACTAAGTCTTGTTGTGCCAGCCAAAACCCTAGTAGATGAGGGGCTACTGTTGGGGGAAAGAGTAAAATGTGCATTTCCTTCCTTAGGAAAAAGACCCAAGAGACCCATATAACACTTGTACTACATGTTTAATCCCACCTTGCCACTCTAAGAAAGTACCTCTCTTTGTTTCCTATAAAAGGGAGGAGGTGTAAGAGAAAGGGACGATGAATAACGAATGATTGATGAACTTTCTTTCCTCTCTCTCACGGACTGTATATTCTATACGTTGGTTAATACGAAGGTAGCATTTCACTGTAAGTTCGAAATTGTACTCAGCCTTAAATTCGAAGCTACCTTGTATATGAAAGCTAGACCCCAACACAGGGGATAGGCAAGCTCATGGCATCTGCTTCTCGATCACACATTCACACAAAAAAAATGTTTGAGATGAAACTGGACGAAACTTTGGGCGCTGGAATAATCGGATCTATTGCTCATATTATATACTTTGTACATACCATCCTCTTCTTAACAAGTTGTACTTAACGTTAGATATCGGAAAATAACGTAGCAGTATAACGTTCTAATGAATAATGAAGACAAGCAAACCGTGGTTGAGTTCATGTGCAAGTTAACAAAAGGAAAGAAACTTGGCTACGTATTTTATTTTAGAAAAGGCATGTGAATAGGCCAGACACTTCCACCACCACCAAGGCACCAAGCAATCAAACATGATGACAACCCATCTTCAGAAAGCAGCTGCCGCCAAGAAGCCCCTCTGATTTTCAGCCTGTAGGAATGATCGAACCTACAGCAGCGGAATACACAGTTTTTGTATGAGCTGACACCATAATAAGGCGCTTTTGATTGCCTCCAAGGAGGAACATATATCAATAAAATGTACAAACCTGTCCAAGCGTGAGACCTCATCACACCGTCACAATGGGTTGGTTTGCATGCCCAGCAAGCTGATCCTGGATTTGCTTCTTGAGTTCACTTCTCAAGAGACTTGCTTTATAACTTTGTTCCAGGCATATCTTGTCTGCATCCTCTTCCTTTGCGGCTTCTAGCAAGTCGGAACCCCAGAGAGAGAAAACAGTGACATGGACATGATTGATGCTTGGGAGAAATTGTAGCCCAGAAAAGCCAAATTCATCAGCTACACTCCCTATGACCCTCAGCAGTTCAAGTTTGGGCACTGTCCCTTCTTCAAACTCTACAGATTTGAGGTTCCATGACCATATGTTATCAAGCCTGAGCACCCTGAGGCTTCTGAAAGCAGTTTCAACCAGCGGAGATTTGATGAAAGCAAGCTTTTCACCTTCAAACGATGACCCAGACAGGCATACAATTTCCAGCTTCGGTAGTTTCCCCAGAAACTCCATAGCAGCATCGTGCTCCAATAGCCTGGTGTCCTCTAGTTCCAGCTTCACAAGATGCTGGAGCTCTTCAATCCATTTCGGCAGCGTTTCCAGATTACCGTACAGCTTGAGGCTTTGCAGGTTTTCTGGAGGCGAGGATATTGCATCCAAGCAACCCTGCAAACCTACTGGCTCCCCTGCTTCTGACCTTACCGATAGTGATTCCAGTCTTCTAAGCTTGGAAATGGCAGAGCACAAAGCCATGGCATTCTTCTTGCTGATGCCAGCGACTCCCAACTTGCACAACCCCGTGAGCATTCCAATGTCCCGTAGAATGAAACTTCCCCTTCCAACATTCACTTCTCTCAGCGTGTGCAGGTGCCTCAGTTTTTTGACTCCCCTTGGCATTAAAGCCCCCCCTCCGACTTGATTTAAGTCTAATCCCATCCTGTTGATAGCAGGGAATTCCACACAACAAGCAAAAGCGCATTCATCACGCCTTGGCAGGAAAGGGCTATCAATGTCCATAACAAGAGGCACGCAACATGTTGCACATAGATAAGACCCCCTAAGACACCTCTTCATTAAACTATCCTTTTGTTTTGGTTCAAAGTATTGTTTGTCACCAGCATGGATGTACTGTAGCTTCTGAAGATTGCTGATGGTTTTTGACAGAGACCTTACAGATGTATCTCTAACGTCTAGCATCTGGAGTTGCCTCAGGTTGCCCAATGAATCTGGCAGTAGTTCAATGTAGAAGCATCGACGTAGAGAAAGGTATTTTAGGTGAATAAGCTTCCAAATCTGATCAAGGTCATGGTACTGTAGATCAAATATGCCTTCTAAGTCAAGCACTCGCAGAAATCTCATCTTGTCAGAAATGAAAAACGGCTTCCATTCCCCAAACAATGATAGTGAACGTAATCGTGACATGTCCACTATGCTATCAAACTCACTCTGGTCTCCCTCCCAATTGCTGCTTATAGCAAGGTGGCGGATTTTGACAGGGGTATTGAAGCTGCAGCCTTCCTCCAACTTAAAGACAAGGTTTTCCTCCACTGACTTTGAGATGGCGATGTCACGGATGAGATCATGAACTTTACAAGAGTCAATTGATTTCCTGCTGTCAACAGATTGTTGATATGGTAAAATCATGCTTCTGCTCTCGAGTTCCATGAAATAGTTGTCAGCTATTTCTATGGCAGATTTTCCATGTGCCTCAGTTGCATAACCCTCCACTGCCCACCAATGAACCAAACGTCTCCGACTAATGATCTGGTCTTCAGGAAAAATAGACAGATATAAGAAACAAGACTTGAGATGGTAAGGTAAACCATCATAGCTTTTCTCAAGGACAGTCCTTATCATCCCAAGCTCTAGATTCAGCTCCAATTCAGCATTGATATTTTTATTCAACTTTCTCCACTCTTCTGGATTCTTTGGTCGGTTTGCCAAGAAGCCACCTATGGCAACTATTGCAAGAGGAAGTCCACCACACTTCTTTAGGATTTGCTTTCCTTCTTTGAGCAACTCAGAATTCTGATCAACCAAACCAGTATCCTTTCCAAATACCTGCAGTTGGTGTAATTTAATTATTTAAGTGCTCAGAAATAAAAAAATAAGTATGTGCCAAGCATTCGTAACTTGTAGTGTACTAGTGTGCACTTTAAGAGTTTAGAGGCTGGGATGACACAACTCTACAAGTTTAGAGACCCGGATATGCACTTTGGGAGTTTAGCGACCTGTGATATAACCCTACAAGTTTAGGGACCGGTACTGCAGTTTTACTCTAATTCACAGATTTGGGACAGATTCGTTGGCTTTGGCTGCTCAAGACTGACCCCTCTCGGCCGTGGGCTGGTTTGCCTTTTCAAGTGCCTAAAAAGGCACGTGATTTCTTTGATGTGGCAGTTGTTGTTACCGTTGGGAATGGGATTTCAACGAGGTTTTGGACCGATCGATGGTTGGAGGGTAAAACTGTTAGCCCCTAACCTCCACAAAGTGATCCCTCCCAGAATTGTGAAAAGGCGTGCAGTGAGCCAGGCTCTTAACAAAAGATGCTGGGTTTCAGATATTAAGGGAGCACTATCTGTGCAGGTTTTTCTGGAATACCTCATCATCTGGGATCTGGTGGACAGAATTGTTTTACTGCCGGATATACCAGATCAGCATTGTTGGAAGTTCTCTTCTTCCGGCCTTTATAGCAGCAAGTCGGCCTATCTTGCCATGTTCTAAGAGTCCATTAAGTTCTCCCCCTGGAAGAGGATCGGGAAGAGTTGCCCCCCCCCCCCACCAAATTGCAAAATTTCCATCTGGTTGGCTGTTAACAACCGCTATTGGACTTCTGACCGCCTAGCTAAGCATGGTCTGCCACATCAACCAGCTTGTCCTTTCTGTGACCAATCAGAGGAAACTATTAACCATATCCTCACCACCTCTTGTGTTCTATCCAGAGAGGTCTGGGCTTGGATTTTCAGAAGTCTCAATTTAGTTGCCGTGCAGCCGCCTAACTCCTCTAGTCGTTTTCTTTCTTGGTGGAGGCAGATCAGTAGAGCTTTCCCGAAGGTTCTTAGTAAAGGGTTCAATTCTCTAGTTATGTTGGTCTCCTCGGAGCTTTGGAAGCATAGAAACGCTTGTGTTTTTGAGGGGTGTCGCCCTGATGTTCAAGGTCTTCTTCTCTCTGGTGGCAGGGGAAGGCCATTTGTGGTGTCAGGCAGGGGCTACTGGTCTGCAGGAACTCCTCCTGAGGACTACTGATGTGATGTGGGGCCTTACCTACAGCCGAAGGCCCAAGAAGACCGATGGCAAAAGTGGCTAAAAGGGGGATTAGAGTAGTACTAGATCAATAGTAATTGATAGTTTCTATTTTCGAGTTAAGTTAGATAATGCCGGTTAGAGTTTATTCAGGAAAGGGTGAGGCCTATGTAAGCCGCATGGCATAGATGGTTGAGAATCAAGAAAGAATATCAATCTATTATCTTCCTCTGCCTTCCCTCTTGTCCTCCCCTTCTCTACCACGATAGATTCGGCAGCGCCCAGACGACGATCGTGCCCTTCGCAGCAGAGGTCCAGCAGCCTCCGGCCCTGCCCTTGCCCCCCCTATCGACGCCCTAACAACTGACCCGGGGGCATAGTTGGTCGTCTGGCTTTTAGCCTGGTCGTGTGTGTTTAAGCTTGTGGTGATAACTTCCTGTTGTTCTCGAGAGGTTTCTGATCCTCTCTTTGTATTTGTTTTTCTTTCTTAATGAAATGCGTTGTTTGAGAAAAAAATAATACCATTTCACCTAGAAAAAATAATGCCTTTTCGAAACTAGGAAAATGGAACAGGTATTACCTTCTTGCTGAAGAGATGAAGTGCCTCCTCAGGTTCAAGAACCTGAAGGTTGTACACATTTATGACTTCTCCTGAGCAATGGCTGGCAATATTCTCTTTCCTTGTAGTCACAATGATTCTGCTTGTCTTTTGCAACTGTGGGAATAATCTTTCTTTTATCAAATCCCATTCAGAGATATCAAACAGATCATCCAGAACAATCAAGCAATTTTTCTTTTCTAAAAGCCTTTTCAACTGCATGGTCAACTCATCAACTCCCATAGATTCTATTGATTTCTTACTGCTATTTTCCAACAGTTCGTCCTTCTTAGAAGATTCTTGGATTAGTTGCTGAACCAAGGTAATAAGGAAGTCTGCAAGTTTGAAAGGACGCATAACTGTGACAAAAACACACTTCTCAAAACTGTTATTCAGCTTTGCTCTTTGATAAACACTGCTGACTAGAGTGGTTTTTCCAAGGCCACCCATTCCCCACACAGAGATCACCTCAACCTTTTGACTATCTGCATTCGAAATTAAGTCCATGATTTTAACTATTTCTTTTTCTCGTCCAATAAATTGTGATTCCTCCAAAGCACCAACACTCGTCCTGATACGAGTGAGACTCTTTCTAACCACCTTCTTTTCACCAGCATCCATATAATCTGTAATCTCACAATGGGGCACTGTATAATCGCCTGTACTTGTGGTGGCCACTCCTGAGGTAGACACTGGCTTCATTAAATCCATTCCATTTTGGGAACCCTAAACAAAGGAAAACATGGTTAGAAACAATGTTTGGCCTTATTTTCAGTCTTGAAACATAAAAAATTATTATTATTAGTTTCATGAAATTTTTAGTCTAGTCAAAACATTAATTTTGTGGATGGTAATTTTAAATACCTTATATTTTACTGTTAAATAGAGACGTATTAATTCAAAAGAATGGGATAAGTACTGCTACATTTGGTCAAAGGACGAGAGGATACACCTACTAGATTAGCCCGTTTTAGAATCCTCTTTGTCGGATAGAGGGAAACAAATCTTCAGATAAATTGTACTAATGAAATATGAAATCAAACAACACATATCCAAATTATTTCTGAACTATGTGAATTTTGAATTGGGCAAAGGAAACTTGTGCTATGTTACATTGCATGGGCATACAATTTTGGGGGTTAATCTGTTAGCCAATCCATTACCTCCACTCTCTATTTGGAGCATTTTCTATATTATTTATATTTCCCCTGGCATTACCGCTAGTTTCATTAGCACTGACTGTTAGAACCTCGAACTACAGAAGGGATTAATTTAAAGTCACTGACTATGAATGGATACTAGCAATTGCAGTGGCAGATATAAGAGCCAATATGTTTTACTTGCCCTTTTGTCTTGTAAACATGTAACCCCCTAATTTCATTTTTTTGAAATAGTTTAATTTTGCTAGAGATATAAAGAAAGTAATTAAATTTGGTAGCGAGAAAATTTGAATTTTACAAAGCAAACATAACGGACCATAGTTATAAAAGGAGGTTATTGCATCCATGTTGATTGCATTAGTGTTTATGGCTACAAAATGTGTTTCTAATTAAAAGAACGTTTAGATTTCAATCCGATACGAGTTCTGTTTAGTTTCTAAAACCCTAACAACCTCCCAAAGTCTCAAGTTCAAGTTCCAAAACCCTAGACCAATTTTCGAAAGTTGTCAGATCAAAACCCCAAATAATCTCATGCACTTCAACTATCTAAAAACGTAACTGAAATAGAAGGATACCAAGAGGTCACTAAATCTAAATATTACCTCGTCATAGAATGCGTAAAGGGTTTGATCAGAAGGCAGTTTAGAGGTCACTAAATCTAAATATTACCTCGTCATAGAATGCCTAAAGGGTTTGATCAGAAGGCAGTTTCTTTAGCTCTGAAGCTTGGCTTTCTTGTCCTGCACATAGGCTTGCAAGTTCAATTTGTGTTGTTGACACTATGATTCGGCTTCCTTTCTTGTTTTCTGGAAAGCATTTTATAATCTGGTCCCACTCTTCGATGGCGCATAGATCACTTAGAATAATCAGAAACCTCGTCACTCACATATCTATCGAATTCCTGAGCTAAATCGTGTGCAGTCTTCTTTGTGTCCAGCAGTCCTTTAACCCCTTCCCCTGAAAGAAATTGGTTCACCAAGCTCTCGATAAAGCCTTTTGGGCTGAAAGGATGCATGACCCTCACCCATGCACGGCCTGTAAATTTGCTTTGCACACATGGGTTGTTGTAAGCTGCCCTGATGATAGTTGTTTGACCGATATCACCGTTTGTTCCCCACACTGCGATCACTTTAAGGTCCTTATCTTCCTTGTTGATCAGTTGGACGAGATCCACTCGCTCATTGTCTTGCTTCCCGGCATGTCTTGCACCATCAATGCCAAACATGGCTGCAGCGATAATGCTCGATTGCTCGGTAGTGTCGGTTGCAGCCTTGGAGACACAGCTGCCCTTGATGAGACGATAGAGCACATTCCTCTGGCTCACGTCTTCAACCTTGCCCCTGAGCTTTTTCATCTGCTTGGCCACACAGCGCCGCTCAAGCAGTGTACAAAGGAATCGCCACCATGATGGCTTGTGCAGACGAACAGCAAAATCCTGTAGGCTGTCCTCAACGTCGTAGGCAGTGTCACGGACTTGATTTACCCAGGTCTTGACCACCTTGCTTTCATCTCGCACCTCATGCGCCTCCATCATAAAAGACCTCATCATCTCAAGCTCATCCACAACAAATTCATGGTCTTTCTGGATCCCAAACTGCAAGGCCACGTCCTCTGCTACGGCGGATTTGGCGTAGCCAAGCACTCCACTCAGCAAGGACTTGCCCACACTCAGAACTGTCGCCTCCATTGCTCAGCCATATTGCACCTACAGGAAGTAGAACAAACAGTACTTGAGGTTGGGTTAAACTAAAGACTCCTGTGCTTCTGTAGGTGATTAAAATCATTGTGGGTGAAAATGGCATGTTTCACCTACTGCTCTTGTGCTGCTTACCTGAGGGGACAGCTGATCTGCCGTGAGATGCAGAAGATGCCCAGCTGCTTGTTAAATTGTGCTGCTGGAGAAAATTTGAGCCACTGCCGCGAAAGCTGATAGTGGGAAATCCAAATGCTGGAAGAACTGCTGCAAGATAGGAACAAGAACATGAGCATTGAGCATGAGCGGAACAGGGACAGGGACAGGGACAGGCTCCGGGCCAAGATCGAGCAAAACTGATCAAAATCCACTCAAAAACATATTTTTATTGAAGGTAGATTTTAACTACAATCAGACTACACCATGGGGAAATTTATCCAACCGAGAAAACTCAAAAAGATTGAAACTTCAGCTCCAGTTTCCACAAAATCAAGAAATCCTAGGTATAAAATATAAATTTAGAAAACACCTAATTTGTGGTGCTAAGTGCCTGATTTATTAGGGGGTCACCATAGGATTGGTAGGATATTGCCCCAGCACCGGCGGTGCCCAGCCATACACCACCTGGAATAGGGTGGTGTGGAGCGTCGACTGATAAGAGGTGTTATAGCAATACTCTGCCCAAGTAGCCACTGCAGCCACGAACGTGGACGATCCCCAGCGAGGCAGCGCAAGTACATGACAATGACGTGATTAGTGACCTTGGACTGACCGTCCGTCTGAGGGTGGAAGGCAGAGCTGAGCAGTAAGTTGACCCCAGCAAGGCGCAGCAGCTCTGTCCAAAAGACACCAGTGAATACGGGATCCTGATCACTCACAATTGAGCATGGTAACACATGGAGGCACACAATGTTGTCGAAGAACACCCGGGCGACGGAGCAAGCCGAGTACGAGTGACTCAAAGCGATGAAGTGAGCGTACTTCGAGAACCGATAAACCATGGTAAGAACCACAGACTTGCCGCCAACCTTGGGAAAGCCTTCAACGGAAGTCCATGGCAATATCGCTCCACACCTCAGAGGGCATCAGCAAGGGCTGCAGCAACCCAGCAGGGTGCAAATGCTCGGTTTTGTCGCGCCTAACAGGTGACACAACCATGGACGAAGCAGCGAACACGTCGATGCGCATGCTTGTTGTAGAAGGACGCTCGAAACCAGTGAAGAGTCTTTGCTGTGCCTTCATGGCTGGAGGAGTCTGGCAGCTTCTAGTATGAAGGGCCATAGGGTAGAATCATCCGAAACAAAGACCTTGCCGTGGAAGAGGAGGATGCCATCTGCCAGTGATCAGCCAACAGGCGCCATGCCCACAGACATCAGTACGGAGATCCGCAAACACATCAAAGGGATATCCGCCAACTGAACATCTTCATCGTGCCACGAGAGCGCATTGGCCGTCACATTCTGTTTGCCAGGACGATATTCGACGCGGAGGTCGTAGCTGAAGAGCTTGCTCACCCACGTGTGTTAGGGTATCGTGGTTAGCCTTTGGTTGAGGATGCACTTCAGGGCCCAATGGTCAGTAGCGGACAGTGAATGCACGTCCATA
The DNA here is from genome assembly GCA_030272315.1 of Paspalum vaginatum. Taxonomy (NCBI): domain Eukaryota; kingdom Viridiplantae; phylum Streptophyta; class Magnoliopsida; order Poales; family Poaceae; genus Paspalum; species Paspalum vaginatum. Next base: position 14,874,891 of record CM059016.1, on the reverse strand, counting down.
TAGATATCGCCGCCAGTGGCGAACTGCTTTCACCAACCCAATGAACTCGTGCTCATAGGCCGACAGCTTGGCGTGATGGGCCGGCAACCGCACAGCTGAAGAAGGCGGTGGCACCTTCCCCTTGATGCAGGACATGCCCAAACCTAGAGTCAGAAGTGTCACAATCGACGATTAAATGCTAGGCAAAGTCGGGAAGCTGTAGTAGTGGCGCAGTCATAAGTGCATGCTTGAGGGCGACGAAGGATGCGTCGGCCTCCGTGGTCCATATGAATGCATCACCCTTGAGGAGGGCCATGAGAGGGCGAGCCACGGTGTCGTGTTGTCGCAATGAACTTGTGGTAGTACCCAATAAGGCTGAAGAAGCCACGGAGGGCGCGAACCGTGCGTGACCGCGGCTAGGCTTCCACCGCAGCGACCTTGGCTTGGTCTATCGTGACGCCCACGGCGGAGAAGATGTGGCCCAAGTAGGGGACAGAAGTGGCACCGAAGAAACACTTGGAGCAGCTTAACGAAGAGGGTATTCTGACGCAGCAACTGCAATACGGCCTTCACATGCTGTAAGTGTTCAGCTCACGAGGAGTTGTAAATCAAAATATCATCAAAGAACACAAGTACAAAGCGCTGGAGGTATGGTCAGAGAATGCCGTTCATGAGGGCCTGGAAGGTTGCCGGAGCGTTGGTGAGGCCGAACGGCGTGACGAAGGAACTCGAAGTGGTCGTCGTGTGTCCGGAACACCATCTTGGCGATGTCATTCGGGGTGCATGCACACCTAATGGTAGCCGCTACGTATGTTGAGCTTGGTGAAGAACCGGGTGCCACGAAGCTCATCCAAGAGCTCATCCACGACTGGCATAGGAAACTTGACCTTGACGGTGCGGTCGTTGAGACCGCTGATGATCAACTGCAAAAGCACCAAGATTCGTCGTGTTTCTTCACACGGAGGACGGGTGTCGAAAAAGGCCGAATCAGACTCGCGAATGATGCCTTGGTGGAGCATGTCAGTGCACCAGTGTTCAATTTCGTCCTTTAGAAGCTAGCAGTAGCGATGGCGACAGGGCCGGATGGCGACTGGCGACGTGTCAGGCAGCAATTGGATGCGATGGTCGTTGCGATGGGCCAGTGGCAGTTCACGCGGCGACTCAGAAATGCCATCGAAGCTTGCGAGCAGGGTGTCCATCACCCTGGCCATCGATGCCCATCTAGCGGACCTCCCGGCCATGATGCGAGAAAGCCATCATTGGGGCATCAGAGTCCTAGACGATGGGGCTAAGGGTTTTGATTCACTGAGATGCCTAGGACTATATCGAACCCATCTAGCATAAGCGTGTAACAGTTGAGGTCAAAATGCTCATTGTCGATGGAGACCGTAGTCGCATCGTAGACTCCATTGCCGCTGATGCGGTCGCCATTGGTGACCCCGCCCTCTGGTCATTGTGGGTGAAGGTGTGGGTGGAATCAGAGTCGACGAAAGCCCGTAACTTGGTGTTACCGATGCGCGCGGCCAACTGCATGGCGTCGGCACCTGCCAATGCCAGTGAGGGCATGAAGAGAGATGCCGAGCTCATCCTCTGTGTCACCGCTCCCTGGCTCATCCTCGTCGACCTCCATGTAGAAGGTGCCCTTGGTTGCAGACTTGTGGTCGGAGAAGTACTTTATGGAGCAAAAGAAGCATGCGCTGTTGCGGCGCTTTGCCGCCAGTTCGTCAGGAGGGAGGCGATGGAACCTTGGCCGGTCGCCGATCTCCGGTTTGTTGGTTGCGGCCACCGAGTCAGCGGTCGCGGGCAGTAGAGCAGGGACTGGTGGCGCTGGCCAACTTGGACCGCTACAGGCGGTAGCGTGGTCACAGCGGCTTCGTGGGAGCGTTGCTCATAGGCCCGCGCGAGGCTCATCGCCATGAAGATTCATTGGTCGTTGCATCTCGACATTAGAGCGGAGAGGCTGGCCCAACCCCACCGTGAAGAGATCGATCTAGTGATGTGGGGAGAGGTCATCGCAGTGGCATAAGAGGGTGAAGAATTGGCACTGGTACTCTTCTACGATGCCGGTGCGGCGAAGCTATTTGAGTTCTCCTAACAAGTTGGATCAGATCGGGGGACCGAAGTTGAGGTTGATGTACTCCACAAAGTGCGGTAAGGAGAGGATGCCAACGTCATGCTCCAAGTGGTAGTACCAGCTGGGCTGTTCGTGTCATCAAGGTGAAAGGAGGCGAGCCAAACCCATTCCTCATCCATGGTGCGGCAGACGCGGAGAAGACTCACATTTGTTGAGCCAAGGTAGAGGGTCAGATTCGCCATCGTAGTAGGGAAATGACAGCTTGGGCTGGTGCTGGACCGCAGCGCCACACCGGTTCGACGTCCTCGAAGTGACGGCGGCTGCCACTGTGGCCCTAGGGAGGGTTGGCATCATCGAAGGGGCGAAATCCGCCGTACCCACCGCCTCTGCCTCCGTCGTTGCCACCAGACTGTCGGTGGGTCTCGGGAGGGGAAGGGTAGGTGAGGGTCGATTCTTCTTCGTTTTCGGGGTCACCAATATGAAACTTTACCATGCAGGCGATGCGTCTGTCGTGTGCTGCAAGGTGGGAGTTGGAAGGGGTGAGCTAGGCTAGGATCCGATCGAGCTTGGTAGCGCCGGGTGCCGTCGGAGACGGCCATGGCAGGCGATGCTCCTGCGGTGGTCTCTGGTACAAGGTACGACATGGGAAAGTGGGAGAGTAGGGGAGAGGAGGAGCTGGTGGAAGACAGGAAATAAGTGCAGAGGATATCACGGTGGTGAGGTGCTCCCGTTGTTGGCCAAGGAATGGTTCCTCGTCAGCGTCGAAGAGAACCTCAGACCATATCAATGGGGAGGTTTATTCTTCGATAAGCCCTAGGTTACAAGATGCGTCTCCATTATAATCTAGGAGACCAACTAACCAAAACCCTAACTAACTAACTAACTAACAATAAGATCCTCCTTTATCTATTCCTGCTAACTAACTTTGACCGGTCGGTTGCCGCCTTCTACGTCGCGGATAGACCTAGCCCACAAAGGAGTCGTTAACACTAGCAGCAGAAAGTAGGTCTTCGAGTCCATCTCCACAGGTCCAATCCTAAGTCGAAGCTAAACCTGCACGATAAGCTAAACCTAAATCCTCCAAGTTGACCACCAGTGTCTAATCCTGAGTCAAAGCTAAACCTGCCCGATAAGCGAACAGTCCAGTGTCATTCACCCATATGCTATCGGCTGTGTACTACGTGCAAGTATTTCAACATAAGGATAAGGAAGGGGCTTCCTACGCGGCTGCGCGGCAGCAGTGCGCAATACCATCAACAATGATCATGATAGTAATATCATAAAATCTCAAATATCACACATATCCACCAATCCTCCTCATAAGTATGACCACCGATCTGGTTTCACCACCAGGCCCACATTTCCAATTCCTAACCACATCTCACCACAAACACCTTCTCATCACCTCCACTCACACTCAGTCTATATCTGTGACGAGGACAACTCCCACCCATCCTCGTCTCAACGGCCACAGACGGCACCTATCACTTGGGGGAGGGTAGCAGAAACCCATGCTAGTTGGAGAAACGGTTAAAAGTGCCTGATAGTTTGTCCATGACCAAGGACGCGACTATACGTATAGATTTAACTCTTGAGAGCTTGTACACCTGGACCCAATCTACCGCTACTGGCACCATCCTGCTTTTCTGAGTCTAGGATGTGTGGATACAGTACGTACACTCGGAACTGTGAACTCGTTGATTCGTGGCCACCCTAGGACGAAGTCTATCAAGCACGGGAGGAGCTCGCCTACCCCAGTCCTAACACTATCGCCTTACGCCTATGGTCCTGGTGCCAGTAAACAATAGGTCACTAGCCGGGCCATGCCTAGACTGGTGTGAGGTTTGCATGTTTACATAGTCCAAAGTGGCAGTTACTCTAACTCAGCCCTTAATTGGTAGGAGCAAGACTTCCAGGGGTCGGTTGCCACCCTCAGCGGTGGGCCGCGCACCCCCAAACACCTCGCTCCACTCGAAGAGAGTCCTAGTATTTCCCATGTTCACAATTGCTCACTCCTGCCCATGAAACCATCTCACTCTCTACTCCCACTCAATCACCCCACCATCTCCAACTAATACCAAGAAATATTCCACAAAGTCCATATCCCAAACCATATACGAATCATCCATATCGTATCCACATCACAATCACCATAGCATCTCATGCAAGTATATAATGGTAAAGGTTGTTTAAGCATGAGAGCATCAATAAGTTTTAGAAACTTCAGATTCCGCTAGCAGAAGTCGTGTAGGGTTAATTAAGCCCGAGTAGGCGGGAAATAGGAGTATGCCAGCCACTACTAGGATAGTGTGGTCAACGAGAAATGGGTGAAGCGATGGACCTGCGCTGTAGTCGTTCACTTCAAAGCTTCAGCTTAGACGAAGTAGTTGTACTCATCAGGGTCCTCCGAGAGCTTCTATGGACCTATACACGAAAAAACAAATAAACCAGATGCAACATAAACTCCAAATAAAATGCGAGAAGAGCCAACATCACTCAAACAATAGTATTAAAGCGTAGAACGTGTTTTTAGAAAAATAATTAAACTGATGTTATATTTTTCTAAGACCTCAAGAATTTAATTTAAACTTTCTAATGTAGAAAGGGAAAATTTTCTCAGCTGAGAAAAACGGAAATCCCAATATTCACGTTTTTTGGGTCAGGACCAATTTTTTATATTACCAGTCAAAATTTTTGTTCATTTTAAATTTGACTTCCTAAAATAGCCCTAGTTGACTAAGATTGCAAAAAGGGTGGTGAATCTCTCTCATTTAGCCATAAAAATCATTTCCCCCTCTTCTATCTTGCTCTTTTATTGAACCACCGTCACTGCAGGTACACAGACCGCACATATAGCATTGTCCTCATTCTTTTTATTGTCGTGTTTCTCGACATATTTTTGTATGTTAAATTGTTTGGAAATAACCTATGTTACTTATTGAAGAATTTGAGCAAAATTTCTTCTAAATTTTGTTCCAAATGTTTTTGAAAAAAAATGATATTTTTCGAGAAATCCAAGAAACCTCTGTTTTTTTTTCCATACCGGTAAAGGAAACCCTAGGTAGAACAGGCTTTTATTCGTTTTCTAGAATTCGTTTAGAATGAAAGGGGATGATAGGTTTGCTATCATGGCTACACTGGGTCACGCTTGGGTTTGCTGTCGAGCTCTCATTTGGCCTCAGGCGACCTGGTTGGCCAGACCAGGAGGCAAGCAGCAGTCATGGCCGTGGCGAACCATGAGTCCGTGGCCATGTCTCTGCCTAGGGGGAAAAATAGAATTAGCTTGGTGTGGAAGGCGTGGGCGTGCAAGCGTGCACGTCAAGATGTGCAGTGCCGGTGGCGTGAGGCACCAACGGCAGCAGCTACGCACGGGGATAGTGTCTCCAGCGACTAGAACTGCTGGCACGAAGGCACAGGCACACAGACAAAACAAGAACGGAGCTTGATGGCATGAGGGCTCGATGGTTGACAGCAGTAACATGCGCAGGGACAGTTCATGGCTGGATGGACGGTGACAAGGTAGGCAGGCATACGGGGGCTCGGTGACCGTCCAGGCGACAACAAGGGCGAGGATCAGGGCGGTCCAAGGATGCCGGTATGGCTCACCGTGGGGACGATGGCGTAGGCGTGGCCGGGTTCGTGGTGGTGATGGCGACGTCGAGCTCGCGGTTTTGTCCTCTCCGTGGCCCGTGCCTCGTCGGCGTCGTCCCGGCTCCGTGCAGTACAGGGGCGTGGCCGTGCAGCTTAGCGTCGTCGTGGTTCCTCGCTGCAGCGGCTCCAGGTGGCGTCGTGCGGTACTAGTCGGAGTCGAGGTCGCTGCACTCGTCCTTCGGCTCCGTCGTCGGCGTCGAGTTTGCGGTTCTCGCTCCCGGAGGCGGCGGCGTTCCGGCTCCTCCGCTACTTCCCGAAGTCGGTGTCGGCGTCCTTCTTCAGCAGCAGCCCCTCGAAGTGGCGGCGTCGAAGTATCGTCGTCGTCGACGTGGTTCGGTTGATGCAGATGCTCATGTTCTTGTATTTTTATTTCTAGGATTTAATTGACTAAGCAATTGAATTATGAAAAGGATACTACTCTTAGCATATTCCTTTTTGAAAAGGTATGGGATAATTTATCTAGTTAGTTAATTATTTTGGGTCCCAATTACTTATCATATATCCTTTGTAACTCACTTTCATTAACTAGTTATATTCTAACTAGGATTTGGTTTAATCCTACATTAGTTTCAATAAGACTTGGTTAGTAAATTAGAAATATTTCGCCTAATATGAGATGCAAATGCACACTTCACAAAATTTAGTATTTTTTTTAAAAGTTTGTATTTTTACACTCATCAACATTCCATAAAAATACGGAATGTTACACACCTTCCTCCTGCGTGCTCCTCGTTTTCTCCATTTCCTGTGTTCTTTTTTTGTTACGAGCTTCACTGGCCAGGTGATTTGTACTCCTTGCGGACCAGAACAAGCTGCTTTTTTCAGTTTTTTTTTCCACACACTGATTTGTACTATATAAAAGTACACGTGGAAATGTTAAATGCTTGATTCTTTTTTGCCTTTACGACATTTAGCTAGCACTCACAGTCACAGCACGTCTGTTTCCTAAAAGCAAACAAGGGTTGCAACTTGTAACTTTCCAGATCTACAAGTTTTCCAACTTCCCAGATCTACAAGTTTTTCGGGTTAAAGCAGATATAGGACATACGCGTTGGATTGCTATCTATAGTTGCAAGTTCCCTTACCATCAATAGTTACAACTCCCAGATCTACAAGTTTTCTAGTTTAAAGCAACTGTGGGATTTATGGATGGATTGACATCCCTAGTTGCAAGTTCTCAGATCTACACGTTTTCCAGATTAAAGCAACTCTGGCGTTGTATAATTCCTCGATTTTCTTGCTTTTGATTTTGCTGCCCATTCTTTTTTTTTCCTCTTCTGGGACAATGGGTATGGGAGAGATGAAATGGGCGGGTAATGTTTTATATTTAAATTATTATAAATAGGCATTTCAATAATTGTAAAGGGAATGTTGAAAACTGCTAGTGGTGCACGCCCATGATTTGCAGCTAGCAGCATGTAAATTAATAATTGATGGTGATTAATCAATCACATCCATATCCATATGAAAAGCTTATGATGTTGTTTTAAAATATATATACTTAAAAAATTGTTCGACCCATTTGGATGATTGATTATAAAACTACAGATTTTTTAATAGTTGAAAGTGGATTTATCTGTCATTGAAAAAAGTTAATTTTTTTCTTCACAACAAAGTTACCTTTTATAATATCCATGTCCTATTAAACATCTAATATTCATGTCCTGTCAAACATTTAATATTCGTGTCCTATCAAACATCATGTACATAAATTAACTTTCTTTTTAGTAAACAAATGAGATTTATATTTGTATTTTAGAAAATTTTGAGAGGTGTCCCTTTGAACCTAAATGAAGACCCCTCTCCATTTAGCTTTTAGGTTTTTTCTTAAATCTCAGTCCCAGGAGCACATGAGACGCCAGATCAAGTTTGGCTCAACGTGAGATTGATGGTAGAAAGTTCGGATACCCCATCAAGCCACTCAGTCGCTGTCAGGCAATAACTTGCTACTAGATCTTTCAGTTTCATGACTGACCAAACACATTCCTAGCAGATTAAAGGATATTTGGTCTGTGAAGTTTGAAGGTCCATGTTTATTCCTTGAAGCGGTTCCAGATTATTTAGGGAAAACTAACAGTCACACATAGCACTGTAAGTCTAGCATACAAACTTCGGCAAGCTGATCAAGTTTCATGACTAAGCCAAATACATTCCCAGCAGTACATGATATCTTCAGCACTGCTGATGCGAGCTAATCTGCTTGGAAGATCAGGAGTACTACAAACAGTTTTTTGAAAATATCTTCTATAAAAACAAATCACCTACACCGGAATAAGAAATAGTTGAGTTCCTGACAAGAACTTTTAATGGCTTAGCTAGTCGTTTATTTGACTCATTTGTCCACAACTTTCCATACACGCCCATTCCTATTTTATCATTTTCACATCCGTTGTTCTTTACAGTTGTACATTTATTCACTACCTTCTTGGTCTATGCAGGTTTTCCTAAAGTGGTAAGCAAGATTTTAAGCAATAAGCATATTATATGGCAAATTATATTAATTTGTACCAAAAATTCTATTCAAATGCTATTCAAATGTATTTTAGTGGGCCCTAATTTTTTAGATCATGTTCCAAGAAACACACAATGTTGTCGTCAGAATTTATTTTGGATGTTTAGTCAAAACTGTAACTTTTATAGAAGTTTTGATGTTTTGTTTTTAAGAAATCATTGTTTTCTCTTTTTCTAGCACATGAATGTAGGTGTACTATCACACAACCGCCTAGCATTACTGGTTATATGTATATAATGGTAGCGATAGAGGTATCACTGCTGGTTCAGTATTTTGACACCGTGAAATCAATGGTACTCTACATCACTACCTATTCATGATACTAACAATGACGTGTAGGAGATCACGTGCATCACAAGCTACTTACGGTTTTTTTTTTTGCCATCATTATCTATTTTTTCACTGTTTTTAGAGGGTATCATTGACGGTTCGATCCACGAACTGGAAGCGATAACCTCTATTACTACCGTTGCCAAACCGTCAGCAACAACCACATCTATTGTCAATTGCCCACTGCCAGATCTAAAACTCACAGTGGAGGAGGGTTCCAAATTGGCAGCGACAGTTGTTGGTTCTGTGGTAGTGGTGGGTGGGTCGGGGGTTGCTTGTGTGCCGCTTCGAAGGCCTACAACATACGTTTTTAGAATGTAGCATTCCGAATATATATGGGGAGAGAGAGAGTTAATAATTTAGATGGCCACGTGAACTGGATTCTGAAATATTTATTTAGGTCTAAGAGATATAGTAGGTTTTATGATATAAAACTCTATCATAACATAGGACGACATATTGAAGACATAGATTTCTTCTATAAATAAGCACCTTCAAACACTGCAATAAAGACACATATTTTAATATTACTAATTAGAGGCTCTTTTTGAGACTCCATGTTAATCCTCACCAGACGCGCTAGAAAAAAAAGATAAATTCTAAAAATTCTCACGAAAATCAGAAACATCCGGCCGTCCATCATGTAGCTCTAATAATAATAGCCATTTGATTTATTATGTTTTCTAAAAAATTACCCACCATGCCATTATGAAAAATAAAATAAAATAACCCCCTAAATTTGTATAAAAATTACCCATCATGCCATTATAAAAAATAAAATAAAATAACCCCCTAAATTTGTATAAAAATCTTTTTTTGGAGCCTTCACGTTAATCCTTACCAGACGCGCTGGGAAAAAAAGATAAATCTTGGAAATTCTCACGGGGCGACCAGGCAGGGCGCCACTGCGGGGGCCGCCAGCCAGGCGCCCCGCAAGCAGTCCGCGCCGGTCTCACCCAAGTAGACTGCTCTGTTAGCAATAAACTTGACGTGTTTAGTGTTAGTGTACTGCATGCGTTGTGTGCATGCAGCAGCTGCGTGTGTCGTGTGCATGCGCTGCAGTAGTGCTGCGGGCATGACGGGTGCGTGAGTTGTGGGTGCGCGAGCGTGACGTGCGTTGCCCAGGTCGGTGAGCACGGGGCAGGAGAAGCTGCTGGCTCGGATCGGCTGGGTGTGGTGTGGTCGGAGTTGGTTGAGGGACTGGCGTGCGCGCTGCGTTGGCCGTTGGGCGAAGCCGCGTCGTCCGGATGAACGAGTCGTCCGTCGCCACGACGTTGTGCGTGGGCCGCGGGCCAAGGCGAGAAGGCTGGGCATGGAGGACGAGCTCCAGAGTGCGCTGTTGCCTATTTGTAGCACCATTCTCTCTGTACTTGGCTGCCAGTTTGTGAGTGAATAACAGGCCAACATACAGGCGAGGTTGTCGCCGGGGCGTTCGTCGCCGAAACCATCTTGTTCATCTTGTTTCTTCGTCCGTGAGTGAGCGAGTGCGTGTGAGAGCGATCCAGGGTGAGCGATCGGAGTTCGGTGCGCCAACATGCTCGGCCCAGTGTCCGCGGCTTGTCCGCCATCCACCACTTCGACGCTGACTGCAGCGTCCAGCTCTTGCTGCTGCCGTTCGGCAGGTGCTGCTCGAAGCCTCTGTGGTCCGGCGCGGGTGCCGTCCTGGCCGACGCGGGCGGGCTGCACGCCGTGGTGGTGGTGGCGAGCAGGCTGTTGAGCTCCCTGGGGCTGCCCTGCTCCGCTGCCTCGCTGACCGAGCACTCATACTCCTGGCGCATGGCTCTGCAGCGCGGCGTCCCTGTCGGCGACGACGTCGTTGATGCGTGCATTCTCGTCACGGATGACGCGCTGCGACTCAACGAGCTTGGTGTTGTCCTGGCGCGCGGTCCGAGAGGAGGGTGGGGGTCTCACAGGGGCGAGGCGGAGGCGGTGCACGCGACGGATGGAGCCGGCGTCGGGGCGGGGCATGGGGACGCGGTGGTGGCGTCGTGGGCGGCGCAGGAGCGTGCGCGTCGCTCGTTCCAGCGGTATAGGCAGAGGAATGGACCGAGGACGGGCGTCCCGGCTGCGCGCGGAGACGGCGAGCACGTTGGATGTGTCGTGGAGGCAGGACGTGTGGCCGGAGGTGGCCTCCCACGGTGAGGGGTCCGCGACAATGGCGGCCGCGGTGGCGATGCTCGTGGGGAAGGGTAAGGAGGCAGGGGTTGGGAGTGAGGACGTGTGGAAGATGAAGAATGGTGCGGCGCGGTGCCCGTGCGCGGGCTGGTTGCGTAGGAGGGGGACCGGAAGCTACGAGCTCGCCGCGTGATCTCCATGGCGGCAGCCGCGCTCACGTGAGCAAAGGGACCTGGGGCGAATGAAGAACTTCGCGGCCTGGGTGATTGGTGGCGGGAGACGTGGCGAGCGGGGTGCTCGTGTCGGACTGCCTCCATCCGCGACGAGCGAGCATGCCGGCGTGGCCGCTCCGACTGCCCGCCGCCGCCTTGCCACGCCATAGCCGCAGCTCACGCCGACCGCCTCCATCACTGTTGCCGCTGCGCTCCGCCGCACCGCATTGCGTGCGCGGAATACGCACGCACCCGCACCGCCATCTCCGACCATCGCCGCCGTCTGAGCCCAGCCTCCACGCATGCCGGGGGCAGCCAGGCATGTGAGCGCGGTGCGGGGAGACGACGTAATGGTGAGAGTAACAGGAGATAACAGAAGGGCCAAATAAGGAACTACAAAATTGACTTCTGGCCATATAGGGAAGTTTTTGTTTTTGGTGGCAAAAAAAAGAACCTAATTTTCAATCTGGGACAAATAAGGAATTCTCTCTTCTCATTGTGGCCACAAAAGAAGCCTGTCAGTATTGTTGCAATAGGTTTCCATGCCTGCCCAAGGTGCATCTAGGGTTTCACATTCTTTCCATAGCCAATGAAGTCTTAGGTCTCTAGCAAAAGTGGTCGAGGTCTAAGACGCCTTGTCGACCAAGACCGATTGGTTATGTCACTATAGACTAATTAACCTTGCATTGGCCCTAGTTAGGTTCTCTCACCTGCCCAAAGGAAGCGCTTCCTCTGCTTGTCAATGGCCTCAAGCACCTCCTTTGGTACACTGGTCACTGAGCACCTGATTTTGTTAGGACTAGTCTCCCTGCTGAGGTCACGGCCTCGCCAGCTCACCAGCTTGCTATTTACCTTTGTCATGCAGGTACTGAAAATATTCTAGGCTCAGCATAATAGTATTGGTAGCATTGGATGGAAAACAATAAAGAAGTAAAAGGAAAATAAAGTAAAATGCATTATAAGGGAAAAACAAAATTAAACTAAAAAGAAAAAGGTAAGGAAAAAGAATAAGTGGGAACAAAATGAGCACACGGGCCAAAAAGGAACAGGGAGAAACAAGGGTGCACGCAAAAACACACAGGAAGGAAACAGATGAAATGATGAATGATTAGGAAAATTAGTGTCAAAAAGAAGACCTTCGGACATATTATAGACCAAAGTGTGCCAAAAACAGTTTAAAATAAAAGCCAAGGGGCGAGTAAAACAAAAATAACTACTGTACCACATACTAGGTGGCTGAGAATATTTCCCACACTTTCTGTGTGTTGCGTATGCGACCCAGAGGTGCTCAGTCGCCGAAGGACAATGGACGGCCCTCGTAAGGGGTTGCTGAGGTTTATGGGAAGAGTAGGAAACGGTTTGATGGCGGCAGACCATCTGTGTTGGACAGCCAGCGGACGGCGGACACCCAGGGCATGCTGGTGGCGTTCCAAACATAACCAAGTAACCTGGCAGTGGACGGCAGCTGCTGATCTGGCTGCAGGGAGCCAAGCGGATCGAGACGAGACAGGAGGGTTGCTCTGCCGGAGTCCCGGTCACCATACACGACGTAAAACACGACCCGTTACTCGTGTTCGGTCTTGCATGTCCAGCTTCAAAATCTAATCCACGTCCTACTCACATCAGGGACCACTCATTTGGGCAAGATCATAACCACAGCGCTGGAACCTATGCAGCTTGAATCATATGGCACGGCGAACTCCATTTGCTTCTGTTATTTTACATTGTGGGCTTGTGGCAAAGATCCCTTCGAAATGAGAACTCCTACAAAATACGTGAACGAGAATATATAGACAACAGAACACAGGTGTAATAGATTAAGGGTTTACGTTACCAACGATACATCATTTATCAATAGGCATCGGTAACAATTTTCGGAGCGATAATCACTCAAAATCAAAAGCGGTTGATTTCTCAGCATTTATCGACAATTCTGGTTTTTCATATCGATACGTAAACTAAATTCGATCGAAAATTGTCGATTTTCAACCGAAATTGTGACCCACAGTAGGCACAGACAGTTCCACCACCACCAAACAATTGAAACAGGCTGACAAACCCATCTACAGGAAGCTGCTGCTTGCCAGGCAGCCCTCGGATCTGCAGCCTTCAGTAATGATCGAACCTGCGACAGCGGAATACACGCCGTTTTATATATGCGCTGACACCATAAGGTGCTTTATCTTGCAACCAAGGAAGGACGTATCAATAAAAAGTACAGACCTGTTCGAGACTGAGACTCATCGTCCCACCATCACAATGGGCTGGTTTGCATGCCCAGCAAGCTGCTCCTTGATTTTCCTCTTGAGTTCACCTTTCTTACGCGTTGCTTTCTGTGTTTCTTCTTGGATTATCTTGCACCGAGTTTCAGAGTCATTGGCAGCCTGTAACCTGTCGTAATCCCAGAGAAAGTAAACATTGAGCTGGACATGGTTGAGGCTTGGGAGCAGCTGTAGCCCAGGAAAGCCAATTTCATCAGTTGTACACCCTGTGACCAGCAGCCGCTCAAGTTTGGGCAGAGTTCCTTCTTCAAACTTAACTGTTTTGATGTTAAGCGTCCCCTCAAGCCTGAGCACCCTGAGGCCTCTGAAAGCTCTTCCAGCCTGCGGATATTTGATGAAATCTAGTTCTTCACCCTCAAACGATGACCCAGACAGGCATAGAACTTCTAGCTTCGGTAGTTTCCCCAGGAATTCCATAGCAGCATACTGCTCCAATAGCTTGGTGTCCTCTAGTTTCAACTTCACGAGATGCTGGAGCTCCTCCACCCATTTCGGCAATGTTTCCAGATTGCCATGCAGCTTGAGGCTCTGCAGGTTTTCTGGAGGCAAGGCTATTCCATCCAAGCAGCCACGCAAACCTGGCGGCCCTGTTACTGACCTCACGGACAGCGATTCCAGCTTGCGGAGATTGCAAATGGCCGAGTGGAATGCTGGCCCATTCTTCTTGTTGATACCGACCATTCCTAACTTGCGTAGTCCTGTGAGCATTCTGATTTCCGCTAGAACGTCACTTCCCGTTCCGACATTCACTTCACTCAGAGTGTGCAACTCTTTTAATTTTTTGACCCCTCTTGGAATTTTAGCCCCTCTGTCCTGGTATGTTCTTATTCCCATAATGCGATCAGGGAATTCCACACAGCAAGCAAAATGTCCATGCATCACGCCTGGTAACGGCCTTATGGCAAGGGCCATTGATCTCCATAAAAAGAGGCACACAACATGTTGCACATAGACAAGACACCAAAAGACACCTGTTCATTAAACTATCCTTTGGTTCAGGGACTAAATATGCGTTGTTACCAGCATGGATGTACTGTAGATGCTGAAGCTTGCTGATGGTTTTGGGCAGAATCCTTACCCTTGTATCTCTGACATCTAGCGTTTGGAGTTGCATCAGGTTGCCCAATGAATCTGGAAGTAGAAAAATGTTATAGCATCCTCGTAGAGATAGGTATTTCAGGTGAATAAGCTTCCAAATCTTATCAAGGTGATCGTATTGTAGATCCCGTACGCCTCGTAGAAACCTCATCTTATCTTAAACGAAAAATGGCTTCCATTCCCCAAACACTGATAGTGATCGTATCCGTGACATGTCTGTTATGCTCTCAAACTCGTTCTTGTCTGCATTCCAATTGTTGCTTATAGCAATGTGGCGTATTGTGCTAGTAGAGTTCAAGGTGGAACCTTCCTCCAGTCTAAAGACAAGGTTTTCCTCCAGACTTTGAGATGGCTATGTCACGAATCAGATCATGGACTTTGCAAGAGTCAACTGATTTCCTGCTGTGAACTGATTGCTGAGATGGTAAAATCATACTTCTCCTTTTGAGTTCCATGAAGTAGTCGTCAGCTATTTCAATGGCAGACTTTCCATGTTTCTTGGTTGAGTAACCTTCCGCTGCCCACCGACGGACCAAACGCATTCGACTAATAGTTTGGTCTTCAGGAAAAATGGACAGATATAAGAAACAAGACCTTGAGATGGTAGGGCAAACCGTCATAACTTTTTTCAAGGACTGTTCTTATCATCCCAAGCTCTGGATTCATCTCCAACTCGGCACTGATATTGTCATTCAATTGTCTCCACTCTTCTAAAGTCTGTGGTCGATTTGCCAAGAATCCACCAATAACAACTATTGCAAGGGGAAGTCCACCACATTCTTTAGGATTCGTTCTGCTTCTTTAGAAAACTCAGGATTCTTCTTCAACAAATCTGTATCTTTCCCAGATACCTGATAAGTTAACAATTCAAAATTTTAGTACTACAAAATAAAATTTAGCTTGGTGTAAAATACTGCCACAAAATCTACATACTTGTTTTGGTAAAAATATTAGGATTGACAGCCCCTTCAATACTAGAAAATGTCAAATATAACATCAGTTATCCTAACCTCAAGTTATTAGGTGGCCTAATTTGGAGGCAAAAATTTTAATAATATGAATCATGGATATGCATACCATTGAATGCTTAATATCATGGTATTGATCATCTTGGTTACATTACTCAAATTATCAAAAGAACATGAAATATGTTGCATTTCCCCAGGTGGCTATGCCTCATTGGCCTGAGCCCACTAATTAATACGATGTGAAATATCATTTGTTAATATTATAAGAACAATGATAGAAGTAACGATTATTCTATAAATATACTATTTTACCTAAAAATAATGCTTTTTAAACTAAAAACAAAACACATTGATATACCTTCGAGCTAAAGAGGTGAAGCGCGTCTTCAGGTTGAAGAACTAGAAGGTTGTGCACATTTTTTACTTCTCCTGAGCAATAGTTGGCAACATTCTCCTTCCTTGTAGTGACAATGATCCAGCTCATCTTTTCCAACAGGGGGAATAACCTTGGTTTTATCATATCCCATTCTGATATATCTGACAATCATCTAGAATAATCAAGGAAGTATTGTTTTCTAAAAGCCCTCTCAATTGCTCTGTCAACATGTCGATCCTCATCAATGCTATTGATTTATTACTACTGACACTGTTTTCCAACAATTCTTTCTTCTTAGAGGATCCTTCCTTTAGTTGCTCAGCCAAGCTCCTAAGGAACTCTGGAAGATTGAAAGGACGCATTATTGTGACTGAAAGCACACTTCTCAAAATTGTCACTCAGCTTTTGGCTTTGATAAACACTACTGACTAGTGTGGTTTTTCCAAGGCCACCCATTCCCCACACAGAGATGACTTGAACTTGTTGAGCATCATTGTTTGAAACTAAGTCTATAATTTTAGCTTTTTGTTTCTCCTGCCCAATAGGTCGTGATTCCTCCAAAGCATCAA
The DNA here is from genome assembly GCA_030272315.1 of Paspalum vaginatum. Classification (NCBI taxonomy): domain Eukaryota; kingdom Viridiplantae; phylum Streptophyta; class Magnoliopsida; order Poales; family Poaceae; genus Paspalum; species Paspalum vaginatum. The sequence goes on along the minus strand of CM059016.1, from coordinate 14,858,725 downwards.
CACTCATCCTGTTATGAGTGGCCACCTTCTTTTCACGAACATACATAGATTGATCATCTATATTCTCACCATGGGGCACTATATAGCTGTTTGTACTTGTGGCTGGCCACATCTAACATGGACACTGGCTTCATTAAATCCTTTCCATTTTGAGAACCCTAAACAAAAGAAAGCAATGATTAGGAAAGAATGTTTATAGCCCCAAATTTTTTAGCAGTGTTTAGCATTATTCTCAGTCCTGCAAACATTAAATAATTACCATTACTAGTCCTTTTTTATCACCTTAGATATTTTGTCAAATAGAGATTTATTAATTTAAAATATGAACGTGATACATACTTCTATGTTTATTCAAAGGATGAAAAGGTACAAATACATTTACTAGATTAGCCCCTATTAGAACGATTTTTTGTCAGACAGAGGGAAATGATTTTTAGATAATTTTTCCAATTGGAATATGAAATCAAATAGTGCATCTCTGAGTTATTTGTGAAATATATAGGTGAATTTTGAATTGCGCAAAAAATAAGACCTGTGCTATGTTACATTACGTAGACACGCACATCTTTGGGGCTAATCTGTTAACCAATCTATTACCACCATTATCCATTTGGAGCAATTCTTACATCCATTATATTTCCTGGATACCACGACCAGCTAGCATTGACTGTTAACCAACCTTGAAATATAGACTTGAAATATAGAAGGTATTTTAATTTGAGTTCACTGACTATGAATGGATGCTAGCAATTGCAGTGGCAAATGTCCTTTTTTACATTGTCATCATGTAAGACTTGATTGCACCATTTCCTTTTGTAACATAAAAAAAAGGCAGCCCCGGTGCATGAGCTCCCGCTTGCGCGGGTCCGGAGAAAGGTCGGATCCACTTTGGGATCTATTTCCTTTTGTAAGTTCTTCATGTATTTTTTAAATGGTCATGTGTTTCTAATGGCATGATAAATCAAATGCACTTCAACTTCAGTAGGAAATTGTCTAAAAAACATAAATGGAATAGAAGGATGTCAAGAGGCAAGGAACTGTGAGATTTACCTTGTCGTAGAATGCATAAAGGGTCTGGTCAGCAAACAAATGCTTGAGCTCTGAGGCCTGGCTTTCCTTTCCGGCAAATAAGCTTGCAACTTCAACTTGCATTGTCGACACTACGATTCGGCTTCCTTTATTGTTTTGTGGAAAGCATTTCTCAATCTGGTCCCACTCTTCAATAGTGCATAGGTCAGTAAGCACAACCAGAAACCTCTTGTCATTCACATATCCATCAAATTCCTGAGCTAAATCTTGTGCAGTCTTCTCTGTGTCTAGCCGACCTTTAACCCCTGTTAGGAATAAACGCGCATGGGCGCGGTGCGTGTGTGTAAGCGTGTCGTGCGCGTGGGTGTGTGCGCGTTGTGTACGCGAGGCCAGCGCCATTGGCGCAGAGCAGCGCTGAGCGCGAGCTCGACCGCGTCGCAACATCGCGCGCGGGAGGTGTAATCGTGTCGAGTAGGTCCAGGGGTGCGAGGCGAGTCTGGTGCGCGCGGATTGGATGCGAGAAGACGAAGACAGTGCATGGATCGCGTGGAGCTTGCTCAGCGGCATCGTGGCCATGGCGGAGCGGGTCACGCGGAGGGCACTGCACGAGGACCGTTGGGGCCGTTGGAGCAGAGCACGTGGAGGAGGAGGTGGTGGCGCAGCTCAAGCACCAGGGAATCGCGGAAGAAAAGGGCCACGACCGTTGGAACGCGGACGAGACGCGCGGACGCGGTGGCCGGAGGACGCGGATCGTGGCGAGCTGTGTGCGTGCGTGTGGGGCTATAAAAGCCCGTGTATCCCCTCCATTGTACTTACCACGAAGCCAATCGAATGCCAAGATACAAGGCCAAGCGTTTGGTCGCGGCGTTCGCCGGAATTGCTCGAGTGCACTGTTCATCTTCAACCTCCGTCCGCGAGCGACAGTGAGCGACGGAGCCGGCATCGCCCAGCGTTCGCGAGCGGGTGGCGGCGATCGAGCAGGTCCTCGGTGTTCCAACAACCCCTTGCACTGCAAGAAATTGGTTCACCAAGCTCTGGACAAAGCCTTTCGGACTGAAAGGATGCATCACCCTCACCCATGCTCGGCTTGGAAATTTGCTTTGCACATCAGGATTCTCGTAAGCTGCCCTGATGATGGTTGTTTGGCCAATATTACCACTTGTTCCCCACACCGCAATCACTTTCAGGTCCTCATCCTCCCTGTTAATCAGCTGGATGAGGTCCACTCTTTGATCGTCTTGCTTCGCGGCACGTCTGGCATCATCAATGCCAAATATGGCGGCAGCCATAGGCTTGATTGCTCAATGGCTTCAGGTTTTCGCCTTAAGTTAAAGCCCTTGATGAGACGGTAGCGAACATTCCTCTGGCTCACGTCCTCAACCTTGGCCCTAAGATCCTTCATCCGCTTGGCCACACGGCGCCGCTCGAGCAGCGTGCGAAGGATTTGCCACCGAGATGGTCTCTGCAGACGGACAGCAAAATCCTGGAGGTTGTCCTCTACATCGTAGGCGTTGTCACGGACTTGGTTTATTTATCCAGGTCTTGACCACCTTGCTTTCATCTTGGTCCTCGTGCGCCTCCATCATAAAAGACCTCATCATCTCAAGCTCATCCACTACAAATGCATGGTCTTTCTGGATCCTGAGGTGCAAGGCGGAAAATGCAAAACCACGTGCATATGTGCCCACAAGCACGATCGTCGTCAGTTCGTTCCCCTCCTGCCACACGAATCTCAACACATTATTCCCTCACCTATCCATGATTCCCACACCTATCCTCTTGTCTGCACTGATCTCGATGCATATTCAATGGCTACGATAGTCTATCGTCCATGTGTACACATATGTATTTGGAAAATCTGCTTGGCTGCAAGGCCACCTTCGCTAGTCCAGATTTGGCATAGCCAAGTGCTCCGCTCAACACGGACTTGCCCACACTCAGGACAGTGGCCTCCATTGCTTAGCCGTATTGCACCTACAGGAAGTAGAATAAACAATAGTTAAGCTGGGGTTAAACTAAATACTAGCAAATCATGGAAGCAGTGATTGAACGGTCGAAGGAAAAGTGTATCATTTTATAATGCACAGTACATGTGTCACTACTTTCACCTACTTTCATATGAGAATGTTTAGCCAAAGCATGCAATTAGTGAGATGCTGCTTCTTAGCTGCTTGTTTCTACTGCTTGGGATAAAAAGTTGTGTCTTGATCCTGATGAACACCAGTCTGACCCAGTAAAGGACATGGTTGTACACATGTACTGTACACCCAATAATTTTTGGCAATAAGATCGAATTTGGGTGCTGTTTGGTTCAGCCAAGATGGTGGGAAGGGTAAGGAAATCAACTCCCAGCGCTATTTGTTTGGTTGCTTTGTGTAAAGCTTTCGAGTCCTTTACTGTGCTTGGCCAGGTACCACGGTAACACATAAAGAAAGGAATAGCATGCTTACAGCTAGCTCTTACATAAACCATCGATCAATTATCAAGCTATTCTAGGATACATCATCAAGCTTTTCCAGGAAAACAATGCCGTATGTAAAAGATTCCTTAAAATACAATACGGTAGAGTTGTTCAGAATTGAATATGCAAGCTCAGTACTGGAATTGCCTGGTCTCCCTACGGTTAGTACTCTTTCTATAGGAGAAGTTTTGAAACCGTAGGGACAACTTTTTCCCCTAAGAACCGTTCTCTACAAAATACGGTAGGGAAATGGTTTACATAGTGTATCTAGCCTATTCCCTAGGAATTTAAACACTAGGGAAACGGGGGGACTCCAGTACCGAAGAGATGGGGCTTAAGAATTTGAAATGATAATGTTACAAAATGTCTTGGAGCTTCAAATGCTTTGGAATTCATAAATTCAAATAAGCAACCTAGTCTGATAACTCCTTGGCAAATGCTTCTGAGATTCTTAAGGGAAAATTTTACGACACTCCAACCTTCTTCCTTTGAGCTTCATCTGACGAAGATTTAAAACAAATTTCAGTGCGTGCAAAATGAAGGAATTACCAATATGAAACTGGCTGTGTAGAAAATCTCAGCTGTACTTATGCAAATGGATGTGTAAACAAACTCAGTAAACAAAACATGCAAAATGAAGGAATGACCAATATTACACTGAGGCAGTCAAATTCAGGTACACCAACAACAGAAACATTCTCACAACTCACAGCTTATAAACTGATACTACAGGTTTCAGCAACAAAAAGCAGAAGCAAGAGTTATCACACAACTTTGAGTTGGCAGCAACTTAACTTATTGCTCTCTAGATTGCCTAGAAGCAGAGACCCTGAAACGACTTGTATGAATTCATAGGCTGCTAGTTCTAATCCTAGTTTTCTACGCCATGCAGAGTAGAGAGGACAGGTATGAACAATTGCACAAAACAGGACATGGGTCCCAATGGTTAACTTCTCGGTAGAATTGACTGTGATTGGATGATCAACTAGCTGCTAATTATTAGTGCTAAGTACTAAATTGTTCCTACAATTAGTAGCCGACATCAGAAAAAATAACAATAGAAATAATAGTGACAGGTAATGACATAAGAAATCACACAACTGGAGTCCCAAAATAAGTAAGGGCATAGTATGCTTCAATGATCCAAAAGGTAAAAATTAGTTAGAATGTATATATATGCTACATTGTTACAAAAAATAACAACTCTGTAAACGCATCTAGTACTAATTAGCCGCATGCCTCTCCCTCAAATTATTTGTTGAACACCTAATCGCCTGAGTGCCTGGGACCTAATCCCCTCCAACACCAGCTTTCTGATATACTTCCCATTCTGAATTTCTTTTATGCAACAAGAGGTCAAAGTGTGAGAACTACACACCTTTAGCTCATCACACATACACACACTACAAAAATCATTATTTTCCTGATCCATTCTGTCCAGTAGTGTATAACCCCCCCCCCCCCTAGTCACCCAATTATCAGCTGGTGACAGTTCAGTGGCAGATAGGGGATGTTCAGATACTTTATTAAGTTTAAAACAACCCACAAAGCAGCAAGCATCATGTAGCAAATGTTTAAGCCATAAGAGCATGAGCATGCTTGCCACCAGCCCAACAGTAGCAGCAGCAGCACAATAGACTGGCTAATTCAGTGAATCTGAGCAGTCATCACTGCACAATCAACTCTTGCCTCTTGGTGGAGCTGGAAAATGAAAGCATGATGCTGAGATGGACTTGAACCTTCCAATATCATTGGCAAGATACCTGAGATGTAACAAAACTTACAGCATAAACCAGGTACTGTCTCAGGCATACGGATGGCAGAACGACAGCATACCACGCTGAATAAACCTCAGCTCAGGAATAGTTGCAGCACATAGCCGTGAACCGTGATCGCCCAAAAATCAGACATTCCACCACATGGAACTTTTTTTTTTAAACTTAATGGCAGGAGCTCTGTCTTTCAATTAAAAGGTGAAAATGAGAGTATACGGGCCAAAAGCCTTAAGAACAGACAGGGGATTAATAACCGAAATCCCCAAAAGAGTCAAACAGGAGAACATGCCCCGAGCCCCAAGTCACACTACCTAGTCTGGAGGCACCCCTAAAGAGCGACAGATTGTCCTTCACACGTTCCGCTACTTGGAGCGAGGTCAACGAGCTATTCTCAAAGATCATGCGATTTCGTTCTTTCCAGATATTTCACGTAGTGTAGATGACGACGCCATCGAAGACCCTCCTGCAGCTTGTTGGCACAAGTGGTCTCGCATTCTCCCACCATTCCCCAAGGTTGGTGGCGTGCCTGGGTTGAGAATGCGGTGGTAAAGACTAAGTTTTTCAAAGCAAGGACGCGGTTCCAAACCTCCTGCACGAAGGGGCAAGTCAGGCACAGGTGGAGGGCCGATTCTATGGGAACTATTACTAGGGAGGGAGGAGAACATGAAAGTTTTCTGAGGCTCTGAGGAGAAGGAAACACACACCTTGCAGAACTGATCCTCCCCTCCAATTCCAACCGATGTAGGAGGTCTTCTTCTCCCAAGCCCCCACCTTGCAGATCGGATCCTCCTCCACTCCACGTCGATCGATGTAGGCCGTATTCTCCAAAGCCCGCTCTCGTGGAGCTTTGCCGTCCACTGAAAACCCCGTCAGATGACAAGCAGGACACCGCCATCATCAAAACAAAAAAGATTATACGGTTTGGAGAAAGGTTTTGGGGGTGGGGGAGATGGAGGGGGGCTGCCCTCACCAGAGGGGACACGGCGGCAGCAGCGGTTGCGCTCGCCGGCTGGCACGTGGGGAGGACGCGGGGGCGCCGCGTGAGGTCGCCTGTGGCTGTGACGCTCGCTGCCTCGGGATCGGGAGAAAGAAGACTAGAAGAGGAGTCGCGGAGGAGAAGACACAGCCGCGGGCTGCGGGCGTAATTAACCTGCCGCCGGCGGTATCGATCGCCGTTCCGCGTGATGACGTAGTAAGCGTGTTCGATGATCCCTCTGCTAGCATTTGTAAATGGGACCAAATCTGAATCCAGATAGCTTTTCGGAAGAGCAGCTGCAGGGTGCTGTCGCCGTCCTGTTGACGTCGACCAAGACTCTCCAAGCGACAACAGGCAGCAGCGAGGGTGGCACTGTCACACCCATGACATGGTAGAGAGCACGTGACACCGCATCTTCAATTGACATGTGGGCCCATCAACCGTGGGACCCAGGTGGAAGGCCAATTAATGAAGTGATTCCATAAAGCGGCTGCCAAGATGAATTTTTTTTTTTATATAGATTGCTTGCTGGCAAGGAGTTGCATTTTGGAAATGAGGACTTGGTCATTTGTGGAAGGTAGGCAAGGAGCATATAATGGGTCTGCAGCTTACGATTGAGGAGTTAGACGCTTGACACATCACAGTGCCACTTCTAGAAAATTTGAAACGATACGCCATATAGATATATCATATATGTAGGATACGACGATACAATCATGGAGAGGGTATGGCTTTAGTGCAGGAAGCTGTGAGCCCAAAATAAGATCTCCATGCATTTATGTTAGGCAATGGGACCCGGCCTGGTATTTGGAGATGGCTTATCAAATATGCGTTCGCCAATGTTTGGCAGCATTCTGCTATTTCTACACAGCTTGATGCAGCCATGGTACTACTTGTGTTTGTTGACAGCTTGACATTGTTGGTGCACAACGAAGGTCAAGTGTCCAAGGAACTACACTTGGTGCTACAACAAACTCTCATCCTGAAAATCGGATGGCAACTCTTTGGGTATTGCAATGGAACAATCAGTGCTAGCTGTTAGGGTTAAATAACTCATCTCGTCCAACGGAGCTTCCGGTGAACTAAAGCATTGAACTAACTCAACCCAAAAGATTCAATAGCAATGAATCTTTTCTAAAGTTGTGTGGCCACTGTTATGGTTCCCAAAAGAAGACACTGGTTTGGTGTTTATTGATTTGAAGGTACAAAATGAAGCCCTATCAACGGAATTCCTGCATGCACATGTTCTTTAACATAGTTTATCTCCCTATTAGGGTAGGAAAGTGTATATCTTGGTTTGTACCTTCCTTGTACAGCAAGCCTATACGGGCTATATATATGACATCCACCCCTCATCAAGGGTGTGAGGTGTTTCCCTAATTTTCTACATAGTATCACGAGTACGGGTCCCCCTCCGGCTCCCCTCTCTTCCGCACCTCTAACCCTAGCCGCACCACAGCCCTAGCCGCCGGCCCATCCCTCCTCACACAAACCCATCTGGTCGCGCACCCCACCCTCGCGCGACTTCCCTGTGCGGCTACTCCTCTGTCACCGGCACTTCCACCTCTCCACGCCGGCCCTCTCTCCTTGATCGCCATGATGACTGAGGCCTCCACCCACTTTAGCACCACCGCCAACAGCGGCGACGTCACCAACTCTCCTCCTACAATCATCGTCCACCCCTACGCCACCGTCGTCGTCCGGTCCCATGTGCCGATCAAGCTGGAGATGCAAAACTCCAACTACACGAAGTGGTCCTATGTGAAAGTCCATGTGCGGCCGTAGACCTCAAGTCCATCGAGGAGCATATAAAGGTTTGGCCTCAAGCTACACATCGACGGCTCTGCTCCTCCTCGACCCGACGATCCAAATTGGGATCAGGCGGATTGCTGTGTCCGCAGCTGGATCTTCGGTTCCATCTCCGACTCCATCCTTGACCTCGCCATGACGGCCGATGACCAGACCTGCGTGCAATCTATGGGTCACCATCGAGCATCTCTTCCACGCCAACAAGGAACCACAGGCAATCTTCCTCAACCATGAGTTCCACTCCATGCAGTAGGGCGAGCCTTCGATCGCCGATTACTGTCAGCGCATGAAGATCACGGCCGACGCCCTCTGTGATGTCGGCCACCCTGTGAAGGACTCACAGCTTGTCCTCAATCTCCTCCTGCGGTGTCAATCCTCGCTTCTCTAACACCGCCGACGACATAGCCAATGCCACTGTCCTCCCCGACTATGCCAGGGCCCGGGACATGCTCCTGCTGAAGGAGCTTCGCTTGGCAAATGAGGACAAGGTGGCCACCGAGAATGCCCTCGTCGCTGGCTCTGCTTCCTCCTCCTGCACGGGCAGGTGTCGCTCCACCTCGTCCGGCACTGTCTAGAGCACCACCGGAGGCGCTGGTGAGCGCCCTGCCGATGCCAAGTGCCCCAACAATGGTGGAAAGCGTTGGGGGCAAAGCCAAAGGTAGGAGCGGCTGTGGCGGCGGCGGTGTCGGCTCCAGCAACCTTGGTGGCTACCCCAACCAGTCCCGACCTACAGGGGCCCTGGATCTGCATCAACCCATCGATGCTGCAGTATGGCTCTGAAGGTGCTGGTGGCTGGCGCAACCCTGCGCCTGGTTTGCTCAGGCCGCCTCCATAGGCACATACCGCCTTTGCACCGCTGCACGTCTCTCCCGTGTCCTAGACCTAAGATTAGGCTGGGCTGATAGCTGCCCTCAACCAGCTGACGCTCCAATCTCCTAGTCCCTTGGGTCATGGACAGCGGCGCCACCAGCCACATGTTGTCCTCGGATGGTATACTTCACTCTCGTTTCCCTCCCTCCCACTCCTTCATCACAATTGGCAATGGTCAAACACTTCCTATGTCATGCCAAGGGACGCTCTGTCCTTTCCACCAACCAGTCCAATTTTTCTCTCAATAACGTCTTAGTTGTCCCCTCCATAACACATAATCTCTTTTATGTTCGCCAATTTACTCATGACAACTCTTGTTCTATAGAGTTTGATGCTTTTGGTTTTTCTATTAAGGACCTCAAGACCCGGTGCGTGATTCTTCGCTGCAATAGCTCAAGCGACCTATACACTGTTCTAGCAGCCTCGGCCGCCCCTCACGCCAGCCTCGCCGTCGCTTCCACGTTTTGGCACCACTGCTTGGATCATCCTGGAGACTCTGTCATCAACACTCTTAGGAATAATTCATCTATTATATTCACTGTAACAGAGTACACCCCCATCTTTGTCACGCTTGTCAGTTCAGGCAAACATGTACGGCTAACCTTTACAAATTCTTCCTCTTGCACTTCGGTTGCATTTGAGTTAATTCATTGTGATGTTTGGACCTCGCCAAGTTTCTAGTATTTCGGGCTCCCACTATTACCTTGTCATCATCGATGATTTTACCCATTATTGTTGGACGTTTCCGCTTACTCACAAATCTAAGGTTCGTCAACACTTGATTAACTTCGCTGCATACGTCGTCACCCAGTTCCATCTGTCACTAAAAGCGATTCGGGCTGACAATGGCAGGGAATTTGTTAACCACACCTTAGGCACCTTTCTCGCCTCCGCTGGAATTCAGCTGTGGCTCTCATGCCCCTACACCTCTCAGCAAAATGGCAAAGCCGAACACACCCTTCGCATGCTCAACAACATTTGTCGCACCCTTCTCATCCACACTCATATGTCTCCTTCTTACTAGGCGGAAGCACTCGCTACTGCCACCTATCTTCTTAACCGACGTACCTGTTCAGCTACAGGCAACGCCACCCCCTACGAGCTTCTCTTTGGTCATCCGCCCGACTACACTACTCTCTACACTCGCATCGGTAAAGCTGATATTGGAAAATTGCTACTCTAGGGGCACTCTTCCTCTGCAAAATAATAAAAGATCCTTCTGGTGGAAATATGTGCTTAAATCAAACGAAAATTTTAAGGAAATTGCATGCTGCAGTAAATCCTGAGGGTGGCACATAGGTGGATTTTTTTTTGGTCAGATCTCAGGCAAGGTCTGGTGCCATGTCAAGCATTTCCTGAACTTTTCTCTTTCTCCAAGAAAAAGACCATATATATAACCTTAAGAATGGCATCTGACTCAGCAAATCTCAGTGCTCTCTTCCACCTACCTCTTTCAGCTGAAGTATATTACCAGTTCCTTGCCCTCCAGACCCAAGTTGATAACCGTAACCTCTCTGATGATCTGGACCTATGGTCATATATCTAGGAAAATGGTCACTTGGATTGCCAAAAAAACTTACAAGTCTCTAAAAGTACATTGTCCAGCTCACGAATCATTTTCTTGGCTTCGGAATAGCTGTTATCAAACTAGGCGTTAGGCACAAGATTTTCTTCTGGTTGATTGTATTCTTGTGGACAGGATTAATGCTAGATTGATGCTGAGAAGGCGACACACGCATTTGCCTCATATGATTGTGTTTTGTGTGATAACCACCTAGACGAAGATTCTGTTGGTCTATTCTTGCATTGTGACTTTGCAAGGGCATGCTGGAACTTTTTAAATTTCCAGCTTTCAGATGATATCACCTTGCCAGACCATTGAAAACCTAAAAATTCAGTTAGCAGTGGCATTCTTTATGGGACTAACTGTTACCACTTACCATGCGTCAGAGCATCTAGACAGTCAGGAATGACTTCATTTTCAACCAAGATGAATAGATAATCCTTCCATATATGGCAAAGTGCCATTCTTACTTGCGGTGGACATTCACCATTTTTTTCGGTGGTGCGTTGCAGTGCATTGCATCTTCGCCTGTGGTCGGATGCTTGCACACACAGCGCCCCCGTCTCCAGACAAATGAACTGACGCCCTCAGTGAGTGGCGAGGTCCGAATCGTCTGCATCATCATCATCCGGTTTGAACCAATGCAAAGTACAAACCATCGAATCAAATCGCGGCGACTGAAAGAACTAAAGCAGGGAAATGGCCAAGGAAATTGGGATGGGATGTACTAGGCAGTTGCTGCTGGAACGGTTTCCAGTGCCCATGGCTCTAATTTCTAAACCGGCTGGTCTTCACCTTAGGTTTTGGCTGTAGGCAGGAATAGTCACAGCGCACGGTGATAAGAACCACGCATGCAGGGACTGCAGGACTGGACGCAAGGATCGTCTCACGATTTCCGATCTGAGATTTTATTTTGCCACCGTGCTACATATTTTGACATCATCATGATTATTCATGAGGCTGCCGTTTTCTTTTGGGAGGCAGGGCCGCAGGGGTTGAATTGGATGCCCTGGATGTGCGAGCGGGCAGTCAAGAGGTTAGGGAGATGCATGTTGTAACAGACCTAAACCTCTCTCTACGATCAAGCACAAGGAATTGTCACAAACCCCACACAATCACTCCACAAATTAACTCACAAGTAACAGATTACAAGATCTGGAAGGTACTAGGTACAGGAAATTGATGCTGAGGGAGAGGAGAGGAGGAAGAAGAGGGGATAATCGAGCTTTTGCCTGCCACTCGAGCCGAGGCTCGCCACCGCGGGACACGCCAGTTCTACGTTCTGGTCATCGACGCCCTTCTCAGTTGTTCCACTGCTTCCTTCTGTGTTGTCAGTAGCAGGCCACACAGCCATCCCGGCCCATGTCATCATCGGCCCATGACATTCTCCCCTCTTAAAAATGCGGCTCGTCCTCAAGCTGCTGTTGTCGAAGCTGCCGGGATCCCAGAGAACATGAATCAAGACCATTGCTTCAGGTTCTTCCAGCCTGCTCTGAACTGCATTTGTTGTTATCCACGGGTTGTCCATTGGCTGACCTGTATCTCATGAAACATTTGCTGCGTTGATACTCCATGCTAGCAGATTGATACTCTGAATTTTTAGCCATATGAAAGTATTCAGCTGGACGTGTGCCCAATCACCAAATTCAGCCATAAAACTGAGCAAGAAAATATAACTGACAGACAAATATAGCTGTCTAGTAGTGCAACCACCAATCAAAGAAAATTTATCTTGTTGCCCTCTTGTCTCAGTAGTAGTTAACAACATATAAGACATGCCTCTTTTCCATTTGCTTATCTGGACTGAACTTGAATTTGCATTTTGGTTGCTACTGAACAGAAATAGCAGGATATACCTGGCAATAGCAGTGCAGTCATCCTTGTTCCTCTGATAACTGCAGATTTGAAAGATTATCACACTTCTCTGAAAGATTATCCAATATGCATCACTAGTATGGATCGTATTGCTCGGCCAACACTGAATAACCATGAGCAAACAAACAGCCTGCAACCGGAATTGTTCCACCTTGCAAGGTGCAATAGCCTGCAGATGATTCAATTGTGTAGCACCGTAGCTTGCAAGGAAGTTTGACAAAGCAGTTCGGAGTTGGATTAGAAAGCCTCTGCTCTCATGACTTGACTGTTCATGTATACAACAATAATGATGTTTTCCCAATTTTAGAAGCATTTCTAGTACCTTGGAGACCATCTGATTGCTACCTAGAAAGAAGCACATATAGTAGCAGGTAACAGGTGCTGACCACTTAAGTAAATGTATTGATCTAGCAATGGCCGTACTACAGCCAACCTCCAATAACAAGCATTGGCTGACATATAATTCTGCAAACTTATGGACATCTGTGAGAGTTGGACCACTGCTCATGTAAGCATGACTGTTGGCCATAGTTGCACCATCACCAGGATCCCATGCGAGATGAAGTTCATTGACAAGAATTGATACCCAACTATCAGTAGTGTCACAGAAAAGTTCTTCAGGAAATAGCTTGAGAAAGGACAGAACCAATTGCCTCACTAACCCTTCAGCGGCTATAGTTTCGGTACAACAGAACCAGAAACTGCGGTGGCTCCGATGTTTTCCACTGCACAAATAGCAAAAAGTTTTCCTCAAGAAACAACCTCCTACTTGCAGGTAACAGTTTGTGAAGCACCTTATGGCCAGCATCTATGAGTAACAGGACATTAACAAGAGCTATGAACTGGAGATCAATCTTCTGCACTCCCGTGGAGCAATAGATTATCTCACAATACTTCATGCCATCCCAGATATTCCCATGACTCACATATGCATGGTCTGAAAATGCCCTCAAATATAGTTTGACTGAGACTTGGCAGGGAGAAAGTTCTGAATGTGCAAGTCAAAACCCAGAACAACATTATCCATGATGAACCCAACATGTCAAAATGTATTATCTCAGTGGACAACCAAATCTGATGCATTTTGAGTAGACTTGTAAGCACCACATGACTGTCCTGATGTAACAGTAGATTGCAGTGTTTTTGAGCATAAGGATACTGAATAGAGCATTTCTTGCTTAGGAGTGCAACATGACCAAAGAGACAGTTAGGAGCCCCCTGTGCAGCACCTGTGAGTAGCTCAAGCCGATACTTCCGCCACTTCCAATTGATCATACAGTAGAGAAACCTCACTGCACACATGCTCAAAATGATACCCCACACATCGGAACATGATACCAGGGTCAAAAGTGAGTGTGCAACTGCTGTCCACATGTGACTCCCTATTGGTACTGGATGTATTCAGTGTTCAGTAATGGAAGTGGAGAACCAATCAGAACCCAATCCTTGAACAACCTTGCAAATACTCATGGGGGCTGTGGTGGTGGCCGGAATGCATGAGCAGGAACACCAAAAGTGCAGTAGTACCTCTCAACAGTAGCAAAATCGTTGTCAATCTTCACAGCAATAACACAGCTTGACCATTGTCGGTGTCCGTGGTTGAAGACCTTGTGGAGGGCGCTCGGGGAAGCTCTGTGGTGATGATGGAGATGGTGTTGCTAGCCTTCATGGATGGAGTGGAAGTAGAGGAAGGCGAGGGCAATGGAGAGAGCGGCGTGGCAGCCGCTGGAACGCCGGTGGCCTGGTTTAGGCCCGGTGTCGAACACCTTGTGAGCGCAACGACAGGAACCGTCGTGGCTGCTGCAGGGGTGGTGGCGACGTCATCTGGTGGCAATGAGGGGGGGGGTCCATGAAGCCATGGCTGATGCTGAGGAGGACGCCGGTGGCTTGCTGATGGTGGAGTCGTCGACCTCGAAGCCGTCGTTGCCGTCAGTGGGGGATTCCCCAGGCGAGGGTGCAGCAGCAACACAGATCGCGACGGTGTCGACGACGCCATCTGTGCTTGGGGTAGCAGCAGGAGTAAAGGATGGCGTGGGTGATGGAGGAGCGGTGCCCGTAGTAGACCTCAAGCTCCGCAGCGAGTCGGGGAGGGAGGTGTTCATCTCTATCAGCATCTGACGAATTTCCTCAGGTTGCTTGTGGATCCGAGCTCTTTGCTCGCTTAGACATGGAGGCGTACTCTTCCTCGAAGCTCATGGCCGAATCCAAGCAATCAATCCCGGGAAACAAAGACTCTGATTACCAACTGTAACAGATCTAAACCTCTCTCAACAATCAAGCACAAGGAATTGTCACAAACCCCACACAATAACTCACAAGCAACAGATTACAAGATCTGGAAGGTAACTAGGTACAGGAAATTGATGATGAGGGAGAGGAGAGGAGGAAGAAGAGGGGATAATTGAGCTTTTGCCCGCCACTCAAGTCGAGGCTCGCCGCCGCCGGACATGCCGGTTCTACATTCTGGTCATCGACGCCCTTCTCGGTTGTTCCACTGCGTCCTTTCGTGTTGTCAGTAGCAGGCCGCACAACTATCCCAGCCCATGTCATCATCGGCCCATGACACATGTGAACGCCGACCCATGCAAATTGAGGCATGATATCTGTAGCTTCGCCTGAGAGGTTATCATGTCGATTCCATACTTGAATAATTTTGCAAAGCATTCGGCCTTTGCTTTGCAGGCGGTTGTAACCCGGCCGATGACCGGTTTGCCTGTGTCCTCCAGCACATCGTCAGCGCATATTTTTACCATCTTCACATAGTCAACTAGAAAAGAATGCAAACATGGTGTAATGTGCACCATTTCCGAACAAGCTGCTCCTGGATTTCCTTCTTCAGTTCACCTCTCTTGCGCGTAGCTTCCTGCCTATTTTCGTCGAGTGTCTTGCCCGGCCCGTGATGCTTTGGGCCAAGCCGGCCTCGGTCACACACTCACTCACGTACAGGGGTCTCCGCACTGGTTCACTGCATCCGGTGACAAGAGACGAATGAGAGGTCCTCATCAATCAGCATGCGGTAGCTGTTTGGTAATGAAGCTAGCTAGTGGCCCGCCCGGCGACGTCGTAACCGGGACGGAGACCGACCGATCGAGACCGGGCACTGGCCGGGCTCGCCCCTGGGGCCAGCAACATGCATGTTGACGGTACGATGTTGACACGAAATTGACGGCCATTATTAGCCCACCTTGCCCTGCAGGCTTCAAGCCATGCCCTCACCAGAGCGTGCCGTCCCACGTGTCACCCGCATACCATGAGACCCGGACAGCTAAAACAGGAGGAGTGCTCGAGCCCGAGTGCCCGACACACCGCATGCTCCAGCGCTAACTCGCCGAGCATGCCACTACTTTATTTCTACTGATGATCGTACAGACTACAGAAGGAGAAATAGCCCTGCTAAACTTATTAGGAGCTCGATCATGCACACTGGAGTTACCTGTCAGATAATGTGATGTGTAGTTTATAACAAAAGAAAAGAAGGTACGCACTCGAATAACGGGCCATTATATATACAAGTCTGAGCAACGTAGGTGGGTACTAACATCAACCATAATAATAGCAGTCATAAGTAAAAATTAAGTCGAAACAGGTTCCAGGGTAGTAGATTCAGGGTTCATAACCACCCGCCGCAAGCACAAACAGGTTGAATTGGGTGACGAGCGGCACTAGCTAGGAACAGCGCGCGGCATGGGCGCCGGCGGTATGCACGTACGTACACTGAACGAATTGGGGCCCACCCATGGCAGCTGCTGGTCTTCAGTATACGAGTGATCTCGAACCTGCCGGCAGCGGAGGACACAGATAATAAACACGCTGATCAGTAAAGGAAAGAAATTTGCACATCATACTCGCGCAAAATATATGGCAAAAGTACGAACCTGTCCAAGACAGACTCATTACATCACCGTCACCGTCACGATGGGCTCGTTCGTATTCCGTGCAAGCTGCTCCTGGATTTCCTTCTTCAGTTCACCTTTCCTGCGCGTAGCTTCCTGTATATTTTCCTCTCCTGTCTTGCCCTCGTCCCGGGGAAAGTCAACATCGAGCAGGACTTGATTGATGCTTGGGAGAAACTGTAGCCCAGATAAGCCAAATTCATTATTTACTGCCCTTGCTGTGATCAGCAACCGCTCAAGTTTGGGCATTGTTCCTTCTTTAAACTTCACCGATTTGACCTTTATCCTCCATCCCCTGAGCATCCTCTCTGGAAACATAACAATGTGGAGCACCCTGAGGCTTCCGAAAGCTATTATTCCAGCCTGCTGCCGAGATTGGAAATCAAGCTCTTCACCCTCAAACGGTTGCCAATTATTCAGGCTTAGAATTTCCAGCTTGGGTAGTTTCCCAAGTAATTCCATAGCAGCATCGTGCTGCAGTAGCCTGGTGCTCGCTAGTCTCAACTTCACGAGATGCTGGAGCTGCCCGATCCATTCCGGCAGCGTTTCCAGGTTGCCGTACAGCTTGAGGCTCTGCAGGTTCTCCGGAGGTGACGATATCCCATCCAAGCAGCCACACAAACCCGACTTCCCTGCTGCCGACATCACAGACAGCGATTCCAGCTTGCTGAGATTCGAAATTGCTGAGCACAATGCCATGCCATTCTTCTTGTTTATACCGCACACACCTAACTTGCGCAATCCAGTGAGCATTTCGATGTCCCGTAGAACGGTATCTCCCCTTCCGACATTCACTTCCCCTAGGGTGTGCAAGCCTTTTAGTTTCCTGATACCCCTTGGCACCGTAGCGCCACTTTCTCGATCTAACCCTGTCACAAGAGCGGGGAATCTCACACAGCAAGCGTAAGAGCAAGCATCACGCCTGGTAAGAGCCTTATGGGAAGCGCCATCAATTCCCACAAGAATAGGTACGCAACATGTTGCACATAGGCACGCCCCCAAAACACATCTCTTCATTAAACTACTCTTTTCTTCTGCTACAAACCATGATTTGCTACCAGCATGGACAAATTGTAGCTTCCGAAGCTTGATGATGGTTTTGGGTAGAGCTCTGACATATGTACTTCTGACGTCTAGAATTTGGAGTTGCCTCAGGTTGCCCAATGAGTCTGGTAATAGATCAATACCGATGCATCCTCGTAGAGAAAGGTATTTTAGGTGAATAAGCTTCCAAATATGATCAAGGTGATGGTATTTTAGACCTCTCGTGCCTTCTAAGTCAAGCACTCGTACAAGTCTCATCTTGTCAGAAATGAAAAATTGCTTCCATTCACCAAACAGAGACAGTGATCGTATACGTGACATGTCCATTAAGCTCTCAAACTCATTCTTGTCTCCATTCCAATTGCTGCTTATAGCGATATGGCGTATTGTGCCATGGGTATTCAAGCTGCAACCTTCCTCTAGTCTAAAGACAAGGTTTTCCTCTGCTGCCTTTGAGATGGCGATGTCACGGATGAGATCATGGACTTTGCAAGAGTCAATTGATTTTCTGCTACGAACTGATTGTTGAGATGGTAAAATCATGCTTCTGTTCTTGAGTTCCATGAAGTAGCCATCAGCTATTTCAATAGCAGACTTACCATGTGCCTCGGTTGAGTAACCTTCCGCTGCCCACCGTCGAACCAAACGCCTTCGACTAATAGTCATGTCTTCAGGAAAAATGGACAGATATAAAAAACAAGACTTGAGATAGTAAGGTAAACCATCGTAGCTTTTTTGAAGAACGGTTCTTATCATCCCAAGCTCTGGATTCATCTCCAACTCAGCACTGAGATTCTCATTCAATTTTCTCCACTCTTCTGGAGTCTTTGGTCGGTTTGCCAAGAATCCTCCAATGACTACTATTGCAAGGGGAAGCCCGCCACACTTCTTTAATATTAGTTCAGCTTCTTTGACCAACTCATTGTTCTTCTGGTCAACTAAATCTCTAGCCTCCCCGAATACCTGATATTTGTGTGTTAAGTTTCATAGTACTTCAAAATAAAAACGAGATCGCATAGAGTAATTAATTTTACTTAGTAATAAGACCTTGTACAACTCGCAGGTAAAAAGTTTTTTTTTCATCGAAAAAAGAGCAATTTTTTGAACTATGCAAGTCCTTGTATTTTTAACATTATTGAACTATAAAACTGGACAGCTATGGCTCTCATACTGTTGAAACCGGACAACATACGCCCAAGCAAATGATTAATCATGTTTAATAAATCATACTAAATCTACAAATCATGTTTAATCTATAAAAAATTCATAATTAATTCATACTAAATAAAAATATGAAATTTGTTCAGTCTTTTATAAGATATCATCCGTGCCCTATTATGAGATATTACACTTACTATTTTATTGCTCTAAATAAAGCATCATAAATAGGAACGCATAAGCTCTACATAACTCTAAATGGAGCATTAATGGACATATTGTATTTTAATAAGTTTTGCATTTTTATTGAAAATAAATGAATTATAAATTTAAGAGATTAAATAATGTTTTTAATTTCTTAAAATACAAAACTATTACTAAAACCGGCTTTCAACAGGCACAGAGGTGTGTCTTATCCATTTTTTTACAGTTTGGCAGTCCGATTTCAAAGATTAAGGTTTAAGATGGGATGAGTTGCACCGTTCAAGGTTGTAAAATGGACGTTTTACTCTACTTTTTACAAGTGGTCATAATTTGCACTCCTTATATAATAAGATAGTGGGGCAAATAGTCTTTTAATCATCTCTAGAAATCAGTTTTAGAGGCGGCATCTTAAGACAACTACCTCTAGAAATTTCTTTATTTCTAAAGAAGGTCTTCTACCTCTAGAAATGGTTTTGCAGAGTACATCACAATTTGCACGCGTAATTCTATAAATCAATTTTTTTGAAGTGGTGTCTTATGGTAGTCTCCACTAGAAATATATTATTTTCTAGAGAATATTTTTTCTCAAAATCGATTTCTAGAGTCAATCGCCCTACAATGTGTGGGTGCTTCAATCAATTAAGTATGTGGTAAAAGGGAAATAGCATCGAACATGCATGCATTCTCTATAGATTTCAACGAGAGGGAAACATCAAACATGAATGGGCCGTAAAAGATAATTAGGGAAAGCATTGCTGTTGTCCCATCAGCTGTTGTATGTCAAATGCACGTGTCTGTGAAGCGGGAGAATGAGCATCATTTATATATCTGGAGGCCAAATTGGTGAATCATAAAAAACACTATTAAGTTTAAAAAGATAAAACATATTTCATTTTTCCTCATGTAACCCTACCGTGGCATAGGCTTCACATGATGTGAAAACCATCTATAGTATCTTTAGGACGCCTCGGGCACGAGGATTCTAAATCAAGTAAATGGAGCGAGTAAGTAATACCTTTTTGTTGAAGAGGTGGAGTGCGTCTTTAGGGCCTAGAACTTTAAGATTGTGTATGGTTCCGTGATTCTCTGACCCTGTGCAATGGTTTGCAATATTCTCTTCCCTTGTAGTCACAATGATTCTGCTTGTCTTCAGCTGGGGGAACTTTGGTATTATTAGGTCCCATTCTGTAGTAGATGATAAATCATCGAGAACAATCAAGCAACTTTTTGTTTCTAAAAGTCGTGCCAGCACCTTAGTTAAATCTTCAACCCCCATAGAAGCAAACGATTTTCCCTTGTCGCTGGCACTATTCTCCAGCAATTCCTCTTTCGTAGAAGATCCTTCGTATAGTCCCGCAATCAACCTCCTAAGGTTCTGAGCAGGATCAAATGGGCGCATGATTGTGATAAAAACACGCTTCTCAAACTTGTCGCTCAGCTTTGGGCTATAATAAACACCGTTGATTAGAGTGGTTTTTCCAAGACCACCCATTCCCCACACGGCAATCACCTGAACCTTTTGGCTATTCTTATTGGAAATTAAGTCTATAACTTCAATTATTTCTTTCTCTCGCCCAATAAGTTGAGATTCCTCTGAAGCACCAACACCCGTCCTGATGCGAGTTAAACTCTTTGTGACCACCTTCTTTTCATCAGCATCCTTGGATTGATCCTCTATTATCTCACCTTGGGCTTCCACTGCATCGTCTTTGGTACCGCTAATGGCTGCCTCTGAGCTACATGTTGGCTTCACTGAATCCTTTCCATTCCGAGAGCCCTAAACAAAAGAAAGCACCAGCAATTATCTTCTAGTGTTGTATTTTCCAAGACAATGTTTAGCACCGGTTTCAGTCTTGTAAATGCTTAAATTATCTTATTTTCCTTTCTTTAAAGTTACATGTGTTTACGTGATTTGTAACCAACTTACTATTACTAATTGGAGACTTTTTTTTGAGCCTCTACGTTAATTCTCCCTAGACGCGCTAAGAAAAATGATAAGTCCTAAAAAGTCACAGAAAAATAAAAAACACCCGACCGTACATCTCATAGCTCTAGTAATATGAGCCACTAGATCTATTATATTTTCTAAAAAATTACCCACCATACCATTATGAAGGATGAAATAAAATAATCCCCTAAATTTATATACAGACTACCCACCATGCCATGCCATTATGGAATACGAATTAAAATAACCCCTAAATTTGTATAAAAATTACCCACCATACCAATATAAATTATAAATTAAATAACCCCTTAAATTTGCATATAAATTACTCACCATGCCATTATAAAAAACGAATTGAAATAAGCCCTAAATTTGCATATAAATAATCTAATATGTCATCATAAAGACAAATAAAATAAAATCTAAATTTGCATATAAATTAACCACAATGCCATTACGAAAGATGAGTGAAAATAATCACCTCTAATATTATAAAGATTAAATTAGTATCTCCTAAAACTCTAACCCGTGTGAGAGGATGGATTGATGGATCATTTAACCAAGTATGAAACATGCAAGCTGTAAAATATGACATAAGTGTGGAAGAGATGGTTTTATGGTGAACTTCGGCTGATTTATGTAAATGAATGAAATATTTCCTATTATAACTTAAAACCCCCTTTCCTTCTATAGTCCTGAAAAGCTTACAATATGTGTGCTGTGTTTCGTCATATGGCATTACCTTATCAGGTCCTTGCTATCTATGGATCTCAGCCCCAATTTATATGTTAAGCATACACCTAAGAGAGACTGCTACCGATGTACTAAGCCACAATGACGATGAGGGAATGGTTGGCAACGATTGCAGACTTGCAGTGGCAGGTAAGGTAATATATGAGTGTTCGCAAATTAAAGACAGGCTAGGAATTATCTCTATCTATAGTTTCTTTGTCTTTCTTAAATGGTTATATCTTGCAAATATGTTTTGAACCATTGCCTTTTATTAATTTTATAACATATTTCTCTTCAAATAGATATGGAAGCAGCAAAGGACGGAGCAAAAGACCAATTTGCACTGTTTAATACTGTAGCTATGAGTAGGAGAGAGAAAATAGGGTTGGGATACTCCCTGCTGTACTCTGTCATACAGTAAGACGATTTCACAATCAAATAATAATCGAGTGATTTTCTGAGCAGTAAATGTTACCTTGTCGTAGAATGCATAGAGGGTTTGATCAGCACACAGTTTTTTTAACTTTGTAGTTTGGCTTTTTGGCCCTGCACATAAGCTTGCAACTTCAACTTGCGTTGTTGACACTACGATCCGGCTTCCTTTATTGCTTTTTGGAAAACATTTTCTAATCTGGTCCCATTCTTCGATGGTGCATAGGTCAGTAAGCACAATGAGAAATCTCTTATCATTCACATATCCATCAAGTTCCTGAGCTAAATCCTGTGCAGTCTTCTCCGTGTCCAACAAACTTTTAAACCCTTCTGCTGACAGAAATTGGTTCACCAAGGTCTGGACAAAGCCTTTTGCGCAGAAAGGATGCATCACCCTCACCCACGCCCGTCCTTCAAATTTGCTCTGTACATCAGGATTGTCAGTAAGCTTCCCTGATGATGGTTGTTTGGCCAATATCACCACTTGTTCCCCACACCGCGATCACTTTGAGATCATCATCACCATCCTCGCTGATCAGCTGGACGAGGTCCACTCTCTGATCGTCCTGCTTCGCAGCACGTCTTGCATCATCAATGCCAAATATGGATGCAGCAATAAGGTTAGCTTGTTCGGCAGCGCTAACGCTAGTGGTGGCTTTGGAGCCAGAGCCCTTGATGAGCCGGTAGCGCATATTCCTCTGGCTCACATCCTCAACCTTGGCCCTGAGCTCCTTCATCTGCTTGGCCACACGGCGCCGCTGAAGCAGTGTAGACAGGAATCGCCACCGTGATGGCTTGCGCAGATGAACAGCGAAATCCTGAAGGTTGTCCTCGACATCGTAGGCAGTGTCACGGACTTGCTTCACCCAGGTGTTGACCACCTTGCTGTCATCTCGCTCCTCGTGCGCCTCCATCATGAAAGACCTCATCATCTCAAGCTCGTCCGCGACAAACGCGTGGTCTTTCTGGACACCGAGCTGCAAGGCCACCTCCTCCGCGAGCGCAGATTTGGCGTAGCCGATCGCTCCATTCAGCACGGACTTTCCGACGCTCAGTGCGGTCGCCTCCATAGCTCAGCAAGCTGTGTCCCTCGGTGGGTTTGTGGCGGCAGACGTGATGACAGATCTGTACAGTACATACCATAGGAAGAAATTAAACACATGCCACCAGCTACGGAAAGGTCAGGGAGATTATTGCAGTGCCCGGAATCCAGAATCCGTAATAAGGAGCTGGAAATAACAAATAATTACCTTGCAGCTGCTGCTATGAGACCTTATTATGATGTGGAAAGAAGCACGGCACTCTGCAGCAGCACGCTGGCTGGCAGTGTGGCAGGCAGGTTGACGAGCCTCGGAGCGAACAAGCAAAGCAAATCAAAGCTTGGGCGCCGACCGCCGAGGCAGTAGGCAGGCACGACGACTGTGCCGGCTGTAAGACAGTAGGCACACCGTACGTTGGAGCCACACACACACAACGGCGGCCACTCCCGCCGCTGCCGCTGCAAAGGCCAGATCCGCCGCTGCCGCTAGCTCGATCAGAAGTAGTAGCCAGATCCGCCGCTGCCGCTGCAAAGACTCGAGTTGGTGGGTTCTGTGGCGTGCAGTACAGTCGGGGTTCGTGCGCCCTCAATAAAAATAGGTACAGCCCATAAACATGATAGTATATGTCGGCATCTGCGTGGAAGTGCAGGAGATTTGATTCCAAAAACACCTTTACCATTTTTTTTATATATTATATGTTATCTCAATAGAACGGAATCTGGGCCCTTTTCCGATCGGGTACGGTATCCACGTAATCTATTAACCCGTTAACCGTTGGATCTGCTCTGGTGACGCGGGTCTCTGCCCGACCCGAACTCTCGCGAACTCTCCACGCTTCCAGGTTCCAACGACCCGTTGAGCAGCTGCGCCTGCCGCGCCGAGCGCCCTGCTCCGCTGCGCCTGCCTACTCCACCACCTGCTCTGCCATCAGCGCCGCCACGCTTCGTCGAAGCTCGACTCTTGGACTAGAGTGAGCCCGACGCAACCCCTCCACTAGCCCTGCCCGGTGTCTCAGCGGCTTCACCTCTTCCTCCCTGTGGCGGGCAGGTGCGGAGTAGGGTATTCAAGACCGGCAACGCGCGATTCTTCTCGGGGAGCGGCAGTCCAGCGGTGACCACGACCTCTGCGGTCCAGTCCTGAAGGATCAAGGCAACCCCTGCCCTCCGCCATCCACATCTCCTCCCTCTTCCTTCCACAGTGCTCCTGCTCCGATCCCCTTGGCACCTGCACAGTACGATTTGCAGCAGCAAGTAGCCCGGGGTGCCCCGACGGTACACTGGTAGGAGCAGCTTTTAGCGGCGGCGGTTCTGCATTGTGGGGCGCACGAAACAGAGGCAAGGCCGGCCTCCTCGCCGGCGCCCACTGGTGCTGGTTCGCCAATCTGCCCATTCACGCTCCGTACGCAGCACCTGCCGGGCCGTGGTGAAGAGGCAGCGACCACTTCTCCTTGCGTTCCTCTACCTCGATTAGGATCCAAGTTGAACTCCCCTGCACCGGCCAGGAAGGCAGGAATTGATTGATTGGGCTTCATATTACGCAGAGCATAGGTATGGTCTTCCTTCCCTCCTCCCGTACCCCACCTTCTGATGATGTTCTAGATTGATTGGTTGTTCCTGGGACATAGCCAACAATCGGTTTTGTGTGTATGACTTAGCAAGAAAGAATAAAAGACAATTTTCTTTGTCTCTAAGATTACATGTGTATACTTGTGTCTAATCCATTCTCGTTCTAGCCCGATCCATGTTTCATCTTATGAAGATTCTTTTTGTGGCTAATAAAAATAACTACGAAAAAACTGCTGATGTCAGTTAGGAGAGGGGACATTCAGTATCGATCTCTGTCCCACATCACAAATTCACAATCTGATCTAGACCTGCTCTCTTTTAGTTACTAGGTTGTCTATAAACATCCTTTCATTTTCTTACTATCTAAAAGATTGATGTTGTAAGAAAGTGACATTATTGTCAATCAAACAATATGTATTGACATCCTGTGCGCTTCTGATCACAAACAAGATTTGTAGGTAAATTTAATAGCTAAATGTATAAATTTTATTTGATACTATGTGAACAACTGCTAGCTCGTCTGATTCATGACTGCCACTTTCTGATAAGGAGTTAAGGACATCTATCATTGGTGTGTTTTACTTGGAATCCAGTGAGTTGCTGCTTGCTCATATCCTACTTTGGCCATGGATGCCCTCCAAATTTTGTTCCTCTCTATAATCCACTTTCTTCCACTGAGTTTCCACTCTAATTTTGGCGCTCAAAAATTGGCTATGGAGTCATTGTCAGGCTGGCCACTATGCTCCAGTAACCAAGCACACTCATACCCTCAGAAAACCCCAAATTCTCAGTGCCAAATGTGCTTGAAAAACTGCAATCCTAGCAATCAACGTATGACCTGCAGGCAGTTGTAATGTTACCACAGAACAAGCAAAAACCCCCTGTTATTTCAGATCCCTAAATTTACATATTTGTTCTGGATATTAAGCACATGAGAACAATGTGACGGTATCAAGGTGCTTAAAAACGTATTAACACCTTGATACACAGTCCTATCCTATTAGAGAAATTTGACTAACCCAGCTGCTTGTAGGGAACTATATGGCACTGCAATATGAATTTATATGACAAAAATGCATACCTCAAGCAGCCCTGACTTGAAAGTAAACAATCTCTGTATTCTCTTCTTACTTCTCTATCGCCTCTATTTATCAACATGAGACACAAGATATGCTTGTGAGAGTGATGATTTGTTCAAGACATGGAGAAGCGAGGCGATTAAGCAAATTTCCATCTTTTCCTTTACAATGTTTGCCAATTTCTAAAAAATAGGGTTGATACATGGTGCTAATATATGTGCAAGTAAGCAAGTTGTTGGTCCTCTGCTTGGACGAAAGTTTTATAGAAACACATTGTTATCTTTTTGCAGTACCCTAATGAATAATATCGGTATAACTATAAAAATCTAATTATTGTTTATCTGCAGGGAGAATAATCCTTGGAAGCCTTAAGGCGTGTTGCTATATTTTTATACTTGGCATCTAAGGATTTTACATGTGTGACCAAACAATAGTTATCACGAGCTTAATAACAAAAGTAAGTTTGCTCTCAACTTCCTGGATCATCGCTAAGCTCAATTTGTTGCCTTCACACATAGGTAAGTTTACACATACATCGTTCCATATGGTTTGTTGACATCTGCTCGGTGCGTATATTATAACTGTAACATTGAGTGTTGAGACATCAGCATACATCATTGCTTTTTTGCACCAACTATTATTTTTGTATTCGTCAAGGTTGCTCATAATTTATATGCTCATGAGACATGACCTCGTTGCAGGCTACAAGTTCATTGATTGAAATGGTGTGATTGAGTCCTTGGGGTGTATTTTCCTACATTGAGGGGAAGGGAGTACTTCGTTGGGAGCATCTCGATTGTTGTTGTACGTGAAGGGTTGTGAGTGTATCTGTACAGTCGATGAATTATAAATATCAATCTAACAATTGGATTGCACGCTGATTAGATGTGCTACCTTTAATATAGGCATTACATTATAATTTTTCTTATATCATTAAATTCTTGAGATTTTGCAACTTGCTTGATCATCCATAGCCACGCCTCAAGCATGGTGCGGCAACGCCGCGCCCTGGTTTTCTAGTTATATACACAAAGTCTGGGACATACTACAAAAGCACCATGTGAAGCCCTGGACTGATTCATTGGCTCTACCCACGAGAAGCACACTCTCTTAGGGCACCGACAGCCCACAGGCCACAATACACAATTCACAATTCTCGCTCTTTTCTGCATCATCTTCAATTCTTCATTGGCTCTACCCACGAGAAGCACACTCTCTTAGGCTGAGTCCAGCAGACAATCAATCTCGTCGTCTATATTCAAATTTTATTACGTCGACAGTGTAGCTATAGTGTCATTTTCATATTATAGATGACCATATACACGATCTATTGAACTTGTCTTAGCTCTTAGGGCACCCCGCTCACATCACCACCTCACCTACGCCGACCGCCTCCACTGCTGAGTGCTGAAGGCCACACCTACCCAATGCCAAACCTCCCATGTGATCAGTGGCGATGACACGTTGTTTGTCCCTGGTGCCGGTGCACCCAACTTTCCTTTATAAATTGAGTAAAATTTGCCATATATCATGAGAAAATCAGTAAGTTACTGCAGCAGTGCACCGCCTTAGTTTTGTGCTTCACCTCTGCATGTGATGGAGGCCACACACGCCCCGTGTCCACCTTCCCTGCTCTAGCGGTTGTGCCAACTTTGGCTTAACCGCCAATCCTTGATGATACTCTCTGTTTTTATACTTGGAAAATTAGGTAGTTCAACTTTGGCTTAATCGGTGTCATACAAATCCCAACATAGGTAGTAGAAGATATTTGAGGGCCTAGCACTTTATCCAACACTATTTGGACGTTATCCACTCATAAAAATGCATGTGCCGCACGTGGCTATAACGATGGAGAGCTTGAAGTTTCTTGTATAAAAAAATTGGAGTGTGACTAAAAATGAGCTAATCAATTTTCTTAATTGAATATGTGATGATGGTATATATTATGATAGATGTTATATATATTTTGAGAAAATTTCCATAAAAATATATTAGAGTAACTGCTGTAATAAATTGAGAATTTACTGGCCATGAATGGGTGAAGATACATTCAACTTTAGTTGGACTTCCACAATATACCACTCAATCCATTCTAATTATGAGAGACTCAAGCCATCCATGACTATGTACATATTATGAATCTAGACTCATATACAAAACATATATGATATATGTAAAATAATAAATGAATATATTCGAACCCCAAAACCCTTTAAAATTTAAAATGGATGGAGTATATTATAGCTTTATATTATGTAGCATGGTGTTAATACCTCAGTTGTTACAAATCCAAAACTAAACCATATAGATGATCACTCCTCTAGTTGAAAGTTGTTGGAAAGGTTGAAAATATTACTATTGTAAATTTTGGATTTCTTGTCAAAGCAAAGCCCAACTGCAACTCTTTTCACATAGTCCCGGTCAGTCAGCACTCAGTAGCAACAAATGGCAAGAGCATGTGTGCACGGTTGTCTCATGTTTGACATCCTCACCGTTGTGTTGCACTCCCCCTCCGACCACCCCACCACATGTTGTTCGCTACGTCATAGTCTATCTCTGTAGTGCCCGAGTACCTGTCACTCCTACATCTCCCAAAGTACCACCACCACTTCCACTATATGCAATCATCAACTTTTCTATTAATCATTTTTCTCTTCTATGTGGCGCCACACAATCCACTCCCAATTAGGCGCCACACTCAATCAACCCAATCGAACCATCTCGGCTCCTCTAGACGCGGCTGTTGCTACTCCATTGTCCCACATTCCCTCCACGACTGGCTTCATCTGGGATAGCCTCACCTTTCTCGCTTCTCACACATTTCAATCTTTATGCACAATTGGGGGGGGGGGGTCTGTTTGATTTGTTCTTGTTTGCTTGTTGTGGAAGCATCATCGTCATGTTCGATCTGGATCTTGTCCGCTGGTATGTGGCAGGGCATCCATTTTCTTGAGACATGCTATAGCAATCTGAACTAGCGCATATTCTGGTCGCCATATTGTATCTATGATTCTAGTCATCTTTGTCATATTTTGCACATGAGACCGATTGGGTTAGTAATCATATCTTGTTTGCTCTCTGCCCATATGCAGAACGCCCCAAATGAAGTCCATATGGAACCTGGCCGTTCCTTTTTGTGTATCTTACTCAAGCAGTCCGAACCGGCCTGCCCTGTGCAGATTCTGGTCACCATCTTGTATCGACGATTCTCGTCGATTACGAATGTATTTTGGCATGGGATCAGTTGAGTTGGAAAACTTATCTCCTTAGCTTTCCGTACATATGTACAACACCCTAAACTTATCTCCTAGTTCGTATGTACAATACCCTGAACGGAGTCCGTTTTTGTGAGATCTACTCTAGGAATCTGAATCGGTGCAGATTCTGATCGTCATTTGTATAGATGATTCCCATCGGCTCTGACCATATTTTGGCATGAGGCCAGTTGGGTTGTAAAGCTTGTATTTTTATCTTTTCTTCTATGTAGAACACTTCAAATGGAGTCTGTATGGGACCTAGACGCTCATTTTTCTGTGATCTACTCCAACAATTCAAACCGGTCTCATGAATAAATTGGACATCAGCTTGGATTTGGAATCAAATATTAGAAAGGGTAAATAATATGGTGTCAAGAAACAAATAAACCCGGCTGAAACCTATTAGAAAAACATGTAAACTTTACATCGTTGAATTGAG
Organism: Paspalum vaginatum; assembly: GCA_030272315.1. NCBI lineage: Eukaryota > Viridiplantae > Streptophyta > Magnoliopsida > Poales > Poaceae > Paspalum > Paspalum vaginatum. The sequence goes on along the minus strand of CM059016.1, from coordinate 14,829,575 downwards.
GGGGATTGGAGTAATCTTGGATTGAGGGGGATTGGAGTGGATTGGGAGGAATTGAGGAAGATTTTAATCTATTGTGGTTTTAAACACACTCCAATCCCTCCAAACCCCTCCAAAGCCACCCGAATCCAAGTACCCAAACTAGGCCTTACATGTTTACATGCACTTTGTAATGAAAAAAAGGGAAACATTGCCATGGATAATGCAGAAATGGGCCAAATTTCACTACCACATAAGATTTGAAAAATCCTAGAAGACAAGGTACTGTGATTGTATGGTACACACAAACCTGAGCGCAAGGATTTCCTGAAGACAGGTCTTGGATTTGAAAAATCCTAGAAGACAAGGTACTGTGATTGTATGGTACACACAAACCTGAGCGCAAGGATTTCTTGAAGACAGGTCTTGGAGGCGCTTTTACAATGATGCAAGATTAGCTATACGTAGACTAGATTAGAATTGGAAATTGCGTGTTTGGACCTCACCAAATGTTTGTGTTCAAAATCAAGGCTCTTTATAGTCAAATTGATCTGAAGGCCTGAGAGGCAAATTCTGCATGTACACACACAAAAAAAAATGTAAGAAAACACCCAAACGGTTCCTTATAGTCAAATTGATCTGAAGGCCTGAGAGGCAATTTCTGCATGTACACGCACAAAAAATAAGTAAGAAAACACACAAAAATCGCGCCAGGTAGGGGTCGAACCTACGGCCTTCTGCTTAGGAAACAGACGCTCTATCCACTGAGCTACAGGCGCTTTAGTTGCAGTAAGCCTTCCTAATGTTTAAGTACTTACCCTCACATCTCCAAACAAGGGTCTTGAGTCTTGACCCTTAGCAAACTAGGCAGAGAACATGATGTGTGTAGAGATGGCAACAGATACATACTTGTTTCGTAGTGCCGCCCTATACCTGTGAAACAAAATCCTACTCGCAAAACACACACACCCCGTCGTGAGTATAAGATTTTACCCATACCCGTTAGACACCCAACAACATACATCATTTTCACAAATATTAATTAGAATGGCAGATCAATACCAACTTGTTCATCACGTAATATAACATTAGTTCATCACCATTGCCAAGTCAACACTAACAATATGTAGTAGGCTAGCAATAAGTAACAATATGTAGTAGGCTAGCAATAAGTTCAAGAGTTCATCAAATTCTCACACATATTTCAAGTGTTTTACTCAAACATACAAGTTAACAATAGATGCAGTGCATCACTAATATGCATCTAAAAGTAGACACAGCCACAAGCTATATCCATGGGTATATGTTACTTGTGGGTATGGGTAGTGTTCAGTCGTACCCGTACCCGCCATACCTAACGGGTACCGGTTCTCTTGCCCATCCATGCATCAACAGGTGAAAAAACTGCTTCCATACCCGGATTTATATTATGTAAAAAAACATTGGGTTTCTAGATTTTAGGTACCCATTGCTATCTCTGAGTGCGCGGAGGAGCGGAGCCCACGCTAGACACAACAGTTTGGTTGGTGGTTCGTGTCTGCTTGGACTTTCGATTTGGCAAGGAGAGGGATAGGCAACGACAAAGGTACAAGCAGTTGTAATGTCTATCCTTGAACGACGGAACAACACAATAGGACTTAGGCGTTAGAACGTAAATATAGCGCCTGGGAATCGAGGTGTGCACAACAGGTCCCATGGTCTAGCGGTTAGGACATTGGACTCTGAATCCAGTAACCCGAGTTCAAATCTCGATGGGACCTTTTTTTTTCCCCTTATTTTTTCTCCGTCCCCGTCTTATAACATAAATAATGATCTCTGCAGAAATGGTTTGGCTTCCATATAAAACTATAACATTAGGAACCATGACAAGCGAGAGGCATCAGCCTTTTGTGATATGCTGGAACAATGGCTGGCTCTGATCGGCCGCGGGCTGCACAGCCGTTTCAGCTGCCTGCTGGCTGCTGCTGCTGCACTACTTCCATCAGCTCGACCCGGGTAAAAAAGGAAATGGAGAAGGAAAAGATAGGAGAAGCAAAAACATGAACTGAAGTACTGAACCGGCCGGACCACTGCCGCCAATCCACACCATCTTGTCCACCCCCGCTTCCACCATGTCCACGGTTGGACAAGATGGTGTGGATTGGCGGCAGTGGTCCGGCCGGAATTAGCACCTCTCGATGCTGCGATGTCGTCGCCGGAGTTGGCGGCCATGGCACCAACACCATCGAGGCAGGACACCCTACTCGAATCTGCCGACGCACCCCTACCACCCTGTCTCTTGCATTTCACCACAAGGCTGTTTGTTAGCAGCGGTAAAGAAATCGTGCACACTGCACAGGCACATCGGGCGAAATGAGAGCTGAGCCGAGCGATGGCATGTACACGTGCTCGGTGTTCAAGCGCGCGCGCGGCCCCAACTAACTTTGCCTCTCTCAATTCTCAAAAAAAAAAAAAAAAAGGAGAGAAAGAAAAGCAAGGCACCATCCTGGGCCCGGGCCCGCCATTTCTCCCGCCCCACCTCCGCCGCCGCCGGTGATGCGCCTGCCCGCCTGCGCCCCCCGCGGCCTCCTCCTCCCCCAACTTCTCCCGCTCCCCCTCCTCCTCCTCGTCGCGCTCCCCCGCCCGCCGCTCCCGCGGTGCGCGGCCGAGTCGGCGACGTGCCTCGCCGTGTACCGGGAGGGCGGCGCGCCGGCGGTGTTCCAGTCCGCGCACTGCCCGCGCTGGACCCTGCCCCCGCGCGGCGGCGAGGAGGAGGAGGGGAGGGATGGCGGGGGCAGGAGGAGCTCGCCGATGGGGTGCCACGTCGCGGCCCACCGCGGCCGCCGCCCGTCCCAGGAGGACCGCGCCGTCTGTGCCCTCGGCATCCGCATCCCCTTCCTAGGTACGGACATCTATACTTACCCCTAGTACTGTGCCTCACAGCATCGACTCGAAAGTTCCGGTTTTTAGTCCTAGGATAGCCACTGGCTCTGAGAGTTCCGCCTAGTTTGGGAGCTGTATGAACCGAATTGGGAGAAGTCCGAACTGGATGCCGATTGCCGGATGTTACTACCACCAGGAATGTCCTGGTGGAGGCTTGTCTTACGACGGCACACACCTTAGCTGGGTGTCGAACTGGAACGCCGTGAGTTTGCTGGAGGCATTGTACGGCCAACGCGGCGTAGGTTTTGTTTGGTCAATCCGAATTGATTGTTACATCATCTTATGCGGCGTAGCAGTCTACCACAGAGGTCACATACATTGCGCAATGGCGATGAGTTGCTTTGCGCAGCGAGGGCTTGCCCGCGCTCAACTAATAGCTCGATACAATGTTGTTGTTTTTTTCAAAAGTGTTTTGGGTATTCTGGTTCAACGATGCACTCTTTCACTTGCGCTCTATTTGTTTCTAGTAATATCCTATAGCTAACTTACTAGCATAACACAGAGCAGATGAGCATTAAAGAGGTTGATGTGGGGGTGGTGGCCATATTTGATGGCCATAATGGAGCAGAGGCTAGCGAGATGGCTTCAAAGCTTCTTCTGGATTACTTCGTGCTCCATGTTTATTTTCTTCTCGATGGCATATACTCCATGATGTTCAGAAAATCTACTGGGAAACTGACATATAGTGAGGTTGCTAATCTTAACAGTGTATTTAGACTGTACAAGGATGGCCAATCCAACCGTGGAGAGGGGTATGTCTTTCTTTGCATTCGCCATTTTTCATTCATTAGCGCTCAAATGATCCGTGTGATGTTCGTGGCTGAGGGTAGCCAAACTTACTCATGATTGAATGATTGTCATTTGCAGGTCATGTTGGATATCACCAGCTATTTTAGACCGATCATTTCACATGGAAATTCTAAAGGAATCATTAACGAGGGCAGTTCATGATATTGATTTAACATTCTCCAAGGAAGGTCTCATGTTTCATCTGTACAGTTAAACTTTGTAACACAACTTCATACGTCTGAGAAGGACTATCTTGTGTGTACGATGCAGGAAGCTTTGCAGAAAAAAATTGAGTCTGGTTCAACAGCGACCGTTGTCTTGATAGCGGATGGACAAATTGTAGCAGCCAATGTAGGAGATTCAAAAGCTTTTCTGTGCTCAGAAGGACATGATTCACTCCATCGAAACAGTTAGGTTTCTTTCTTCTATTGTTCAAATTTCAGTTGTAACAGCCCAGTTGAATATTGATTTCACCTCTACAAGATGGTTCTAGTTCCTTGTAGCCCCCCCCCCCTCCCCTTGATGTCATATTCCTGTGCATGTTTCTTTCCATAACTGGGTCATATACTCATATTATACCATAAGGCCTAAAGGTCGCATCAGTTTATGTTATTAGATGCTTAATGGTGTCATAGTTACTGCTTGATTGCTGGATAATAATTTGTAGACTGCAACCACCAAAATCAATACTGGCTTATGCATGAATTAGAGATCCATAAAGCAGTATGCTCAATATTTTTTTTACTATTAGTCTTATGGAAGGAGAAATGATCCCAAGTCTTACTTCTTAGTATGACATACAAATTATGCATTTTACTTTACAAATGCCAAGTTTCTTATTAGCCTGTGTTCTAGGACTTAGGACAATTGCTAATATGATGGCTTGCATTGAATCAGGGAAACGGAGAAGAAAGAGAAACTCCATCAATCCTGAGGAATTTGCTTTGGCAAATTATGATGGGCCAATGTATCATGCAAGGGAGCTAACTAAGGACCATCATCCCGATAGAGAAGACGAGAGAAAGCGCGTGGAGGCTGCTGGTGGCTATGTCCTTGAGTGGGCTGGTGTCTACCGTGTTAATGGCGAGCTAGCTCTATCAAGAGCTATTGGTGATATTCCTTACAAAAGGTGAACATGCAATCTATTGAGCTTCTCTCCATCTCTGTCTCAGCGGCTTATTTCCCCAGTGTTCTTTTCATGTATTGCAGATGCAGTTTACTTGTTGAAATCCATGTGTAATAAAATTGCATGGGGGCTGAAGCAGCCATCCTTCCCCCAAAAGTACTGCAAACTCATGAACTTATTCAGTAATAAGTTGCATGTGGAATGGAATGGAATGGGTTTTAAGCTTCTCTATAATCGCAGAATTTCCAACTCCCAAGGCAACCAAAAATGGAATATGTTTCAATATCTAGCCAGTGAGATGAGCATCTCTAGGTTAACTGTTATATACTGTGGCATTAATCGAAAATAGATATAAGTCACCCTCTGAGGCTGAGTGTCCCATGCTAAGGTGGAATTTCTTTAAATGGTGAAATGGTGGTATAAGTTGCTGTATTGCTTTCCATCAGTAGAGTTGCATGGAAAGGCTGAATTGATCCTTTGAATTGTTTGCAGATATGGTGTAATATCAACACCTGAATTGACAGGGTGGCAGTTTCTGTCAGCAAATGACAGTTTTCTTATTGCGTCATCTGATGGTATCTTCGAGAAAATGACTATGCAAGATGTTTGTGACCTGATGCTACATGCGAAATTTCATGTGAAGCAGGATTTTGGATCATCTTCTATTACACAACACAATTTGGCAGATTATGTAGTCCATGCTGCTTTACAAAAAGGCACAACAGACAATGTGGCTGCTGTGGTGGTTCCATTAGGATCATCTAGTAGCACTTGTACTTCATTGGAAGTTTGGTCCCAATTTGAAGAAAATCTGAAGACATCTATTTTCCCAATACAGAATATTCCATACCAACTTAAGCCTGGTATTCTCACTTACCATTGACTGAATTTGTTAATTGTAATCGCACCATACTTTCTTCCATTCAATGCTGTGTATTGCATTTTTATATAATTTGGTTTTGACCAGTCATGAGTGGCCCTAATTATTTGCTAATATTGTGCATTTTCTGCACATCGAAGTTTATATTGTAGTCAGTTTACTCAGCTCCCTGCTATTCAAAATATAGTGGACAATCTATATAGGAATGTCAAACCTTGACAGGAGAGCAATCATGCCCCTTTTATTCTAGTTTTGTGTTGGTATTCTCTTCTGTTGCTGCCTTTCCTCTATTTTTTTTTCTATTGTCTCCATATCCATTAGTCCTTGCTCCTTAGTGTACCCATTTGACTATGTTACTATGCATAGTACAGTTTAAGATAGTTCAAGCTCTCCTCCGAAGTCCTTGTCCTCAGTTTTATTTACATGTTTTTTTATGTGGCTAGATGATGGAATCTGTTCATCTGTTATTGTCAAGGAGTTATTTAATATTCATGAACTCCTTGTGCTTGGTTTTACATAACTGTACTTTCATATGGCTAGCAGATGATGGCACTAGTTCAGCTGTTATTGACATGGAGTATTTCAAGCATTCATCAACAAGGTTCCAGAGATTCTTGGTAAGCAGGGAACATAGCATTTTTTTTTGTCTTTGGAGTCAGATTTACCAATTGAAAGAAATATATATACAATTTTATGCTTTGTGAATCCATCTTCGTTGTTATTATCTGTTTTATTTAGTGTATAAGTTCTTTGAGTTCATTTGCTTTCGTCTCAAGTTGGATGATGTTATTTGAGTGCATTTGCTTTCTCTGAAATTAGATTGAAGCAAGACATAAGAGACTTGGTTGTTTCTACTTATCTGAGAGTCTGGATGAAGATATGGACTATATATTTAGAGTACCAGAAGCATACCAGAATGAAGAAGTCCATGACTTCAGTCACATACCAGCTGAGACTGCCTTATATTCTGATGGTGAGCTGTCTGTTTTTAGTGCTTATGGGTGTTTTTTTTTCAGCAACAATTCGTTTGATTTGTTCCCTTTTCTTGTGGGGGTTACCTTGTTGGAATGTGTAACCTTCTTGTTTGAGTGGCTTATCATCTAATCGTAACCTTAGAAACAGTTAATTTGCTGAATTGGGTGTTTGAGAGTGCTTTGGAGTTCCGGAATGATGCTTGACTTGTTTGATAGTGTCTTTATCTTGTTCATGACTTCGGATGTTCCCTTCTACATTTGTATACAGGTAATCTTGAAAAATACAAGGACAGACACTTTTGCTTGTACCTTGGTGATGGCGAAATGGGGCGGTGCAATGGTCCTGAAGCTTTTGCAAATTTCTTTGGTTTACTCGACTTCCTTCCGCATAACAGAAGCAAATCAAATGGTTCACACTCCTTTGGTAACAAGATAGATTTCAGGTACTTTCTCATTTCTCAAGGGACATTCTGAATTCTGAGTACTTATTTTGAGGGAAACTTCCATGAAAGTTACAATATTTTCAATTGGATAGACTTTTTGTACATTCTGTTCTACATAATTTATACTCCCTGTCCCCCCAAAAAAAAAAAACAAGTCATTCTAGTTTTGTCATTTTTTAGAGGAACAGGAGGGCTCTACTGGTTATATATTAAAAACACAAGAAAACGCAAGAGCTGAACAAGAACAAGCCCCCAAAAAAAGGAAGGAAAGGAAGACAAAAGGAAAAAAAAGAACTGCAAGGCAAAATCTAGACATACGCTAATAAGCGGAAAATAACTCGTCTTTGCTTGATGCGTCTCACAATTTGCATGTGAAATTTGGCAATCATTCTTGCCCAACTTTTGGCCTGCCAAAACTTGGGGCATGACAAAATTTTGGGGGCTAAACCAAGCAGACCTCTAGTTTGTCTAAAAGTTCCTTAAAGTGCACTTATTGCTGGATGGAGGGAGTATTTTACTTTAGCTTTTTCCTATGTCAAACTTCTCTTAACTTTGACCAAGTTTATAGAAAAGGTACCAACATCAACAGCATCAAATTCACCATGAAATATATTTTGGTAGTGCATTTATTTGGTTATGTAGATGTTAATATATTTTGAGTAGTTGCTTTCTGTTCATTAGAGTTTTCACTTAATTAAATTGATAAACGAATACTCCCTCCGTCCCAATTTATAGGTCATTTGATTTTTTTAACACCAAGTTTGATCAACTCGTCTTATTCAAAAATTTTGCGAAAATATAGAAAAAATTCAAATCATAGTTAAATATACTAAGCTAAATCGCAATAAAAATAAATGATAATTATGATTTTTTTGAATAAGAAGATCTGGTCAAACTTGGTGTCAAAAAAGTCAAACAACCTACAAAATGAGACGGAGGGAGTATACCTTGAGCAATATTTATATTTGTGCAGTTGCATTATCTTCTTGCTCTAGACGTTGGAATAATTTCTTATCAGATGCTAATACACTCAAGGGGTAAACTGCAAGGCGGAAAATGTGTTTGTTTGTTTCGGCGTAACATTTTCTAAATGGAAGATTTAATGCAAGGGTACTTCTTGCAAGCTTTTTTGGCCTGATGAGTGTAAGGATAGGATATAGTTGATACTGATGTCGTCATTTGCCCACTTCCCTGAAATCTGCACGATGTTCTATGTATCAAGTAGTGAAAGTGCATTATGTTATTCAACTACATTGCTCGGAATAATGTACAGTTTCATGATGATAGTTAAAGTCTTGTATCCACTAAAATGGTTTTTTTAACCATTTTCAGGTACAAGCTTAAGAGAAGATTTGATCGTGGTTCATACGGTGAAGTTTGGTTGGCATTTCACTGGAATTGCTCCGAAGATATAGATGTACATAAAGAGCCTTTACGCTCTACCATACCTAAACCAGGCTCGTATAATTGCACAAGTTCAAACACAATGTCATCTGATGAAGAACATGTCTCAGGCACAGTAGATGGTGATTTATTCATACTGAAGCGCATAATGGTAAAATAAAATATTTTTTACATCAATGAACTACCTATATATCAGTGTCACTGTGTGCCATGTAGTTCTCCCTACACTGGCCCCACACCTGCATTAGGGTAGATGCATTTAAAGAAGAGACTTTAACTCGCCAAATTAAAAAGTAGTAAACTTGAAAATTACCCTGAGATTTAGCAGCTCAGGGCCTCATTATGCGTGCAGTAAGGAGGAGCATTTGCCAGTGACCTCTAGGGCAAGCTGCCCTTGCTTACTACTTCTGTTCTCGTCTTTAAATTTTCAAAATTATTGCATCTATGCCAACCTTTCAAATATTCCTGTGACCATGACATGTAAGCTCGAGGCCTCATTTCTCCATTAGGGAAAGAGTTGTCCCATGGCCAGTAAAGAAAACTGATAGAAAAATTGCACATAAGAAGGGAAAGTGCAACTGTTCCATCCAAAAGGGTATTCAATGGTTTGGTTCAGGCGTTCAGCCCAGAAACTAGACCAAGTCTAAAGAAAACATGCCAAGGAAAACTTCAGCTGAACCTAGGAACATGCCAAAGAAAACATAGAATTAGTTACTGTCCAAGTCTAAAGTTCTATCTATTTGTGTATTTGTGATTCTACTTTGTTCATGATTTATTGCAATTCAGGTCATTTCTGATTGTACTATGTTTGGCTGATTCATTCTAAGTCAGATTTTGTGTGCTGTAAATATAATTATGTAAATTCTAATTCATTTCAATGATTTATACTAGAATCTCTGTTATATTTGAACTATTTTATTATTCACAAAGCAAACGTGTAAAAGAAAATTATAATTCCCTGAAACAAGAACTGGTGCTATTAGAGCCGTATTGTCCCATCTTAGTCTGACTTGACTCAAACCTGCAGGTGGAGAGGGGAAATGCAGCCTACTTGAGTGGATTGCGGGAGAAATATTTTGGGGAAATATTTTCAAATGCTTCAAGAACTCTTGAGGGTTTGTCGAGGACAGAATCATCATCGGCTACCTTTTCAGTTGACATGCAATATGATCCTGATATCCTTCTAAAAAGGAACATATCAGCTACTGAAGAACCACTCAAGCATGTGGCTAGGTTTATAGAATCTTTTGAATCAGAAGCAATGGAAATTTGGCTTGTGTACCAGAATGAAGGCCGCTCATTGTCAAAATTGATATATACAGCTGAAGAAACAAAGTTAGTGACTGGCAACAATAACGAGAGGATCAGACATATTCAAGTTCTGCACCCATCAAAGTGGTGGTATTGGTTAAGGACAACAAAAGCTGGGGAAGAGCAAATGAAAAAACTCTTATGGCAGCTGGTATGCTTATGCTGACTTGGTTCTCCTGTGACCCAAATACTATGCAGGCGTTTTAGACTTCAGTTCTCACATGCACTTTGTTTCTTTAGCTCTTGCTAGGCTTAAGCTACAATCAATAAATCTAAAATAAAGAAGAGCAACCGTAGTTCTGCAAGTCACTTGCCTCTTATCGGTGTTTTGGCATATTAACTTTGTTGTTTATTCCCTTCCCAGCTGATGGGACTGAAGGCCTGTCATGATCGTAATATTACTCACAGGGATATCAAACCTGGTACAAGTCGCATTCCTGTCTATCCTTTCCTTGCTTTCTATGCTTCTTGCTTCCTTCTTTTGTTTAGACAGTTTCTATGAACCAGTCATGCTAACTTTGCTTATTTTTTACCCCATGGAAGAGAACATGATCATTTGCTTTGAGGATGTGGAGACTGGAAAGTGTCTAAGAGATGTTCCATCTGAAGCAAAGCAGAATAAGCTGAACATGTAGGATTCAAGACATTTCTATCCTCACATGTCTTCTTTACAGTTTGCCAAAGAGTTCAACTTTTACAGAGTCTCATAATTATTGGTAGTTAGCTGCTGAAATATCAGTATTATATTGCTGGGTGGCTGACTTTAGTAGTGAAGGCACTTTAGCAGCTGCAGAGCCAATTTCCCCCACAAAATTTTGCGAAACACCATAAATTATTATGTTATGGGCAGCCAGTTGGGCCCTTTGGACTGGGTCGGCACCAGCATTGTAGCAGGGCTACTGTAGTCACGCGAACTGTAGCATCATTAAACTCAGGGTTAGGGTTAGAGACAATATTAGATTTGTTAGTAGTAGATTGGATCTCTTGCTTAGGATTCAAGTAAATCTCTCTATATATAAAGAAGGGAGTTGTATCAATCAGAGTTCAGAAAGAAACAATCAACCTAGTCCCCCTCTTGTGTCCATCCGTCTTACCTCGTCTCCAACAAAACCGGCTCGGCACTGTAGCAGATGTGACTTCGCTACTGTAGCAGTCGCGGCTCGGTTACTGTAGCGGTCGCTGCGTGCATGCATGCGCGCGCTGACACATGCAGATGCGCCTATGCGCATTTTAGTTCTGTCCTATATAATTCAAGTTTAGGCGTGATCAAAGTCTCCTAATGATCAGGACCAAGCATGAGGTCGATGATAGCAGTCTCACCCTTATGCTGGTGTTTGAGCCATACCCGCTACCAATTCACATCTTTGCTGGTTGAGCTGTTTCAAATACTGAGAACTTTGCTACTTCATGCTAGATCAATTGTAAATCAGAGATATTTTTACTTGATTCTTGGCTTTACGCTTTTCTTGGATCTCAGTATATCTCACCTTTTTTATTATACTATATATCACAATTTCATTAAGTGACAAAACAATAAAACCAAATAGAGATTAGAACAATTAGATGACATATATCTTCATGTGGTTCCTTTTTTAATGAACTGCATTCTAACCTGAGATGTTCTCCCAAACTGCAAGTCATCTTACCCTGTCTTAAATGCAAGAATGGTGTTACATTCCTCTGTTAACAGGGCACAATTTCTTGTACACAGGCGTTTGATTGACTTCGGTAGTGCCATTGATGATTACACATTGAAGCATCTTTATGGTTCAGGCCCTACTCGGTGTGTGATCATTTTCCTTATTCACGCCAGTATTTAGTTGCGGCACAAAGAGATTGTTCTTTAGTTGAATTGTAGAATTATGCGATTTAGGATCAGGAGTAATTAAGGCATACCAGTATACTATAGTGGTTTCTTTGTAAGTTCAAGGGTTAATTGTTTAGATTTTCCCAAGTTATTTCTTTGACCTATTCATCTATCCCACCCATGTCAGTCGTCCGTTGTAAAGTGGGTCCTTTACTCCTTTCTATACCACCTTGAGGGGTTTTCTTCCCTGAGGGACATATTTGATCCTAGAACTTGGGACTTTTTGGTGATAGGTATTACCGTATTAGTAATAAATGCTGTGTATGTGTCTAGGTTCAAAGTGTCTAGTTGCAGACTCTTTTAGCAACAGATTTTCAGGCTAGGAGATAAGCTAGAATAATGGGAAATTAGAGGTCTTAATGTCTTCAGAGATTGGGAGGATTTTCAGCCTTTAGTAGCATGCTGCAGCAGCTATTAGTAGGAGGTAAATCAGGCTAGCATGTATGCAGCTCGGCAGCAACTAGTACAACTCGTGTGTGCGTGATAGCTAGCTAGCTAGCTACTTTGACTTGTTTTGTTCCATTCTAATCAAATCTTGTAATGCAACTCCAGATCTGAGCAGACATTTGAGTACACTCCTCCAGAGGCACTCCTTAATTCAAATTGGTTTCAAGGATCAAAAAGTGCAAGACTTAAGTATGTCTGATTTACCCACTTCTTTTGGTTTTGCGAATTCTGGTATGTGCCGCTGCACTGCAATTCACTGGAGTCTTCCATTTAACTTTTTACAGGTATGATATCTGGAGTGTTGGAGTTGTCATGCTAGAGTTGATAGTGGGCTCGCCCCATGTTTTTCAGATAAGCGACCGTACACGTGTTTTAATGGATCAGCGTCTTGAAGGATGGAGTGAACAAACAAAGGAGCTTGCATACAAGTGAGGCGATGCTTTCAGTTCTTGTTCTCTTAGGAAACTTGAGAATATTAGACATTTCAGTTATAATGAACTAAGATATCTGCATATTTCCACATATTTGTTTGGGCAATTACAAGATATTGGTACTTATGAAAACCATAAGATCTAGTGCCTTCTTTTTAGTCAATAATATAAATTAATAGCATATCATTGTTGAAATTTGACCCATTTAATGCCCAACTGAAAACTTCAATCTTTGTGGTGTTATATATAGACAACCTAGCACATTCATGTTCACGCTGTTGATATGCCATATTAACATAACGTAATGTTATCTGGTTCTGGATCCTCTCCAACCATCATTGTCAAGTGGTTATAACTTATATTAAGTGAAATTAGGAAACGTGGTGTTCCCAATTGTCTGCAGTATGAACGTGTAGATCATTCTAATATATAGAAAATGGCTGCCATAACACTCCATTTCATGTTCTGATTTTAGGTTGAGGTCATACATGGAGTTGTGCATTTTAGTACCAGGGATTTCCTCACAACATCATGGCAGTGGTGGCCCAGAACAGGTCAGCAACTCCATTATCTTCTTATTATGTTATAATTGGACTGTATTTACCCCAGGCAATGTGAGATAAATTGGCACATCGTTGTGTTGTTCATTTCCACATTGTAGTTCACAAGGCTGTCTTTTTCTTGGCATGCAAATGTTCTGATGCATCCTTAACATCGAGCGACAACCCCTGAAACATTCAATGCATATCTGTCATTACCAGTTACTGTAGTATGATGGCTTTCTTTTTCTTTGTTTAAGGGTCAATTTGGGTTAGCTTCTTGGAAATGCTCCGAAGAATCATTTGCACATCAAGTGAAGATCAGAGATCCCCTTAAGATTGGGTTAGCATTTCTTTTCTTGTCCACATTTTCTATCATCCCAGAATACTTAGACCATCACTATTTTGATCTCTAATAGTCTCATCATTGCTAACGTTTTTCAGCTTTCCTAATTTGTGGGCACTGCGACTGGCACGCCAGCTCCTTGTGTGGCATCCTGTAAGTTTCTTGAATCCTGCATCATAGAATTCTTTAAATAAACTTGACATTTCTTAAATCTGTATTTCAAAAGTACTCAAGAAAAAAAATGACCTTGTGATTACAAAGAAGCAAATGGTAGCTTCTGAAGTGCAGAAGAATAGTGGCATCCTAAAGTTCTCAATCTTAATTTTATCATTTTGTAATATTATTGTGCTCCCATTCCAGCAAGGCATAAATACTTTTGTACTGCAGGAGGACCGACTAAATGTTGATGAAGCCCTAAGTCATCCTTACTTCCAGGAGCCACGATAGTGGAGAGGCTATGACCAGATATTACTAACCCGTGAACCGTTAACTTGGCACCTTTTAAGCAACATTCATTTGCTGCATTTGCTTCGGAGGAATTCAGGAATCTCACCACGAATGTGTCATAAGATGTTGTAAATATGACACGAAGCAATAGATATTAGGATGCGTGAAGTACATTGTAACCAGCAGCCTAGATAGATACAAGGTTGAAAGGAAGAGGTAATGGTGAAAGTAGTGAATAGGACCAGCAGCGTAGATAGATGCTAGTTGTAACAGTGCAGATATTGTTGTTCAATTCTCACCTGCTATAGCATTATTGCAATGTGCAAGACCCTGTGCATTTTTTCCTTTACATTTTCTTTAAAAAAATCGAAGGCGGTGAGAGCAAGAGACGGGTTTTGTTGGGTTACAAGATAATCGCTGAAACGTGGAAGTGAATGCTTCTGCAATCCCAGACCTAGAAGCATCCGAGACCAAGTTCGACTCACCGTGAAAATCAGAAAATGAACGTGATGGTAGAAACAAAGTTCAGAGTCCATCCGGCCACTCAGTTTCGGTCAAGTGCAGTAACCTGCCGCCATGTCATTCAGCTTCATGACTGAAACACATCCGGGGTGCCAGATTTGGGAAAAGTAACCTTCGCATTGCACTGTAGCGTACAAACTCTGGCAGCACCTCACTTCTATGACTGGTCAAAAACAATCTCAGCAGTACATGGCATCGTAGCACTGTTGATGCAGAGCTAATCTGATTGGGAGACTAGCTCATGCTAATATATGGAGTCAATACCGATATAGCAGCACAATCCTAGAACTGTAACTACACTCAGCTCGAAATCGCATCCTTAGACAGATCGACGAAACTCCGCAGATTGACGGGCACGTCACATTCCCCTTCACGCGTGTGAGGCAACGGATTTATTCGGGGAACTACTGTTCCCAGGTGAGGCTCACAAGTCGATTCGAGACCGGCAGCTCCCACAGCCGGGGCGCTTGCCAACCGAGCTACTAATCTCCTATGCCTAAAGAAAAAAAAATGCAAATGTTTCAGACTATACGATAGAACTACTATAAATTTATCTAGTCATGTCTGTCTGAATGCTCAATTCAGGCATCACAGCATCAGCACTCTGACTTTGTTACAACAAGCACATGTTGAAACAAGCCATGTTATTGTACAAGCGTGATCTCCTTTTCAAACACAGCAACAAAAAAAGAAAGAAAGAAAGATGGATTTGGTGAAATGAGCAGCCAACTACCCAGATTATGCCACCAACTGATGTGTCTCTGAACATCTATTGCTAGTACTATAGTATGAATTCTTCAGGTTTCATTTACGTGGCGGCTGCTGCCTCCGCACAGACCGGAGCTGCACCGAGTTCTCGAAGCAGTGGTAGAACCCAAAGTGTGGGTACCGTTCGTACCATGTCTCCTGCGGAACGTGAGTGTCCCAGTGCTCGCCGCTGCTGCTGCGCCCATATTTGTGCACCCAGCCAGACCCATTGTGCTGCTCACCCCAGGTGCGGTTCCACCGGTCCCCATACTTGCCCGCCCACCATGTCTCCCCTTGTTTGGTGCCATGGCCATTCTGGTCGAAGTGCTCATCCCACTTGTCGCCCCACTTAGACCATCCATCACCCTCGGACCGCTCAGCCCACTTGTCGGTGTACTTCGTGCTGCCGCCAAAGCCGTCATACTTCTCGCCCCATCTGCAGTGCAGAGGATGGTTGTATGGATTTGATTTAGGCATGCAACTTATCGCATATGAGCATAATGATCTCATAGTGGAATGTTCATTCCTCTTAGTGATTAAGTTCATGATAAACAGCGAAGTTCTTACCTTTCATGCCAAACATGGGCATGACCGACATCCAGTGGCGTATTTGGATCCAAGCTGCACCATTTGTCAGCCCATTTTTCGGTTTTACCGGTTGAGTCATAGTGCTCAAACCATTGCTCTTGCCATTGCTCGCCTTTACCATTCTGTCCCCACTTGTCCGCAGTCTTCTCCATATGCATAACCCCACAGGTATAATCCTGCAACAAAGGCAATACTGAATTCCTATCCTGGGGACACATTAACTTACCAAATGTTACCACAAAGGAAGCAGATTGAAATACAACAGGTGCAGAGTCACATGTCTGAATATGAATCTAGGTGTCTCAAGCCAGATAGTCCTAACAGGCATGGTTTCAAAGGCGGTGGTAAGGCAAGGCATGGCGAGCAGACTGTGCCTAGGCGACGACTTTGAAACAGAACTAACTTCGAAATGATCTTTAGGTTTTGCATACTGTGAAAAGATACTGCAACCAAATAAGCCAGAAACTTACCTGCCACATCGACTCCTTCCAGTATTCCCGCCAAACATTGCCTGCAGCATCACGCCCAGACTTCTCTGAACCTAGCTCTTTATGATCAAACCGGTCGGAAGCCTCCCAATACTTGTCTTCCCATTCAACAGCCCCATCAGCACTAACTCCCCTGATTACGGTCCACTTGCAAACTACACCATCTGGCCTTTGTTCTACACCTGTTTCCTTCCACCACATTGAACCATCCGGATGTATTCCATGAGATGATTTCTCATTGCTTTCACTAAGTATTCGAGCTGCCTCAGCTGCATTTTTGGAAAACTGTACTTCAAAAGTCTCCTTTGTGTCAGTAGCCAAATCAGCCTTGGAATCCACATTGTCAGGCTCAACAAATGACTGGAAAGGAGGAAGAGATCGATCGGTCTCAAAAGGGAGTGATAAATAGTCTGCTGATTGTTCCTTTTCCATCAACAGATCAGGCTGACGAGAAAAGCTATCCAATTTCTTGGATGGTTTTAACCCCGTACTAGTTTCCATTGGTTTACTGCTATCTTGTACTGGTGGTAACCATGACCAGAAATCCGGACCTGGAGTACCAAGCTTGGAACTTGACTGCTTGTAAGATGAGCCCCCAGAGTCTGGCACTGAATGGAGGACAGATTGCTTATGTCAGTGCAAAAGCTTAAGTTTACAGGGAGCTGGAAGCCGTTGCAGTAAGTAAAATGCTGTGGCTTAATATACTGCATAAGACTAAGAATATCCTTCATGTACAACAAACAATAAGATTTTGATGCTATATTGAAATTCCGCCAAAGTGCACAGCACCTATCATCGAGAATTCCAAAAGTGTATCATTAGTATAATTGTTTCTTTATCTAAATCATCCTTCCAAGAAAATAAGCTACTGTGGGTGAATTTGTTTACTATAACCTCTCATATTGGATGCAGTAAGAAAGAAAGAACAACAAGGATTACCAAACATCGAATTGGTTAGTTAGCATTACTTATAGTTATAGTTGCTTGATATAGTAGGCCGCAGGCTGCAGGCGGTTTGACAATATCAAGTCTCAGCATTTCACTGGGAAATTCATATTTTCTACCAAAATTATCTTAAGTTTTGACTTTCCATACGGCGAGGACTGCCAGTAGGCCATAGATGATGAGTCAACCAAGAGTTCAGCATTACACTGAGCAAAAAAAAAAAAAAAAAAAAATAATCATCATCATCATATTTCATACTGAAACGGTCTGGCTCAGTGAAGATCAAATAAAAATGAGTGTCTATGTTTCCTAAAAAGTTGCTTCGCCTTTCTCAAAAAATAATAAAATAAAAAAGTTGCTTCACCCAGTGATAACTGAAAGATGTTTAGGCTAGGCATGCATGGTGAAAAAACAAATAAGCTAGATTCAAACTAGTGCTCTAGTCCCATGCACCAGTAAATGCCAGCAAGAATTTCTATCCCTTTATGCTACTGGCAATAATCAAGATTCTCCTGTTTCAACAGAAGCTTTATCCACTTCTACACATAGCGACACTCAACAAGGTCATTTTATTCCAACATTGGTTTCATTCATAGCGCTTACCAACAGATAAGCCATATTCATTTATGAGCATACCGACAATCACCAAGATCCTCCAGTTTCAACTAAAGTTATATTCCTTCATATGCAAACGGACACACAGCAAGATCATTCGATTTCAATGTTGGTTTCATCCATAACGCTTTTACTAAGAGACAAGCCATCCAACTTCCACTCAGCACTCTAGGTCCATCCACCAATGAAAACACTGTCCTTCAAGTTTCATAACGGCTTGCCCTATTCTAGTTGCCAATTTTTGTTCCAAGGGTCGACGACTTGATTCTTTGTTTATCCAACATTATGCACATTAGAGATTTTGAGGTCCCTAAAGCAGCTTATGACCTCTTTGTCCACGCATAACTCTCTCAGATTTAAAAAGATGCACAATAATTATGGCTAAAAAGCTAAAAGGGGCCACGATGAGTAAAAGGAGTGGTATTTAAAAAAATCTCACGTGCACCCATCGGCAACCAACCAGTACCTTCCTCCAATGGCGACAGCGGTGGTTCCCGCGCCGCCGGCCGGGAGCCCCCATCTGATCCCCTCGCCGCGCTTCCCGTCTCGGCCCTCTGCGGCGGCGTCGCGGGCGGGGACGGCGTCGGCGAGGCGGACGGGGCAGGGGCAGGGGCAGGGGCAGGGGCAGGAGGCGGGTCCTTGAGCACGGCTTGCGCGGCGGCGAGGGCGGCCGCGGCGCGGTCGATGACCTGGCGGCGCTGCACGCGGTCGCGCTCCTCCCGCGGCACCCGCAGCATCTCCTCGAACCGCGCCGTCCGCCGCTGCGCCACGTCCCCGGGCGGAGGCCCCTCGGCCTCGGCGGGGGGCGGCGCCTGGAGCCGGCGCGCGAGCTCCTCCGACCGCCGCTCCCGCTCCACCGCCTTCCTCCACATGTCGAGGTACGAGGCCCCGCCGCCGCTCGCCGAGGCGGCGGCTGCCGCGCGGAAGCGCGCATTGCGGTGGCGCGCGGCGGCGGCCCCGCGGCGGCGGAGCAGGAGCAGGCGCGGCGCGGCCGAGGAGATGGATGCGGCGTTGGAGGCCGCCATTGTCTCGGGACTGTGTCCGCCCGGGTCGAGGTCGAGGAAGTAGAGTGCGGAGGGGAAAAAGGGGCGGGTGTGGGGCCCAGTCGCTGCTGACGTGGGATGGGACTGAAGCAAGTGGAGGAGATTGCAGTGTGTGTCTCGGCGCCCCACGTGTCATTAAGTTGAGGGAGTTTTGGACCAAGGGATTTGCTGGACCACGAGCTGCATAGATGGGCCGGGCCGGGCCCTAGCGCCGACCCGGACAAGGCTACGTGGGCCCGGATTGACAGGACATTGAACTTCAGAGAACCCAAGAACATAGCCACATGTTCATGTTTTGTACTCCTAGATGCAAAGCATCGTAGGATTGCAATAGGTTCATGTTTGTACGTTGCTACGGCATCAACCATGTTCACGAAATAATGTATAATTGGGTGGGTGAAGGTATTGCAAAAGTAACATAGCGTATCCATAGTTTTTCCCCATGTCTCTTGAGAAAAGATTCAAAAAAACTTGTACCAACGTTATTGACAAATCAAGTGGCGAGAAGATAATAAACATGCAGACACATTATTAAAAATCAAGTTCATAGGCGCATGCATGCGTATCCGTGCAATGCAATGGCACAAATCATGCCCCATAAAATTCTATGAAAACAATCAAGAGCATCAAAAATCCAAAGTCCCGTGTGTAAACGAGCTCGCGCGTTAAAAAGAAAAGGTTATATTGGAGTAGACTGTGAATGTGGTGATGAAATGGCATAAAACAACCAATGCCAAGGTAAAATAGTGAGAGGCAACTTCGACAGGTTGATGGGCTGCCTAGCCAAGCCACGCCAGCTCGTTGGTGACCTATTTGCAAACCCAATTATAGCATGACAACTTACTGTAGTGTATTAGATTCATTTTGGCCACCCTTACATGGATTAATAGAACATGCATTTAGTTTGGCGACCCAGTAATTATTTGCATATGTATATTTTTTTGGTCTCCGAATGGACTTTGAGAACCATTGTTTAGAACTGGACCCATCTAATATTTCATTGTGTATTATTATTGTGAAAAAAAAAACTATAAAAAAGCATCATCTTGTAAAACTGGGTGAAGTTTAGAAGGAACCAGAAAGGGAGCAAAATTAAGTAAACAAAAAGGCTAGGCACAATTGACAATTGCTTTGGATTACGACACAAAGAGATGGAGAATTCTTAACGATAATACAACAATAGGAAATACATATCGTTATCACAAATTTGCATACAAACAATGTATGGTTGGATTCTAACTTATCCCATAGTAGTAAACAACGTGTTCAAGCACTATGTCGCTAAGGGTGGGATGCATAATCTAAATTATTTGGCAGAGCACGTTTCAAAGTTAAAAAAAAACTAAATATGCAATATATATGTATATACTTTCCTCACACGTCAAACACCTGAGATCGACATATGAATGCTAATATAAACACAACTTGTGTGTATTGCCACAAGCAACCGCCCGAATTCTTAGATACTATGTGTCCAAGCCTTCCTTGAGTCCTCTTGTCAGCATGTCACCAGATGGCCCAGGTGGATGTGCTTGTTAAGTCTAGCCAATTCAACTTGAAAAGAAAAAACATTAACTAAGATAGTCAAAATTATTTAGGATCACAGAAGAAAATATTTGTATCCAGATTAGATAGGTAATTATGGTGAGATTTAAGTAATGACTACATTACTTCTAGAATTAGAAAGAGAGATTTTTCTAGTATGTAGAGGGATGAATGTACCTGGGATTGTCCCCCCTTGATGGTGGCAGTTGATTATAACATATGACAACACCACTCCAGTCCATCTTGATGTGTAAAACCTCCACCCCTCTTTCTCATTGCCTCCTTTCCTTTCAAACTCTCGCTTTGCAGTCCATACTCTCACTCTCTCGTGTATAATAATTAATACTACCACTAACAACAACAACAATACAGACGTCGAGATCTTCCAGTCGCTCCCACTGCCGGGACCCGACTACTCGTCCTCCGCCTCCGACACCGACGCCACCGCATCCTCCCCGACGACGTCGTACAGACCGCCATCACGCTTATCATCCCCTTCTCCCCCTCCCGTCGTGCCAAAGTCAGCCGCTGTGGCAGGAGACACGCTAGACTGCCACACAAGCAATACCTCCCACTGAAACCACTAGAGGGGGGTCTTTGTCCAGTTTGGGAAAGTTTAGGGTGCACCATATATGGTTTTGTACTTCGGGGTCCTATGTATCCAACGTGGCATATCCTTAATAATACTGCAACAACAGTAGCAAATTAGAGAGGGGGGGCAAACATATGACCCACCACCACACCATGAATAAGAGAATTTGTAGCACTCTGGATCTGGATCCAGGGTCCACCTGCATCCCAGAGCGCCAAATGATTACCTAGAAAAAGACGTGGATGACAAATTATCCACACAAGCTAACATTTAAGATTTAACAATTAATTTGGGCTGGCGGCCCAAGAAAATGTTAATTTCTGGAGAGAAATCTTACGTGTTCCTGACATATCCCGTTGCTTGAGAACAGGTCGACCAACAATAATGCCCTGGCAACACCATTCAGCAGTCGAGAGTGGGGATCACAGCCACCATTCTCCAAGGAAGAAAATATATCGTCTGCCTCTTCAAGTGTTCCTGACATATCCCGTTGCTTGAGAAGAGATCGACCAACAATGTCGTGGTTGAATCATCAAGTGAAAAGTTCCTGTCATCAAGTCTCGACAGGTAAGTTCCAGCTCTGAAGCATTCACGTTTCTCCAATAATGCCATGATAACACCATTCAGCAGTCGAGAGTGGGGATCACAGCCAGCATTCTCCAAGGAAGAAAATATACCGTCTGCATCTTCATCTTCAAGGGAAGGCTGCTCGTTTAGTGTTGTACACTGTAGATTCGTTCTGGAAGAGGAGCACAGGAAGGTGAAATGGACTTAAAAAAAAAAGAACGAAATGTTGATGTATAATGCAGCAGAATTTAACATCGACAGTTCGACACCACCTCATCTGCTGAACAAATATGCTGCTGAAAACATCAAACACCCTGCCTTCCTTAGCTCATTTACCTAACTATATAGAGCATACGTTAGTTGAATTAAAAGTTAAATAAACACTTGCATAGCAAGAAGATCAACAAGGAGAATTCTCCCAAAAATACATGCACATGAAACGAAATATCTGTGGATACGCAATAGCCTATCTGTGGTAGATGCATGCTAGAACAGATTCCAAAAATATTTGATAATTAATACCATGCCTCATGTGGTAACAAGTGTTGCATTCTCCATCAAAAGACATTATCTCATTCTTCATAAGATGAAACACCATCTGTGCAAAATCACCTTGATCAAGATGCTACAAGATAGATATAAACTCACATATCACTGGGGCTGCCTCCACCGAGACAATGATACTTTGCAGGAAAAAATCTTATGTGTTCCTGACATGTCCCATTGCTTGAGAAGAGATTGACCAACAACGTTGTGGTTGAAGCTTCAACTGAAAAGTTCCGCTCATCAAGTCTGGACAGGTAAGTTCCAGCTCTCACTATTTCATGTTTCTCCAATAATGCCCTAACAACACCATTCAGCAGTCGAGAGTCGGGATCACAGCCAGCATTTTCCATGGATAAAAACATATCGTCTGCCTCTTCAGGCAACCCTTCTTTAATAAGATTTGTCATCATTATACGATAGGTATTAACACAAGGCACCAGTCCATTTGCTGGGATAGAAGCAAACAAATCCTTAGCTTCTCCTATTCTCCTAGTTTTAAACATTCCAGCTATCATGATGTTAAGAGTAATTATATCAATCTTTACATTCACTGCATGTAATTTCTTGAAAAGCATGATTGCTTCATCAGAGCAGTTGTTTTTAAAAAGTCCACTAAGAACTGTGTTGTATGTATCAGTGCCCACTGGGATTCCACTTTCAACCAGTTCATGAAATTTTTCCTTTGCTGAAACTGTTCTCCCAGCCTGAAATAATCCATCCAGTATAGTGTTATACATAATAGCTGAAGGCTTAATTCCCTTATTTGTCATTTCTCTGAGAAGACTCAACCCATCATCAATCTTTCCCATTTTACAGTAGCCCCTAACAAGTGTTCCATAAACTACAACACTAGGTTCAAGGCCTGCTGACACCATAGAATCAAATACTCCCAATGCTTTCTTCATCTTGCCAACTAGGCAGTATCCATCAATAAGTGAAATGTACACAATAGCATTAGGATGCAGACCAATACTTACAGTGAAGTCAAATATATCTTGTGCGTCCATTACCCTTCCCACCTTGCAAAGACTATTTATTATCGAACCGAAGAACACAATGTCAGGAGACATACCTTTATTCATCATTTCAAAAACCAATTCCTTAGCTTCCAGTAAACCACCATGAGTACAAAAACCATGAATCAGGCACCGGTAGGTACCTATATTTGGTACTACTCCTTGACCAATCATCTGATTAAATTTTTCCATAGCACCATCCATTGTACCAAACCTGCAAAGTGCAGCTATCACTGTTGAGTAGGTTACAACATCAGGCGTCACCCCTTGCTGCTTCATTACATCAAATATAACCGATGCCCTATCCAGCATTCCACATTTAACATATGCCTTGATCAGTACATTGAAACTGTAGAGGTTAGGCGCAATACCATCTCCTAACATCAAGTTGAAGAGATCTGTCATACCAGTAAGGCATCCGTTAGTAGCATACCAATTAAGCATAATTTGGTAGGAGACAACATCAGGTTTTGGGCCCTCCATAGACATCGAGTCAAAAACATCTCTAGCGTCCTTGATTTTCCCATGCTTGCAAAGGGAATCCATTAATGAGTTGCAAGTGACAATATTTGGTAGGATGCCCTGACTTGTCATTTCTTTAAATAACCTAACTGACTGCTTCCAGTGGCCCACAGAGGAATATCCATAGATCATGGTAGTGAATGTCCTGATATTTGGCCGAACACCTTTATCGACCATCTGACGAAGGACCACCTCTGCCTTGTCCATTGCTCTTGCCTTACATAGTGCAGTCAACAACGGTGGTATAAGTCGCCACATCAGGTGAAATTCCCCGGTGCATCATTTCAAAGAATAGATCACATGCTTTAGCATTGTCGCCCTCCTTAAAAAAGCCATATATAACTGTATTGTATGTGACCACATCTGGTGAGCAGACGCCTCCTTTTTCGGCCATCATCCTGAGCAATTTGTCCGCCTCCTGACTCTTTCCATCATTGCAGAGGCCCTTCAGAAGTATGCTGTATGAGACTACATCAGGGACGCAGCCCAACTCAGGCATCCTGTGGAGAAGGACATCCAAAGTCTCGTCTGTCCCCTTTGCTTCACAGAGGCCCCTGAGGAGGTTGTTGAAGGTGATGGTAGTGACGCCCAAGCCTGTCCTGAGGAGCTGGCCGAAGAAGGCCAGCACTAGGTCCGCACGGCGCGCGCGAGAACAGCAGTCCATAAGGATGCCGTAGGTGTGGCCAGTGGGGGACAACACCTGTGGGCGGGCAGCTCGAGCCATGCGGTTGAAGAAAGCGACGGCGAGGGCAGGGCCATCTCTGCAGGCGGCGGAGGGCGGAGCGCGTGCGAGCTCGGCGAGGAACCCGTTCAGCGAGCGCCCCGGGACGGGGTTGGCCTGCTGCAGCAATTCGTCGGACAGGTACCGTGCATCCTCGGGGCCGAACGTTCCAGACCGCACGCGCTCCCTGGCGGCGGCCAGGGCGAGGTGGGGAGCGCGCGGCGACGGCGCTGAGGAGGATGCGGCGGCTGTGGTGTAGACGGCGGAGGAGATGCGGGCGCGGGGCGACATTGCTGCGTGGGATTTTGGGAGTCCCGGTTCCGCCGCCTCGTTCCCCTTCCGCATAGAGTCTGCGCCGCGCCTCTAGTGCAGTTGCTTGAGGAGCTCAGCCCGTGCAAGATGCAGCACGCCTGGCGGCGCCCGCTCGCCGCCTCCGTCGGTTGCCACCAGCCCACCACCGTGAAATGCCCCCGCTGGTACAGTGGAGACCACGGGCTTTCGCTTGTCGGGGGACGGCGCGCGGAGGAGGATTTGCGGAGCGAGGGGGCGCTGTAGCTGTAGGTGAGGGGACCGTGATGGGTAACCGTTTTATCAATACGGTTGGGAAAAGTATTTTATCAATTATCTCTCAGTTCTAATTACAGATCATTTAACTTTTTATTACCAAATTTGACTCCCTCATTTTGTTCAGAAGATTTTATAATTATTATTTATGTTCACTAATTTAGTGTATCATACGATATAATGTCTTGATTTTTCACTGAGTGAACATCAAGAAATTAGTGTGTTTGTTCCTAAAACTTGATTCGCCTTTTCCCAAAAAATAATAAAATGAAGGAATAAGTCCATTTTCGGCTCCTCAACTATCACGTTTGTCCGACTTTACTCCACAACTATTGTTTCAGCTAAACCGAACACTTCGACTCACAAAATCAGATAACATTGGCATCCGGACATGTTTGAAGTGGTTTTGGCGCTGACATGGCAGTGGTTTTTGCCACATAAACAATAACATGTGGGCACATCTTTACCATCCCTCCCCTCACCTACCTTCCCTTCCCTGGCATTGCAGCATCGCCGATGACCTATCGCGGCCGGCCCTCCCCCTCCCCATCCGCCCCTCCGTGAACCCTTTTGGAGGTGCCACGAGCTCGCGACGCCCGAGTAGATCTCGATGGAGGTGGCAGCACGGGAGTCATCGGCTAGCGAGACCTCACGCACTGCGGAAGAGGAGGCGTGCATGCCAGGTCAGGATCGAGGCCGCCTGTGGCGTCGAGCGGGTCTAGAGCATGTGCCCATCGTCGACCCATGCCACGGCGTACGCTAGCAACCGCCGCCGCAGGGCGGAGGAAGGTTTGGGAAGGGACGGGTGGTAAGGCTCTACTTCCCATGCACCAGTAAATGCCTGCAAGAATTTCTATCCGTTTATACTACTGACAATAATTCAAGGCTCTCCGGTTTCAACAGAAGCTTTATCCACTTCTACACATAGCGACACGCAACGAGATCATTTTGTTTCAACAGTTGGTTTCATTCGTACCGCTTACCAACAGATAAACCATACTCATTTATGAGCATACCGACAATCATCAAGATCCTCCAGTTTCAACTAAAGTTATATTCATTCATATGCAAACGGACACACAGCAAGATCATTCGATTGCAATGTTGGTTTCATCCATAACGCTTTTACTAAGAGACAAGCCATCCAACTTCCACTCAGCACTCTAGGTCCATCCACCAACGAAAATAATGTCCTTCAAGTTTCATAACGGCTTGTAGAAAGAAACGACAAAAAAACCATTTTGCCTAATCTAGTTGCCAATTTTTGTTCCAAGGGTCGATGACTTGATTCTTTGTTTATCCAACATAATGCACATTAGTAGCGACTAGTGTAAAGGCCGCGCGTGTTGCGCGTGCATGCCATGTAAAGTTTTCGTCGGTGTTGTATTCGTTTTGGAGTGCAGTAAGCGACAGCGTGGAAATGTTATAGACATTATAATACCAAAATGCTATAAGGTCTCAATATAATAGCGATGCTGAGTAGACAGCGGAGTGTGAGTGTGGTGTTACAATTCACGATCTTAGCATCTCTGCAGAGGTAGAGAGCAATACACAAATACTATATGAGCGAAGCAGGAGATCTAAAACATGGTCTAGGTAACAGTTTTGTAATGTAGGTGAATTTTGTAAATAATGTACAACAAAAGTGTAGTCCCCGTGGGCATAGCCACACACTATGTACGGTAGATACGTTAGTATAGCTGGGACACAAAAATGCATTATCAGAACTAACATTTGTTTGGAGCAGAAGCGAAGCGTAATCATGAAAGCGGTATGACCTTTGACACACACTGGCATTCATTCCGGATGTTGCCTACAAATAAGGAAACAAAAGATAAACCGTGTAAACACAGTAACTACAAAACAAGAGAGCCTCCCAAGATGTTTTGGTTAAAATTCAATAGAGGTATTCTTATACGTGCTCGTCAACAATAGAGGGACTCTGCATAGCTATCCACATTTCCATTACTTGATAGATGCGTGCACACACATGTACATGATTTAATAGGCTAGTGCTCTAAGAATCAAGACTGAATAAAGCAATTCATACTATAGAAATTCACCCAGAGGGATATAACCAACGCAACTTCTTCTTCAAGTGAAGCTAGCTGAATCTAACAGAGTTTCGCTTGCGTATTCAGGATGGATTTTCTGAACTGCAGATAGCCTTAGCAACTAACCGTTCGATTTGAATATTTGATACCACGCCATACTACTCCTACGCACACAACAAGAGAAGTAGTTCAATATATTACCCTTGTGATTGCTGAAATGAAGAGAAAGCAATTGCTTTGCTCAGCTAGAGAAAAAAATCTATATAACTCCCTGAAGTATATACAGTGGAACACATAACACCTGAACTACGAAACCGGATGTTTTGCACCCTAACGTATCAAAAACAGGACAAATAACCCCCTGAATGGTTTTGGTGGGTGGCTTTGATGACGTGGCAAGCTGACGTGTTCAAATCACCCCTCTAACTATTTTAGTCAGTACATTCTACCCCTTGATAAATTTATATTTTTTGTTTTTTCATCTACAAATTGAATTTGAAGTTTAGTTTTTGTATGATTAAGGATGAAAATATAAATTATGCTAGAAATATTTATGATGATTTAATCATAAATTTTCATTAGCTAGACATTTAATAATAAATTAACTTTGCTAATACAAAATTGTAAAAAAAATAATCACAAAAATCACCATTTAGTTTTTTTAATACACGTTACGACCCCAACTACCACCCTACAAAATTTAAACTTCAAATTCAATCTGTAGACAAAGAAACAAAAAATACAAATTTATCGAGGGGTAGAATTCACCAACTGATTGGAGGGATGATTTGAACACATCAGCTTGCCACGTTATCAAAACCACCCACCAAAACCACTCAGGGGGTTATTTGTCCGGTTTTTGATACTTCAGAATGCAAAACATCCGGTTTCATAGTTCATGGGTTATGTGTTTCACTGTATATACTTCAAGAGGATTATATAGACTTTTTCCCTCAGCTAGACTGTTAAACGAAAAATAAAAGAGCAATGTCACAATGATATCGCTTGCACAGATTGCATACTCATGAAAAAGGGTTTTGTGTAATGCAGCATACTCATCGATTCAAAAACTTCAAGCATATAACACATCCGATGGAATTAGTAACAAACAGGAGAACCTTAAAATATACTATATGCATCCATGTATCAAAGATGTCTTATAGATAATACTGTTTTCTCAAGAGGCAAGATTCTACGGGTCAAGCTTGCTTGCAGTCAACATGGACAACAGACTGAGCTTTTTTGTCCAATTTCTATAGGAACCATCTTTGGCAGTGCTCATACAAATTTCAAAGGTTAGGAACTTCATAGTGGTCTGTCGAGGTTGCAAAACACAGGGAGGCAACAAGCATATCTGGCAGGCTCATGGGCTTCAAAGGTTGTGAACATTACTCTTATGAACCAGATTGCCCTTATACAATGTTCATCTCTTAAACATTGCTATTTTCAAACAATTATTTGAGCTGCATACCCTTTACCCTATTTAACCAGATTACCAGAGGCACATAAACCTAAGTATCTCAGTTCATTGTAGAGACAATCGATCATGTACAATTAGCTTCATTTTCGTTAGAAAATTCTCCATTGATCAAATGAAGTGAGCAAACTGTGTTATACATATGCGTGTGAAAGAAAATGCCAAAAACCATCATAACACATCACATAGCTTATGCATATTCATCAGAGCCTAATACTATACCAAAATCAAACAACAGACGGCAAAATTTACATAATAAAATAAAAGCAGATATTTACAGTGTCACCCCTTTGAATATACCATTGCAGCCTATCAACAATCTGCACACGTTTACAGAAGTTGCTTTAGTACCACAAAAAGATAATGCATATATTCACATATTGTTTATCTCACTGCACTAAACAATACTACTATCTGATGAATCCGCAGACCCTTGATCCTATGAAACAGTATTTTTGGGAGTGGGATCAGTTTCGGTCTAGCTATCACACCCTGTGGCAATTTCCTATTAGGATGTGGAAGCACAGCTCCATTCCAGAACATTGTTTAACAGCAGGAGTACATTGTACATGCCATAAGTTCTCTACCACGACAATACCTTACGTGTAGGGTGTTTTCACTGTTAGGATTATAGTAATGGAATATGCTATATCGAGCATCAACCCTGGTCAACTAATGAAAAGTAACTCTAAGGTATTATTTATCTAATAATTAAGCACAGTGAGGCATTCACATGAATTAATTCATGTTTCTTTATCTGGAAAGCATATCTAAGAATCTATGAAGAAGTAAAATATAAGCAGCACCACACAACCGAGGGATACCTTAACAGAAGAAGCACACCGTTCTTAGGCTGAGGATCAAACGTCTGTCTCCTGGAACATATGCACCTGAAAAGGAAACAGCAGCAGCTAGCTCCCAAGGACAGGTCTTGCCCTGCTTGGAGCTTAATTATGGGTAGAGATAGAGAATGACTTCAAAAAACAAGAAGAGAAAACCAATAATAGAATATAGATAAAAAGATGTATTATTAAAATTATGGCAATGAGGCATACAGACTGTTATAGGTTGGATGAAAGTTTATTTTAATGAAAGCACTGTGAGGAGAGGGAAGAGGACCTGGCACCTGACTGTGCCTTCTCTGTAATAAAATTGTAGAAAGCAAAAAGCTAAAACTCTAGTTCAAACATAAGCTACGAAGCTGAAAGATAGTTGGTTTGTTCAAGACTAATTCTTCTCTGCTAAATGAATAAGCAAGCAAGATTTGGCTTAAAAATAATTTACCATGATCTCTACACCCTTTTTATTTCTGAAACAAGATCAAGACTAAATGAACTGTCAGCATGTGTAATACCTAATTCGCACTGAGTATCGACAGAGGTGGACAGTGTAGCAGCCGCAGACATCAATTGCAGCCTCATGTTATCTGGTAATTGAATTCAAATGACAAGCAGTTGTAAATTTGGTAAGGGTGTATTACAATATTGGTAGCCCCTGTCAAGATTGAATTAGCATAAGCTATAATTTAACTAATGCATCCTCTTTTTTTTTCATCATCACACAGTGTTAGTTTGATGGCTCCATGTGGAATGATTACTCTTTTTTACCATTTTTTTCAACCGACAACTCACCTTAGGTGATGATGGGCAGTCATGGCTGAAGGCTCCAGCTCTCCTGGAATCCCTGCATAAATCGAGAAAGAGAGAAATCAGGGGAAAAAGAGATTATACAACATCCAGTCAAGGATAAATGGCCCTTTGATTGTGTCGCCAAAAAGCAAACCTGTTCTTACCAAGGCAATACTTTGGTTAAAATCACTTTGGAGCAAGGCATATCAATCATGGAAGAACTGAATCAACGATGAATGCTTGACGTGCTAGAGAAAGGCCAATATGGTACACGCATTGCCAAGCGAAACTGTATTAACTACATAATCTCACAACATGGCTATTCGAAAAGGTCATGTGTAGGCAGATAAAAAAATCATAATTTCAGTCTGCAACGAAATATAAATCATCGAAAGGGTCAGACCAGTATAAGTGTTGATTTTTTCACCTCACAGAAGAACATGTCAATCGAAATATAAATCATCGAAAGGGTCAGACCGGTAGAAGTGTTGATTTTTTCACCTCACAGAAGAACATGTCAATCGCATCATAGCAGTAGAGAACGGCAGGTTGGCATGCAGTCGTGGCCGACGTTAATTCCGGCCCCCGCCATTCAGACATGCCCGTGGCCGCACAAATATCAGTACTCAAATGGAAAGTGATCTGATTAAATTGAATTTAACACAGTAAGGGGAAGCGGATGCGTAAAGCAGAATGAACAGCGTGGTCAACTGAAATCAGAGTGGAAATCGCGAAGTCTATCTAAAAGGAGAGCGAGGACGAGAAGGAAAGGTAGCTGCTCAGTGCTCACCGCCCACCATCATCGATTCCAGGAGGAACCAAGGCAGCAGCGCCGCGACGCCACTCGCCCGTGTGGTCTGCCGGCTCCACGCGAGGAGCTCCTCGCAGCAAGCGAGGCGGTATGCGGGCCGGAGCTTCTCCGAACAGCGCGCACCGCAGGACGGCGGATTGCACGGCGCGGGAGCCGCGGAGAAGAGCACAGGCCCTGCGCCGTCAGCTCGTGGAGGAGGAAGAGGACAGAGATGTCGCTGCCGTCTCCTCTGCGGTGCCGGCTCCCCGCGCCGCTGGCTCGCCCACGTCGTCATCTCCTTGGGTGAAGCGAGGAGGAGGATGGGGCCGCCAAACCCCATTCCACTGGAGGCCGACGAGGACGCCCGCCTCCCGAACCCACGCGGCGTGGCGCTGGTGCCGCCGGCCGGCAAACCCTAGCCACCCGGCGAGGAAGAGGGACCGGAAAGGGAAAAGCGCGAGGAGAGGAGCGCACCTGGGGAACCGCGGAAGCTAAAGGAGGACGCGCTGTCACCGGGAGTCGCTGTTAGACCATCCAATGGTTAGCACTGTTTTTAGACAGTAGCACTATTGTGTATATAAAGAGATGGATAATTAGAACAGTGAATTGATAGGAATATAGATAATAGAGGTAGAGTAGCATTGGGGATAGCCTCATGACCACAGTCGCCATCCAACCACTCCCAGTCCGGCGTCCATACTGCGAACTGTGGCCACAGCATCGTCGGACGACAAAGACGCATTGTGGGCACAACGCAGAAGGACGAAGAGGACTGATTACCCGCCAACGAAAACGTGCCAACGCCACGCCGCACTAGCGCAACGGGCCCAAGGTCGGCACGCGTCGCCGCGGCCGAGGCCAGGACCGGCGCTTCCCGGCGGCGGCCAGCCGGCGGGCCCACACAGAGCCGCTCCTACGCGAAGCCGCGCGTCGCCGCTCCCCGCCGGAGCAACCCGCACACCGGTGGCCGCGATCGGGGAGTAGGCGGAGCATCCTCGAGCGCCCGGAAGCTCTAGGCCCTTTCTTGGCCATTAATAATAATTTAGGGGTTAATTAGATTGAAGTCATTACAACTTGCCACATTTTGAACCGTGCCATTATAATTTCAAATACTGGACTGAAACCATTACAATTTCACCCGAGTTTGAGATATGCCACTTTCTACGTATTCCGCCTAATTGGGCCCACCTGCAGGCGTATACCGGTCGAATCGGACGCCCTATGGACCAAAATGCCCCTGACCCTCGCTGGATGAGACTTGGCTGGCCCTGGCGTCCCCAACCCCCTCACTCATTTGCTCTCTGGTGTTCTCTCTCTCCCCTCTCCTTTTTGCCTCCCTCGTTGGAACCCTAACCATCTCTGGTCACCGGCGGACGGATCGAAGCTCTGGTGGCGTGGGACGGATGGATCTGCCTCCTGCGTGAGCTCTGCGGTCGTTGATGCGGAAGAGGGGAGGATGGAGGAGAGCCGCGGTGTACCGTCACCAGCTCCGGCGGACGTCAAAGCATCAAGGTACGACATTCGCTCCCCTCTTCACGGCTCTGTTCTCGATTGAGCTAGGTGTAGCGTAGATGGTACTCTCTGAGTTCATATTGCGTAGGTTTATGGCATATATGTCAGTAAGATTTAATTGGTTCCATATGGTTAGGGTGGATCTATTCTCAATTGAGCTCAAAGTTGAGGGCTTTCTGAGAACGGATTCTGATGGTAAGAAGTCGTACTATAAGGGCAAGGTGA
This sequence comes from Paspalum vaginatum, assembly GCA_030272315.1. NCBI lineage: Eukaryota > Viridiplantae > Streptophyta > Magnoliopsida > Poales > Poaceae > Paspalum > Paspalum vaginatum. The sequence goes on along the minus strand of CM059016.1, from coordinate 14,796,966 downwards.
TAAAATGGAATGTCGAACTAGGAGGGATGACACTAGAAATGATGCTCGCAAACTTGGCCAATGAGGTGAACTGGGGTGATAACAAGGTTTTATCTCTATGGTTCTTTGACTTGAGGCTTGGTGAAGATGTGAGGCTTATTAATGAGATCCACATGATTGATCTGTTTGACATGTATAAAACCCAGATGCACTGCCAGATATTAGTTGGAGTCTTAGACAAAGATTTCCAACTAATGCATGTGTATGATGAGTTAGAGCCTATATGCATGGTGCCTCCTGATTCACCAGTGCCTCATGTCAACAAGCCATCAGAAGCATCTGAACCATCTGAACCCCAAGCATCTAAAGCTAAAACTTGTGCTCAGTCAAACTCAAAGGCAGGCGAAGAGGCTGATGCCGAGGCAGAAGCTTCAAAGCCTGACATGTTTGGCAATGAGGAAGAATTGGTGTCAATGGTGAGAGTATCTACATTTCTATACCACCCTCATAGCCTCCAGATGAAAGAGACCAACCTGCACAAGAACCACCTGAACATACTAATGCTGATGCTGATATGCCTGCCAAAGGGACTAAACATCCTGAGGCAGAAGTGAATGATGCAGATCCTAAAGTTTTCAATGTGGTGAATGATCCCATGAACCCCAAGATTGAAGAAGGAGCTTTGTTCTCTGACATTGTGATATTTAGAAAAGCAGTTAGGCACTATGCTATCTGTAGCGGTTTTGAGTTTGCTGGTCTAAAGTCAGACAAGACAAGGTTCATTGCTAAGTGTGCACACCAGTCCTTGGAGAATTCATGCCTCTTTGCTATATGATTCCAGGACAGTGCAGGTTAGGCTCAGGCTCTTGTTATTTATGATGTCTATTATCATTTAGGTCCTTATGTTATCCTTTGTAACCCTTGTTTCTTGTTTTGTTCTTTTGAACTGCAGATAAAAAAGTGTCCACATGAACACAATTGCCCAACTACCAAACTTAGAGAAGGAAAGATAGCCACTCAAGGATGGGTAGCAGAGAGGCTCATTGATTGGCTGAAGAAGAAACCAACAAGGGACCCCTGGCTAGCAAAGAGAAGTTGGAGGGAGACTTTGGAATCAAGCTGAAGTACTCCAAAGCATACTCTAGTATGAAACTAGCTCTTAACCAGATTCATGGTAACTATGAGGAGAGTTTCCAGAGTTGATTCACAAGTCGCATCCATTAAGCATGAACAATTCATTCCAAACCAGGATACATTAACAAAGTACATAGCACTTGGACATCTAAACTACTCATTTCAACATCACAGTCACTAAAATCCCAATTACTACACCAACACATAAACTGAACAACATAGTGTTATCAACTAAGACAGTTTTTTGGCCTCCTTTTTTGTCCTCAAGCATCTGCATCTTCAGAGTTGAAATCTCCAGTGAATGCATTTCAACCATCCGCTTCAAGGCTTCAACTGCATTCTTCAAATCGCCATCTCCTTGCTCCTTTTTCAAGCCATGTCTTGCAGGACCTTCCTCCTTTGCTTCTAACTTAGCGGATGAAACCATAGGTCGTAGGGTCATCCTGCAAGGGGATGGACATCCAACGCTCATGAACAGCAAGAATCCAATCCTCAAAAACAGCAAGACACATGCTCCTAACAACAAGAAATGACCTCTGCCTGCACATACCCGGACGTTATTGGGGCACTTGTAGTAAAAATCGCCGTATGCTCCTTCCTTCTTGCTCTGGATCTTGATGATTGTGTCTCCACAATTGGGGCAATCCACAAGCCGTAGGGCCATCTCTCTGTCGCCCACACTCGACCCTGACACTGGCGATGCCCTCATCCTGGTTTGGGGTCCGGCAAGGCCTAGGGTTCCAGTGAGGGCTAGGGTTCCGGCATTGGGCGGCGTCGAAGAGAGGCAATGGGGAAGAGAGCAACGGAGAAGGAAGAGGAACGCTAGCCAGCTGGGTCCGCACTCCCTCATATCAACAGTAGCCGAGGGCATTTTGGTCCATATGGTGTCCGATTCGGCCAGTATACGCCTGCAGGTGGGCCCAATTGGGCGGAATACGTAGAAAGTGGCATATCTCAAACTCAGATGAAATTGTAATGGCTTCAGTCCAGTATTTGAAATTATAATGGCACGGTTCAAAATGTTGCAAGTTATAATGGCTTCAATCTAATTAACCCTTAATTTAGAGGTCCCTACTCCCTAGTCCCTAAGCAGCTCATGACCTCTTTGTCCACGCATAACTCTCTCAAATTCAAAAAGATGCACAACAGTTAAGGCTGAAAAGCTAAAGGGGGCCACGATGAGTTAAAAGGATTGGTATTTAAACAATCTCACATGCACCCATGGGCAACTAGTACCTTCTTCCAATGGCGCACCGCCAGCTGAGATCCCCCATCTGATCCCCTCCCCACGCTTGATCCCACCTTGGCCGCCTTGGCCCTCTGCGGTGGCATCGCAGGTGGGGACAGCGGCGGTGAGGTAGACATGGCAGGAAGCGGCTCCTTGAGCACGGCTTGCGCGATGGCGAGGGCGGCCGCGACACAGCTGATGACCTGGCGGCGCTGCATGCGGTCGCGCTCCTCCCGTGGCACCCGCACCATCTCCTCGTACCGCGACGTCCGCCGCTGCGCCGCGTCCTCGGGCGGAGGCCCCTCGGCCTCGGGGGAGGGGGTATGGAGCCGACGCGCGAGCTCCTCCGATCACCACTCCTGCTCCCCCGTCTTCCCCCACATGTCGAGGTACCACCCCCTGCTGCTGCTCACCGAGCCGGCGGCTGCACGGAAGCGTGCATTGCGGTGGGCGACGGCGCCGGGGCCGCCACGGTGGCCTCGGAGGACGAGCAGGCGCGGCGCGGCCAAGGAGATGTATGCCGCGTTGGAGGCCGCCATTGTCTCGGGGTCGAGGTCGAGGAGTGTGCGGGGGAGGCGGCCGAGGAAGTAGAGTGTGGAGGGGAAAAAGGGACGGGTGTGGGGCCCAGTCGCTGCTGATGTGGTATGGGACCGGGGCAAGTGGAGGAGATTGTATTGTGTGTCTCGGCGCCCCACGTGTCATCAAGTTATGGGAGTTTTGGATCAATGGATTGCTGGGCCAAGAGCAGCGTAGATGGGCCGGGCCGGGCTGTAGTGCCGACGCGGACAAGGCTACGAGGGTCCAGATTGACGGGAAACTGAACTTTAGGTTCTTGCCCAAGAACATAGCACATGTTCATATTCTGTACTCCTAGATGCAAGCATTGTAGGATTGCAATAGTTCATGTTTGTACATTGCTACGTCATCAACAAAGTTCACGAAATAATGTGCAATTGGGTGGGTGAAGGTATTGCAAAAATAACATAGGATATCCATAGTATTTTTTTCCCATGTCTCTTTAGAAAAGATTACAAAAAAACTTGTACCAACATTATTGACAAATCAAGTGGCAAGAAGATAATAAACATGCAGACACATTATTAATAAATCAAGTTCATAGGCGCATGCATATCCGTGCAATGCAATGGCACAAATCATGCCCCATAAAATTCTATGAAAACAATCAAGAGCATGAAAAATCTAAAGTCACGTGTGTAAAAGGTTATCTTGGAGTAAACTGTGAATGCGATGATGAAATGGCATAAAGAAATGGCACGAAACAACCAACGCCAAGGTGAAATAGTGAGAGGCAACTTTGACAGGTTGATGGGCTACCTCGCCAAGCCACGCCAGCTCGTTGGTGACCTATTTGCAAACCCAATTATAGCATGACAACTTACTGTAGTGTATTACATTCGTTTTGGCCACCCTTACATGGATTAATAGAACATGCATTTAGTTTGGCGACCCAGTAATTATTTGCATATGGATATTTTTTTGGTCTCCGAATGGACTTTGAGAACCATTGTTTAGAACCGGACCCATCTAATATTTCATTATTGTGTACTATTATTGTGAAAAACACTATATAAATGCATCATCTTGTAAAAGTGGGTGAAGTTTAGAAGCAACAAGAAAGAGAGCAAAATTAAGTAAACAAAAAGGCTAGGCACAATTGACAATCGCTTTGGATTACGACACAAAGAGATATGGAGAATTCTTAACGATAATACCAATAGGAAATACATATCGTTATCACAAATTTGCATACAAACAATGTATGGTTGGATTCTAACTTATCCCATAGTAGTAAACAGCATGTTCAAGCACTATGTCGCTAAGGGTGGGATACATAATCTAGATTATTTGGCAGAGCACGTTTCGAAGTTAAAAAAAAAACTAAACATGCAATATATATGTATATACTTTCCTCACACGTCAAACACCTGAGATCGACATATGAATGCTAATATAAATGTTAGAAGTAAAAATGACTGAGTGAATGGAGAATGAATCTTGTTGTAACTTTCCATTGATTTGTACATATATATACATGGTGAAAGGATGACTTTGCACCCCTTCGAGATTTGCAGAGAGAGTGCATAACTCTTCACTAATAAACACATATTCATTAGTTAACTAACTACTCTAATCTTGATCACTAACAGTCGCATCCCTTAACGAATGGTTATGTCCCTTCGCGAACGGGTGCCTCTTCAAAAGGATGAGATCACCCATGTATTTTGGTTCTCAACACTCTCCCTTGATCGAATCCATCATATGTAGTTGTCTTTGAAAAGTTTAAATTAATTTCTATGCCTAATATTATTTTAAAAACCCAGTGGGAAAAATAAATGATACGACATATGCCTTGTATTGATATTGCCTCATTAAAAATTTTATGTAAGTAAAACCTCAATGATGAGAAAAACTTATATAAAGAAAATAGTACAATATAACAGAAATACAGTTATTTATCAGAGAGATACTCCCCCTGAACTCTGCAAATCTTTAAGTCATCTCATATCTATTCCTTCAACACATTTAGAAAATGTGTAATAAGACAGAGACTCAGTGAACAAATCAATGAGGTCATCACGTGATTTGATTTGTAGTATGTTTATCCTTTTGCATTAGGACAAAACAATTTTAGAGCAATATGTTTAGTGATGTTGCTCATAACATAACCAATTTTGATCTGAACAACACAAGCTACATTATCTTTATAGATAATGGTATCTTTATAGATAATGGTAAATAAATTTGATATGCTTAGTATTGTTCTCTAAAAACCCCTATGGGAAAAATAGACAATACGACATTGATAATTCTCCTAAGTTCCTTAAGGAAGAGAAGAATTATTGATTGTCCATGAATCTAACATGCTTCATATCATCCTCTAAAAACCCTCGTGGGGAAAAATAGATGATACAGCATTTATCCAAATGTTGATATTGTCTCGTTAAAAACTTTATACGAGAAACCTTAAAATAGGAAAATTCATACAAAGAAAAAAGTACAATATGGTGTTTGAACAAGCTTATGAATTCAAAGGAGATTCCCTCTGATTCCTGCAAAACATAAGTTGTCTTATACCAACTCCTTCAACATATTTATAAAATATGGAGTATGGTAAAAGCTCTGTGAATATCTTTATAAGATATCACACAACTTAGTTTGTAATATGTTTTCTAATCCATTAACTGGAGAAAACAATCTTGGATAAAAATACATAGCAAAGTTGCATCAAGTATAACTTGTCTACAGCTCTACAACATAAGGTTGATGTTCAATTAAACCAATACAACATTACTAAAATATGTAGTTTATCATTCTGCGAAGCCAAAGCCGTTCTTAGGGCTTCGTATAATCAACATGATTATTTATCAGAATGATGGGTGGAAATGTGCAAATATCTTTATCAAAGACATCAATAAATTGTGACCTTTTTCACACAATATATAAATTGTCTATAATGCTTGAAGGATCAAATAAATACTAAGATCACAGTTTCTTTTGTTAAAAGATACAAAGTTCTATCCAGTGAAAGTCTAATATTGGGTTTTTTTATAAAAGATACCAAAATGTCTAATGCCTCGAGATATCTAAAAATATCCTTTAACTTTAACCAATGTCATTTGGTGTGAGCAACGCTATACCTTTGCAAGTTGATTCAGTGTAATTGCAATGCCTGGCCAGGTACTATTTGCAAGATATGTAAGTGTACAAAAAGACATTGATATATAGAATATGTATTCCTATATATCTCTTTTTCATCTCCCCATTAACGTCCAAAAGATCCTTTTTATGAAGGACTTTAGATGGTTGTTGTAATACTCCGTAATTTTCTAAACACTTAAGTGCATTTGCAATTTACCCTAATTTTCTCTCAAAAATTTGATTCAAATTTAAATTTGAGGTCTTTTTAAAAATTCGGAGTTTTCTAGGGGCAAAAATGTGAAAGGGTAGTTAAAATTAAGCCCTTTCACTTTTGTTTTTGGACCCCTGTCAAAATATGTCAAAATCTAGGGTTAAAAATGAAAAGGTTAAAAGTAAAAAAAAAGAAGAGAAAAACAGGGCAAAGCCCCGCGGGCCAGCTGGCCAGCCCGCTGCCACGCGCCCGCTGGGCGAGGCCCAGCCGGGGGCGGCGGCGCGCGTGGCGGCCAGCCCGCCCGCCACCCGTGCCCCCTGTCAGGCGGCGCTGACAGGTGGGACCGCGGGGGCGGGGTCTTCTTCCCCGCGGAGCGCGGGGAGCGGCACTCCCCCGCTTCCGCGCCACGCCGTCCCCCAGCCCCGCGCCGTCGCCGCCGTCTCCGCCGCCGTCACCGCCGCGACACCGCGCCGGTAAGCACGCCCCCACCCCACTCCTTCCCTCTGCGCCACGCCGGGCGCCGGCCCGAGCTCGTTAGAGCTCGGAGCCCGCATGGCGCCACGGCCACCGCGGCGTCGCCGCCGCGGTCCCCGCGCGCGGGAGCCCCTAGGGTCCCCGCCGGCACGCGCATCGGGTGCGCCGCGACAGCGCGCCCCCCACGCCGTAGAAAATAGGCCGCCGCGGGCACCACCGACGCTGCGAGGCTACCTCGCCGGCGCGACGCGCCGGCGGGCGCCATGCCGCGGCGGGCGGCGACCGCACAGCGAAGAGAAAGGGGGAAAGAAGGGGAAAAGGGGAGGGAAAGAGAGAGGAGCTCGCGCCGCGCCCGGGGCCACCGCCGGCTAGGCCTCTCGGCCTCCGCCGCGCCGGATGGTCGCAGGCGCTGCCGGCGCGGCGACGCGCAGAGCGCGTCGCGCTCGCGCAGGCGCGCCGCGCGCCGGACGGCCGGGCGAGCCGGGCAAGGCCGGTCCGCTGGGCCGCCAGCCCAGCTGGGCCGCTCGCCTGGCAAGCCGGCCTGCCGGGCCGCGCAGCGGCCGGGCCAAGCCGTAGGGGAGGCAGGCCGCCGCCCACTTCGGGCCGGGCCAGGCCGAAAAGAAACCGAGGCGATTTTTGGAGGGGGAAATTAGAACTTTTTGCTTTCTTCTTTTTTGTGGGCTGGGCCGAATTTCAACAGTAATTCTGTTTTTCTTTTTCCTTTTAAATTTAAATTGTTTATCTATTTTGCTTTAATGTATTATGTTTTATTTTAACTAGAAAAATTATTTGTTAATTCATATAAATAATTTGGTAATTCCAAAAAGAAAGTGAATTAGAGTTTATATATTTTAAAAAAATTTAGCCTTTATTTAAAAAGTGCAGAAAAATTCATAAAGTGCATTAAAAATAGAAAATTAATTCAAAAATCCATTTTAATTATTCAAAAATTCCTAGAAAATTCATTTAAGCTTTAAAAATTATTTAAAAATATTTAAAAATACCTGGTAATTCATTTAAAGCTTAGGACAATTATCTTTATTCGAAAAATATCCATGTTTAACCCCAACCACCCTTTTTCTTTAGAAAATGGTACATTTTACTTTTTCAACGGGTTGATCATCCTCATATTTTAAAACTCCTGCATGTCATCAACTTAGGCACGTTGGTCCCACCGCTTCCCGTTGAAGAGTCTTCCACTGCAACGGAAAATCCGGAAGCCGGTGCGACCGAGGCATCCTTCATACCTGCAGGAGGGGACTCCGAGTCACCGACAGAGGCGGATCCCGTGACTCAAGGTAAGCCCCGGTGCATTACCCAGTTTTCTTAATTCTTAATTTAAATCAGAGTTATGCTTGTGCATTAGAGTTAGGAGTTGATTGAAACCCTAGAGCATGATGATTCATTACCCAGCATATAATCCTATGCTCAGTAAATGGCTTAGGTGGCAAAAGCCTAGGAAGGAAATCTTTTACAGCAAGTTTTTGGTTGAGAATAAGAAGATGATAATAATTTGACAGGCATGCGGCGGGATCAGTTTCGCTTTCATACTTTACATGTTATGATTAATTGCTATGGACCCTGATCCTGCCTGTGTCGCATAAGGCCGTCCGATGTGTGGCCTGGTTGGGCCGAACGCGCCTCGTTCACTTACCGTCCTTAACGGGCTCCGGTAAGCCTTTCGTCCTATTGTACCTAAGCTCGGAACTAGACGAGACCAACTGGAAGGAGGAGGTTGGGCGGGTGTCGAAGGACTGACACTCGGGTTCGGTGAGGATGGTTCCGGCTAGGTGGCACTGGATGTTGGGTTGTCGTATGTGGGGTCGGTGTACACACATACGACAGGTGTCTAAGTACCCCTCTCGAGAGGTGGAAAACCGATTCGAATCGTCTGTGGCTCGCCGGTTGTAAGCTGCCTGATCGCGACCAACATCGTAGTAAGAGATTTGATCTTGTAAATGATGAATGTTTGACAATATGTTTGTCTTGGTGGATCCTGGTGGGTTAGTAGAATAGGAATAACTTAGCAGAAATCAGGTAATAACTAAAAGGGTGAACTAAATTCTAAAGCTAAGGATTTACTATTAGGTCTGCCGTAGTGTGAGTTGACCTAATCACCCCGGCCTTGAGTTAGGAAGTCGGGTTTCGACCCAGTGGTCGGGTAAGTCTTGCTGAGTAACTAGTACTCAGGCTTCTTGGCTATGCTTTTTCAGGTGCAGAATACACTTGGTTTGAATGGGACCCTTATCTGAATACTCCTTTCTTCTGATCTAAACCTGGCTACATCTGAAGAAGTTAGATGTGTGCGTGAGTTGAAGGAACATGAGAACTATGCTACTTTTGTTTAATGGCTGAGGAACTTATCAGCCGGAAATGTAATAAGTACCAAAACTTATGTGTAATATTTTAAGTTATGAAATAAATGTGATGTGTATGTTGTAACCTGTGGACTCCTTCGAGAGTCGCCCCAAGAATCAAGCTCGATCCGGATGGGAAGGCCAAGTCAGGATAACTACATCCTGAAGGACTACCGAGGTTAGTCCGGATCTGGTGATTAAGCACTAAATCCGGGTTAATCTAGGCAGTTCTGCCACAGTTGTGACTTATCTATATTGAGTTATATCAATATATTCTGGATTTAGACAATTTTTTGAACGCAACTGTCCAAATAATATTGGATTATGAATCCATATGCACCATTGTATATTCCGTTCTTAGATTACTGTGTGTTATTTGATAGTTTTCGTCGCTAATGATATCAATTTCATTGACCAATTATTAGGGGAGCATAAAGTCCAATCAAGTATTTCTAGATAAATACCCACATATGTTATAGTAATCTTTGTGTATTTTTCTTAGGAAGAATTCACTAAGCCGATTGTACCTTTCTCAACTTAAATGCTTTTAAACTAAAACATTGACTTTATTAGCACTACATTTTATATGTTGCATATTTGTGTATGAAGGTTTAACACCTAGTGACCCATGATACATTTGTCGTCACTACATCTATCAACTGCATGTATAGATGATTTTGTACTGCCAAATAATTATCGAAAATTATTCATCTTACTAGTAAAGGATTTTGGGGAGCTTCTCGTTGAAAAGCCCAAAGCCAAGGAGAATTGGTTCGGCTTCTGGGTTAAAGCCTCATGCTACTAGCCTTGTTTATATCTCACTACTTTGTTTCCGAAGGCCAATTTTGAGCGAAAACATTATGGGTATCAGCATACAAGCATATACCTCTTGGTGAACAAAGCTATTTCTGTTGTATTGTAATATTCCGAAAATCCAGAACGAGTGTTGGGACACTCTGCCATGGTCTTATTTTCTAGATGGAATATTGTACTTAATTCAATCAGAACAGTTTGTGTCGACACATGTAGCTCAAAATATATTATTCTACAATTAATGTGAGATCAAATCTCATACATATATATACATGTATATATATATACATGTATATATATATACATGTACATATATATATGTATATGTATACATATACATGTATATATACATGTACATGTACATGTACATGTATGTACATGTGTATATGTATACATATATATATACATGTGTATATACATATATACATGTATATGTATACATATACATGTATATATACATATATACATACATATGTATATGTACATGTATATATACACACACGTATACATGTGCATGTATACGTACACGTATACATGTGCATGTATACGTACACGTATACATGTGCATGTGTGTGTGTGTGTGTGTGTGTGTATATATATATCTCAACATTTTGAGGGTATCTGGTCGAACGAAAGATATGTACACGGAGTATGCAATGATACTAGGCCATCTGTGGTGGTATGTGCATGATGTATGCGAGTATACCTGAGGTATGTGGACATACCACATTATATGTATTAATATAAATGTATTATCATAATAAATTAAAATCAGGGGCTGATTTATAATTTTTTCGTGTGGTGACATTTGAAATATCTTAAAATAAGTATGTAAAAATATTCAAACTGATAAATGAGTATTCTGACATACTCTTGTTGATTTATTGAATGTGAGTGTAGCTACATACGCATGTAGATAAAACTCTTCCTCTCTCTATATATATATATATATATATATATATATATATATATATATATACATGTATATACATGTATATAATATATATGTATATATATACATGTATATAATATATACATGTATATATATATATATGCACGCGCGCCCTTAATCTATGGTGGATTCCAATCACCATAATTAGGGATTTCTGATATCCCACGTTCGACCATGCGCGCATTCGAAGAGGGTTCGTGGATCAAATACACCTAGGGGCTCATTGAAAGTAGCCTTAAGGGGGGGTGAATAGGCTAATCTGAAAAATTATATAAACTAAAAGAGCGGAAGTCAGTGACCCACCGGGTTGGACCGGTGCGGACCGGTTCAACTGGTCGGACCGGTTGAACCGATGCTCACCGGTTCAGCTGGTGGGAAAAAGGAATCTTGAATTGATCTCTAAATCTATGCAATTAAATTTGATACCGATGCTTTATAGAGGTTCCTTGGAGGTTGTTCTTGCAGATCTGAGAGGGGCTTCCCTTGAAACCTACACACAAGATAGATCTACACCAAACTTGCCAAAACAAGATAAGTATGCACAAGAACAATATGAACACAAAGAACACAAGCACCACAAGAAGGCACACGAGACAAAGGATTTATCCCGAGGCTCGGGCACACCACCAAGGCGTCCGTACGTCCTCGTTGTTGAGGAACCCACCAAGGGTTTGGGCTCGCAACCCTATCCTCTTCTCCCCCATCACCAAGACCGGCGGAGAGTACTTACTATGGGTTGTTCAAAAGAGCGGGTGATACAAACTTCCCGGAGCACACCACAAGGATCTTGGGTGCTTCACGGGCAACGCCTAGCCGTCTAGGAGCTCGGAGCTCCAAGAGTAATAAGTCCACCAAGATTGCTTCAAGGGTCACCAAAGCTCACAAAGAACAAGAGAGGGAGGAGGATGAACAAGACTTGAATGCTCTCTCAAGATCTCACACACTCACGCTCACAATCAATGGAGGATTTGAGCACAAGAGAGTGGAGAGTGAGAGGGAGGAGTGAAAGCACAAGAGAGCTTTGTCTCTGGTTGGTGGAGTGGCCAAGAGTAAGAGAAAGAGGGGAGTGAATGGGTATATATAGTCCCCCTTCCCGAACTAGCCGTTTTGAACCGTTATAGTGCAAAACAGTGACCCACCGGTTGAACCGATGGGGCACTGTCACACCCGGTTTTAGAAACAAAATCAGATGACACCATATGTGTGTCCAGGATCTATTTTCCACACATACAGCCAACTTCATTAGTGCATATCAAAGGACAGTGATTTATATAAGAATGTAAAACTTACATTTGACACAAAGGTCATATCAGAGTGTAGCGGAACTTCTATCTCGTAGCTGAAGTCCATCTTCACAGGAAGGTTGACTGAGGGCACGTACGCCTAAACACCTTGTGGACTTCTGGACCGACTTTATTAGTGGATATCAATAGACAGTGCATTATATAAGCGTATAAAACTTACATTTGACACAAAGGTCATTAAATCAGAGTATAGCGGAACTTCTGTCTCGTAGCGGAACTCTATCTTCACAGGAAGGTTGACTGGGGCCACGTACGCCTTAACACCTTGTAGACTTTCGAATCCACTTCATCTTCAAAGTATCATCAACTTGGATAGAGCAGAGCTATATTGTTTGGGATAGCAAGGGTGAGTACATGGCGCACTCAGCAAGTATTCCATTTAGGATAAAGTGGACTGGCTTTATAGTGGGCAGGCAAAGCAATCGCTTTTAGTTGGTCAGGTTTTAATTACTAACCGTGATTAGCTTAAACCCATCCCATAACTGTAATAACATTAACAAATAACGTATATGAAAATAAACCACCATCATCCCATTATCATCTCATCTTTACTATCATTGTCATGAGTCTTTTTTCTTTGAAAAACTCTAATCTGTGAGGGTCCAGGCCACTCTTAACCGTGAGCATGGCTGATATATCAGTTTTAAACACTCTCGAGATGTTGTACATCTTTGCCCACAAGTCATGATTCCCATACGCCAGAGATGGCCAAACCCCATATATTCATTACCTTAGATGAATCGGCAGGGTTTCATTACAAGACCTTTACAAAGAATTCCTAGAGTGTAGCTGCCCGTTCTAGGTTACCGTTACCCAGGCATAAAAGTTCTCTCCCGAAGAGTGACCGACAAAAACCAAATAAACCAAACTGCACCCACTCAGGAGAGCGAGTCTTATACCCGTCAACGCCCCTCATACGCCATGTTTCAGGTAAGCAAACCACCCGCTCTAGTTCATCTAATTAATCAGTCAAGGACATCCCATTCCATCCCTTGTGGTTGTACTGTTTTCTTAGATGGTCGCTCGGCAAACCGATCCTTAGGGTGAAGCACTTGAGCAAAACCCACAAAAACACGCTCAAGTCCCCATGTTGCAAAGTAACCAAGCTTTTACCATCATTGCATCATTAATTAATCAAAGTTTAGCAACATGAGTAAAATGTGTTGAGCGGTAGCATTAATCTACACATCACAGCCCTCGCATAGGATGGAATTTTGACAGGAAAATAAGTGGCTAGTCATCTTTAAGTTAAGCATGCTTGGTTGTGCGATAAAGTAAGTTTTTAATGTGAATAGAATAAATAGGTCAAAGAATACTTGCCTTTATTTCAAATATATAGCTACTGAAGGAATTCATCACTTAGGTCTTGAAAAGGTTGATCCTCACTCTCACGTGTGATACTCGTTCTATGCATAACAACACAAACAACATACAAAGCAGACAAATATACATGCATAAGAAACAATACACCAATAAAAAAAAACTTTATAAAACATGTGCCGAGAGAGAGCTCATCCCTACGGTTGAAAAGATACATCTATCGCAAGCGTTGCATTATTGACAACAAAGAAAGGACTAGAAGCTGTATTTATTTTAGTTAATACATATCAATGGATATTTCAGAGAAATAGCCAAACTAAAATTAATCCATCTTATATTTGAATGGAAAACCGTATTTGAAACTAATCATGTTTTGTTTATAAATATTTCATATAAGTTATACTATTTAAACCATTAACATTAGAGAGACAAATATAAAAGATTATCTAATCAAGATTTAACATATACTATGCTTCTACTAATAGAATTATAATTAGAAACACATTATAATTGACATTAATCAAATTAACATAGTTAATTATGAAAAGACGGAGTATAAACCTATATGTTTAATTAGAAGATGATTGCATAATGTTTAGTCATATTAACATGCATTTAATAAAACTATGGTTTACATCTAAGTTGCTTTTAATTAGAAAACTAAAGGAGTAAACATTAGTCAAATTAAAATGCATTTAAGAAAATCCAAGATTAAACACTTTATTGATTTTTTATTTAGAAAACTAATGGAGAAGCACATTAATCATATTAATATTTAATTTGAGGTTTAGAAATACATATAACATGATGAACGACAACTACAGTAAAACATAGTTTTAGGTTACAACAATCCTAATGCAACAGGAACGGAGATCAAGGTCTAGATTGCGATTAATGGTACTAGTAAGGAATTTTCACGTGACTCAAAGAACAGTGCACGCGAAAAGGTAATACGGCAGGGTTAGATCCAAAAAACCTAAAAACATGGATTGGAACGAATGAATCTAACGGTCTGTCAACAGGCTGATCAAGATACGAAGAACGTGCAGATGATTACCGGCCATCTTCTGCGAGGGCTGTTCAGAAATTTCATCTCTTCTATTCTCCACGTTGCATGCTTCTGCTCCTGGCTGGTTTTGGCCTACTCACGTAGCGTGCAGGTGCTGGTGGAGGCCTGCTCGCTGTACGCTGTTCCTTGCGCGTGAACTCGACGATCGAAGGAAAGGGGCGCCACAGCACTCGCTGCTGCCTTGCTGGTTGCTACGCACAAGCGCAGGGCTCAGCTCAGTGGCACGGGACCAGGGAGATTGCTCACCTCACGGAGAAGCTCCAGCGGTAGGTTGGTTCGACGGAGACGTGAGGATGTGTGGCGGTGACGCGCGGCAGCGACGGTCGGCGTCCTCACGTAGAAGCTCGGAATCGAAGTACAGACGGGCGAGACGGCTTGTAGGCGCGGATGCGGCGGCGTGAACTCGGTGGCGCGTGCAATCTTCGACAGCGGTGCGGGCGAACTCGAGCTCGGCGTGGCTGCGGCTCGGACTAGGGCTTAGGGGCCTAGGACGTCGGGGTCGGCGCCTTATATACGGCAGCGTCCGTGGCTTGCAGAAGGGGCAAGGAGAGACGGCGCGGCGCGAGAGTCCGGTTCGGCTCGGACACGGCATCCACGTCGCGCCTGCCGCCTGGCGTGTCTACGCGAACAGAGCAGGGGCGCCGGGGAAGCAAGGCTCGCGTGGTTGCTGGTGAGCTGCTGCTGCGCGGCGTGGCTGCTGCTAATTTGCTGCTGCTACGCTGCGGAGCTGTGTTGCAGGTGGGCTACTGGGCTGTGGCCAAAACGAGAGAGAAGGAGCAGAGCCTTTGCACTGCTCGGCCAGAAAGAGGAAAAAAGAAAAAAGTAGAAAAGAAAATTTTCTAGGATATTGAAAGCGGATGGAATAATTATTTGAAGCAAGTAAATGAACCCAAGTTCAGAACCAACAATTTCAAACCACACAATAAAAATATGCAGCGGCATGCATAGGCAACCAAGTTATTCCTACTATTCCTTTTACTTGATCAATTAGAAAATGCATAAACAGTTATGGTGTCATGCATAAACAATCAACCCAAACTGAATTAAATTATTTTAGCATGGAATTTTCAGGTACCGAAAACAAGGGTGTTACAGGCATCGGTGGAACCGGTAGGTCAGCGGAGCCGGCAGACCAGTTCCAGCCTCCCGATCGGTTGAACTGGTCGGACAGCAGAACCGGCAGACCGGTTCCAGTCTCCCGATCGGTTGAACCGGTCGGACAACCGGTCGGGCAGCAGAACCAGCAGACTGGTTCCAGCCTCCCGATCGGTTGAACCGGTCGGGCAACCGGTCGGACAGCAGAACCGGCAGACCGGTTCTAGCCTCCCGATCGGTTGAACCGGTCGGGCAACCGGTGGGGCAAAACCACGGATGAATGGAGACTTTAGGGCTAGGGCATTCGTATGTGTGGAGATAAATGAACTTTGTGAGCTTTATGATTCTAGTAGCACTTCATGTTGAACCCCCTTGATAGAACGGCGGTTCCTATACTCAAGAGATAAATAGCAAATCTATTTGATCTTCAAATATAGAGCTTGAACCGCTTTTCTTTTGCTTCAAATAAATAAGGGGCCTCTTTTCTTGCTTTGACACTTTAGCACTTGTTTGCTTGATATATAATTAAATACCATCTTCTCTTGCTAGCATAGACACCTTAGCACTAGTTTGCTTGATGTATAGTTGAAACTCGCTTTTCACTTGTTTGATATAACATTGAGTAGCACTTTCATTAGCAATGTCACTATAGCCATGCTCAAATAAGCTCATTAGTGCTTTTAATTCTTTGTAGCTGAGATGTGCAATAAAAATTCTTCATAATCATCAACTTGTCATTTGTGAATAGTTCAATCAACATAGTGTCATCCAAATGAATGAAATGGTATCCGTGTCACTTTCCACAATGTGATAACCAAGAGCCTCAAAGTGCATCAAGAATAGAGAACCCATGATAACCAACACTGAGGCAAATGCATTCAATTGATATAACCACTTTCACCAAGACACATATATATAACTAACCAAGTGAGTGTCCAAGTCATAGTGAACAAATGCAACAATGATAAGGCCAATGTGATGATTCATGAGTGTATCCAACAATGAGTTGATCATTGGTCAAATATCCTTCTTTAAGATAGACGTACAATAGAGTTCATTCAATCCTCAACATACGATCAATATAGAGTGAAAGCCCTTGATTCTCAACACATGAGAACATTTATGCTTGATCATTAGATATATACATGAAAATCCATTCTTTCTCATTAGAACACAATTGATTAACATGTGATTGCCTGTCAAACTACTCCACACAGAGGTTAGACCTTTAATCGCGTTGTCACTCAATACACCAAAACCACTAGGGAGCCCCTTGTTTCACTTAAAATCACCCTTGTATTATGGTTCTCAACAATAAACACAACTTGTGTGTATTGCCACAAGCAACCGCCTTGAATTCTTAGATACTATGTGTCCAAGCGTTCCTTGAGTCCTCATGTCAGCATGCCACCAGATGGTCCAGGTGGATGCGCTTGTTAAGTCTAGCCAATTCAACATGAATAGAAAAAACATTAACTAAGATAGTCAAAATTATTCAGGATCACAGAAGAAAATATTTGTATCCAGATTAGATCGGTAATTATGGTGAGATTTAAGTAAGGACTACATTACTTCTAGAATTAGAAAGAGAGATTTTCCTAGTATGTACGTGGGATGAATGTACCTGGGATTTTCCCCCCTTGATGGTGGCAGTTGATTATAACATATGACAACACCACTCCGGTCCATCTTGATGTGTAAAACCTCCACCCCTCTTTCTCATTGCCTCCTTTCCTTTCAAACTCTCGCTTTGCAGTCCATACTCTCACTCTCTCGTGTATAATAATTAATAATACAACAACAACAACAACAGTACAGACGTCGAGATCTTTCGATCGCTCCCGCCGCCGGGACGACCCGACTACTCATCCTCCGCCTCCGACACCGACGCCACCGCATCCTTCCCGATGCCGTTGTACAGACCGCCATCATGCTCATCATCCCCTTCTTCCCCTCCCATCGTGCCAAAGTCAGCCGCTGTGGCAGGAGACACGCTGGATTGCCACACAAGCAATACCTCCCACTGAAACCGCTAGAGGGGGGGTCTTCGTTCAGTTTGGGAAAGTTTAGGGTGCACCATATATGGTTTTGTACTTCGGGGTCCTATGTATCCAACGTGGCATATCCTTAATAATACTACTACAACAGTAGCAAATTAGAGAGGGGGAGCAAACGTTTGACCCACCACCACACCATAAATAAGAGAATTTGTAGCACTCTGGATCTGGGATCCAGAGTCCACCTGCAT
Organism: Paspalum vaginatum; assembly: GCA_030272315.1. Classification (NCBI taxonomy): domain Eukaryota; kingdom Viridiplantae; phylum Streptophyta; class Magnoliopsida; order Poales; family Poaceae; genus Paspalum; species Paspalum vaginatum. The sequence goes on along the minus strand of CM059016.1, from coordinate 14,779,122 downwards.
CCCAGAGCGCCAAATGATTACCTGGAAAAAGACGTGAATGACAAATTATCCACACAAGCTAACATTTAAGATTTAACACTTAATTTGGGCTGGCGGCCCAAGAAAATGTTAATTTCTGGAGAGAAATCTTACGTGTTCCTGACATATCCCGTTGCTTGAGAACAGGTCGACCAACAATAATGCCCTGGCAACACCATTCAACAGTCGAGAGTGGGGATCACAGTCACCATTCTCCAAGGAAGAAAATATATCGTCTGCCTCTTCAAGTGTTCCGAACATATCCTGCTCCCGCTCCACCGCCTTCCTCCACATGTCGAGGTATGACCCCCCACCGCCGCTCGCTGAGGCGGCGGCGGCTGCTCGGAAGCGCGCATTGCGGTGGTGCGCGCCGGTTGCCCCACGGCGGCGGAGCAGGAGCAGGCGCGGCACGGCTGAGGAGATGGATGCGGCGTTGGAGGCCGCCATTGTCTCGGGACTGTGTCCGCCCGGGTCGAGGTCGAGGAAGTAGAGTGTGGAGGGGAAAAAGGGACGGGTGTGGGGCACAGTCGCTGCTGACGTGGGATGGGACTGAAGCAAGTGGGGGAGATTGGAGTGTGTGTCTCGGCGCCCCACGTGTCATCAAGTTGAGGGAGTTTTGGACCAAAGGATTTGCTGGACCACGAGCTCCATAGGTGGGCCGAGCCGGGCCGGGCCCTAGCGCCGACCCGAACAAGGCTACGTGGGTCCTGGATTGACGGGAAACTGAACTTTAGGTTCTTGCCCAAGAACATAGCACATGTTCATATTCTGTACTCCTAGATGCAAGCATCGTAGGACTTGCAATAGTTCATGTTTGTACGTTGCTATGGCATCAACAAAATTCACGAAATAATGTGCAATTAGGTGGGTGAAGGTATTGCAAAAATAACATAGGATATCCATAGTTTTTTCCCATGTCTCTTTAGAAAAGATTAAAAAAACTTGTACCAACATTATTGACAAATCAAGTTGTGAGAAGATAATAAACATGCAGACACATTATTAACAAATCAAGTTCATAGGCGCATGCGTATCCATGCAATGCAATGGCACAAATCATGCCCCATAAAATTCTATGAAAACAATCAAGAGCATGAAAAATCCAAGGTCACGTGTGTAAACGAGCTCGCACGTTAAAAAAAAGGTTCTTGGAGTAGACTGTGAATGCGGTGATGAAATGGCATAAAACAACCAACGCCAAGGTAAAATAGTGACAGGCAACTTTGACAGGTTGATGGGCGGCCTCGCCAAGCCACGCCAGGTCGTTGGTGCACCTATTGCAAACCCAATTATAGCATGACAAGTTACTGTAGTGTATTAGATTCGTTTTGGCCACCCTTACATGGATTAATAGAACAGGCTAGTTTGGCGACCCAGTAATTATTTGCATATGTATATTTTTTTGGTCTCTGAATGGACTTTGAGAACCATTGTTTAGAACAGGAACCATCTAATATTTCATTATTGTGTATTATTATTGTGAAAAAAAAACTATAAAAATGCATCATCTTGTAAAAGTGGGTGAAGTTTAGAAGGAACCAGAAAGGGAGCAAAATTAAGTAAACAAAAAGGCTAGGCACAATTGACAATCGCTTTGGATTACGACACAAAGAGATATGGAGAATTCTTAACGATAATACAACAATAGGAAATACATATCGTTATCACAAATTTGCATACAAACAATGCATTGTTGGACTCTAAGTTTCTAACTTATCTCATAGTAGTAAACAGCGTGTTCAAGCACTATGTCGCTAAGGGTGGGATACATCATCTAGATTATCTGGCAGAGCACGTTTCAAAAAAAAACATGCAATATATACGTATATACTTTCCTCACACATCAAACACCTGAGATCGACATATGAATGCTAATATAAACACAACTTGTGTGTATTGCCACAAGCAACCGCCCGAATTCTTAGATACTTATGTGTCCAAGCCTTCCTTGAGTCCTCATGTCAGCATGTAGCCAGATGGCCCAGGTGGATGCGCTTGCTAAGTCTAGCCAATTCAACATGAATATTAATAACATTAACTAAGATAGTTAAAATTATTCAGGATCATCGAAGAAAATATTTGTATTCAGATTAGATCGGTAATTATGGTGAAATTTAAGTAATACTACATTACTTCTAGAATTAGAAAGAGAGATTTTTCTAGTATGCACGAGGGATGAATGTACCTGGGATTTTTCCCCTTGATGGCGGCAGTTGATTATAACATATGACGACACCACTCCGGTCTATCTTAATGTGTAAACCTCCACCCCTCTTTCTCATTGCCTCCTTTCCTTTCAAACTCTTGCTTTGCAGTCCATACTCTCACTCTCTCGTGTATAATAATTAATAATACTACTACTACAACAGTACAGACGTCGAGATCTTCCAGTCACTCCCGCCGCCAGGACCCAACTACTCGTCCTCCGCCTCCAACGCCGCCGCCACCGCCACCATGTCCTCCCTGACGCCGTCGTACAGACCGCCATCACGCTCATTGTCCCATTCTCCCCCTCCCGTCGTGCCAAAGTCAGCCAATGTGGCAGGAGGAGACACGCTGGACTGCCACACAAACAATACCTCCCACTGAAACCGCTAGAGGGGGGTCTTTGTCCAGTTTGGGAAAGTTTAGGGTGCACCATATATGGTTTTGTACTTCGGGGTCCTATGTATCCAACGTGGCATATCCTTAATAATACTGCAACAACAGTAGCAAATTAGAGAGGGGGAGCAAACGTTTGACCCACTACCATAGCATAAATAAGAGAATTTGTAGCACTCTGGATCTGGATTCTGGATCTAGGGTCCACCTGCATCCCAGAGCGCCAAATGATTACCTGGAAAAAGACGTGGATGACAAATTATCCACAAGCTAACATTTAAGATTTAACAATTAACTTGGGCTGGCGGCCCAAGAAAATGTTAATTTCGGGGGAGAAATCTTACGTGTTCCTGACATATCCCGTTGCTTGAGAACAGGTCGACCTGTATAATGCCCTGGCAACACCATTCAGCAGTCGAGAGTGGGGATCACAGCCACCATTATCCAAGGAAGAAAACATATCGTCAGCCTCTTCAAGTGTTCCTGACATATCCCGTTGCTTGAGAAGAGATCGACCAACAAAGTTGTGGTTGAATCATCGAGTGAGAAGTTCCTGTCATCAAGTATCGACAGGTAAGTTCCAGCTCTGAAGCATTCACGTTTCTCCAATAATGCCTTGATAACACCATTCAGCAGTCGAGAGTGGGGATCACAGCCAGCATTCTCCAAGGAAGAAAATATATCGTCTGCATCTTCATCTTCAAGGGAAGGCTGCCCGTTTAGTCTTGTACACTGTAGATTTGTTCTGGAAGAGGAGCACAGGAAGGTGAAATGGACTTCAAAAAAAGAACGAAATCTTGATGTATAATGCTGCAGAATTTAACACCGACAGTTCGACACCACCTCATCTGCTGAACAAATATGCTGCTGAAAACATCAAACACCCTACCTTCCTTAGCTCATTTACCGAACTATATATAGAATACGTTAGTTGAATTAAAATTTAAATAAACACTTGCATAGCAAGAAGATCAACAAGGAGAATTCTCCCAAAAATACATGCACATGAAACGAAATATCTGTGTATACGTGATAGCCTATCTGTGGTAGGTGCATGCTAGAACAGATTCCAAAAATATGTGATAATTAATACCGTGCCTCGTGGTAATAAGTGTTGCATTCTCCATCAGAAGACATTATCTCATTCTTCATAAGATGAAACACCATCTGTGCAAAACCACCTTGATCAAGATGCTACAAGATAGATATAAACTCACATATCACTAGGGCTGCCTCCACCGAGACAATGATACTTTGCAGGAAGAAATCTTATGTGTTCCTGACATGTCCCATTGCTTGAGAAGAGATTGACCAATAACGTTGTGGTTGAAGCTTCAACTGAAAAGTTCCGCTCATCAAGTTTGGACAGGTAAGTTCCAGCTCTCACTATTTCATGTTTCTCCAATAATGCCCTAACAACACCATTCAGCAGTCGAGAGTCGGGATCACAGCCAGCATTTTCCATGGATAAAAACATATCGTCTGCCTCGTCCGGCAACCCTTCTTTAATAATATTTGTCATCATTATACAATAGGTATGAATAGTGGGCGCCAGTCCATTTGCTGGGATAGAAGCAAACAGATCCATAGCTTCTTCTATTCTCCTCGTTTTAAACATTCCAGCTATCATGATGTTAAGAGTAATTATATCAATCTTTACATTCACTGCATGCAATTTCTTGAAAAGCATGATTGCTTCATCAGAGCAGTTGTTTTTAAAAAGTCCACTAAGAACTGTGTTGTATGTATCAGTGCCCACTGGGATTCCACTTTCAACCAGTTCATGAAATTTTTCCTTTGCTGGAACTGTTCTCCCAACCTGAAATAATCCATCCAGTATAGTGCTATACATAATAGCTGAAGGCTTATTTCCCTTATTTGTCATTTCTCTGAGAAGACTCAACCCATCATCAATCTTTCCCATTTTACAGTAGCCCTTAACAAGTGTTCCATAAACTACAACACTAGGTTCAAGGCCTGCTGACACCATAGCATCAAATACTCCCAATGCTTTCTTCATCTTGCCAACTAGGGAATATCCATCAATAAGTGAAATGTACACAATAGCATCAGGATGCAGACCAATACTTACAGTGAAGTCAAATATATCTTGTGCGTCCATTACCCTTCCCACCTTGCAAAGACTATTTATTATCGAACCGAAGAACACAATGTCAGGAGGCATACCTTTATTCATCATTTCAAAAACCAATTCCTTAGCTTCCAGTAAACCACCATGAGTACAAAAACCGCGAATCAGGCACCGGTAGGTAGCTATATTTGATACTACTCCTTGACCAATCATCTGATAAAATTTTTCCATAGCATCATCCATTGTACCAAACCTGCAAAGTGCAGCTATCACTGTTGCGTAGGTTACAACATCAGGCGTCACCCCTTGCTGCTTCATTACATCAAATATAACCGATGCCCTATCCAGCATTCCACATTTAACATATGCCTTGATCAGTACATTGAAACTGTAGAGGTTAGGCGCAATACCATCTCCTAACATCAAGTTGAAGAGATCTGTCATACCAGTAAGGCATCCGTTAGTAGCATACCAATTAAGCATAATTTGGTAGGAGACAACATCAGGTTTTGGGCCCTCCATAGACATCGAGTCAAAAACATCTCTAGCGTCCTTGATTTTCCCATGCTTGCAAAGGGAATCCATTAATGAGTTGCAAGTGACAATATTTGGTAGGATGCCCTGACTTGTCATTTCTTTAAATAACCTAACTGACTGCTTCCAGTGGCCCACAGAGGAATATCCATAGATCAAGGTAGTAAATGTCCTGATATTTGGCCGAACACCTTTATCGACCATCTGACGAAGGACCAGCTCTGCCTTGTCCATTGCTCTTGCCTTACATAGTGCGTCAACAACAGAGGTATAGGTCGCCACATTAGGTGGAATCCCCTGATGCATCATTTCATAGAATAGAGCACATGCTTTAGCATTGTCACCCTCCTTAAAGAAGCCATCTATAACTGTATTGTATGTGACCACATCGGGTGAGCAGGCGCCTCCTCTTTCAGCCATCACCCTGAGCAACTTGTCTGCCTCTTGACTCTTTCCATTGTTGCAGAAGCTCTTCAGAAGTACGTTGTATGAGATTACATCAGGGACACAGCCCAACTCGGGCATCCTGTGGAGAAGGACGTCCAAAGCCTCGTTTGTCCCCTTTGCTTCACAGAGGCTCCTGAGGGGGTGGCTGAAGGTGATGGTAGTGACGCCCAAGCCTGTCCTGAGGAGCTGGCCGAAGAAGGCCAGCACTAGGTCCGGGCGGCGCACATGGGAACAGCAGTCCATGAGGATGCCGTATGTGTGGACAGTGGGAGACAGCACCTGTGGGCGGCCAGCTCGAGACATCCAGTTGAAGAAAGCGACGACGAGGGCAGGGCCATCACTGCCGGCCGCGGAGGGCGGCGCACGCGCGAGCTCAGCGAGGAACCCGTTCAGCGAGCGCTCGGGGGCGGGGTTGCCCTGCTGCAGCAATTCGTCGAACAGGTGGCGTGCGTCCTTGGGGCCGAACATTCCAGACCGAACGCGCTCCCTGGCGGCGGCCAGGGCGAGGCGGGGAGCGCGCGGGGACGGCGCGGAGGATGCGGTAGCGGCGGTGGTGTAGACTGCGGTGGAGATGCGGGCGAGGGGCGAATGGCGATATTGCCGCGTGGGATTTGGAATCAGATGCTCTGAAGTCAGTAGAAATGACCTTCCCCTGCAGTCGCACCATCCGAACGTTCGCTGCTGATCCAACGGTCAACGATCCAACCAGCTCCCTCACGTGGAATTGCCCGGCCCAAAGGCTCTTGGCGATGGGTCAGTTGCTGCTGCGTGCACGTCGCGCTGCTACCGCTTCCGCGCTCCTGCCGCCGTGCGCACCGCTGCAGCCTCTGCCGCGGTTTGTGCCCGCGTGCGCCTCGCGCACAGCCGCAGCTGCTGCTGCCGCGCTCTTGCCGCGGCGTGCGCCTCGCGCGCAGCCTCCGCCGTTGTGCGTGTCGCGTGCAGCCGCCACGCTCCTGCCCCCGCGTGCGCCTCGCGCGCAGCCGCCGTAGCCACGGCCGCGCTCCTGCAGCGGCGTGCGCCTCGCGCGCAGCCGCAGCAGCAGTGCTCCAGCCGCCGTGCGTGTCGCGCGCAGCCGCTGTCTCTGCTGCGAGCTGCCCACTAAGTCCTTTATCCTGTTCCGCTGTCTCCGCCCACAGCTGCTTGAACACAATCGTCTCGTCCAGCCTGTCAGGAATTCGGGCCAGAAGTAGCTCTTCATCTCCTCGCCCACCAGGTCCTTGGTCGTGTTGTAGCCGACGCCGACGCCTTGGCCATGGCCTTTAGCAACCATGAGGCTGTTGGAGCCCAGGAACGGCTACTGCTTGCTCTCACTCGCCCTCACACGCTCTCAATCGCTGGCAGACCAAGGAGGAAGATGAACAGTGTTTTCCGGCGACTTACGCCGCGGCGACGTTCTCGCCTGTATCTTGGCCGATTTTATTCACCGAATCGGCCCGGGCGTCCCCTTGGAGCTCGCCTGTACGCCCGCCATTTCTGCCATGACCGAGCAACCCGCGCACGCCGTCTCGCCGGGCGACTCGTTCACCCAGGCGACGCGGCCACGCCCAACGGTCGGCGACACAAGCGCCACTCCCTCCTACTAACTCAGGCCGCACCCGATGCAGCGTCCCTGCACGCGCTAACACTAGCCATGTCCAAGCTTAAACTAACAGAGGCCGCCGCCGATGTTGGACATCATGACGATGAACGTGTTCTTGAAGTTCACCGTCCTTCCCTTGCCGTCAATCAGACGACCGTCGTCCAGGATTTGATCTCCGTGACGCGCACGCGGCGGCAGGAGCGCGGCGGTAGCGGCTACGCGCGACGCGCACGCGGTGGCTGCACGCGAGGCGCACGCAGCGGCAGGAGTATGGCGGCTGCGGCTGTGCGCGGCGCACGCGGGCAGGAGCGCGGCAGAGGCTGCGGCGATGCGCACAGCGGCAGGAGCGCGGAAGCGGCGGCGGCGCTGTGTGCACGCAGCAGCAGCTGACCCATCGCCAAGAGCCTTTCTTTCTTGTGGGCCGTGTTTGGGCCGGGCAATTTCACGTGAGAGAACCGGTTGGATCGTTGACCATTAGATCAACAGCGGACGTTCTGATGGTGCGACTGCAGAGGAAGGTCATTTGTACCGACTTCAGAGGATCTGATTCCGTGGGATTTGGGAGTCCCGGTTCCGCCGCCTCGTTCCCCTTCCGTCGAGAGTCGGCGCCGCGTCTCTAGTGCAGTAGCTTGAGGAGGTCAGCGCGTGCAAGAGGCAGCATGCCTGGCGGCGCCTGCTCGACGCCTCCGTCGGTCCTGGTGGCCACCACCGTCAAATGCCCCCGTTGGTACAGTGGAGACCACGGCTTGCGCGTGTCGCGGCACGGCACGCGGAGGAGGACTTGCGGAGCGAGAGGGGGCGAGTCACCGGGGCGGCACGGCGGGCTGCGACCGGCGAGGGGTGGCAAGCGGCCAGCAATCGTTATGGCTAAAGTCACGATTACCATTAGTGGCTAACGTACGTACGCCAGGTTTACGATTTCGGTTTGAAACAAAATCCCACCGGAAACGGAAATTCGTTTAAAATTCCGCGAAATTCGAATTTTCCAAACGGAATTTGATTCAAATTTGATGAAAATGAAATTTCGAATTTTCCGATGAAATTCTGGTGATTCCGATCGGAAAATCTATGAATTTGACCGGAAAATGAAGAAAAATGTCGAAAAATGCTGGGAAATGTACGTGTATATGGAAAAATTGTAAATTTTGACAGAGTTTCTTCTGGTTACGTGCATATTGACAGTTTAGAACGCATAACATTTATGTATCTCCATAAAACAATGAAAAATACAACATTAAACACATAAGTCATGTCCAAAATCCACACCTACTTAGTCTAAAGTCCATTAGAATTATTACAATTAATCCAAAGTCCATTGTCCAATTAATACAACACAATGCATCCATACTAACATGAAGTGCACATAAAAATACAACACAATGCGTTGTCCATCCTAAGTCCATCAAACAAAAGCATAGTCTCTGCATTACAATTTGTATCAAATGAATGAATTAAAGAGAGAAAGAAAAACATACAGATAAATACAATTGATAGGATGAGTACCTGACTACTTGCATTCTTCACTCTTCATATCTCTCTCCCGGTGGTCCCTCATACGGCTCACCTGGTTATGGAAAATATACGTAATTAGGTCCATGTCCTTGATAATATGGTGGTGGAGCTCCATATGGTAGGTAGCCGTGATATTGCAAATAAGGCAATACATGTATTGCTTGCGGAACGAGCGAGGGCACGGTCCCTTGGTGGTGGCCACAGAAAGCCGCCCTAAGGAGGAGAAGTACTGTAGGGGCAGTACTGACCACTAGAGTTAGAGGTGGAGCTATCATCATGATATGAAAGGGGTGTGTCGACCACGTGCGGATCTCGTCCGTCGTTGTAATGAGGCTGCTCCATGATCTGTATTTTGTGTGGCATATGTGAAGTTTTTCTCACTGGTAAATATTAAGTTAGGACCACCTGAACCACCACCATGTCCACCACCCCCACCGCCTCCAGTATCACTGTCGTTGCCATCACTCCTACTACCATCACCATCACCATCATCATCACTATCGCCATCACCATCACCACCACTGTCAATAGCCTTGGGTGTGGTATCCTCGTTACCAATGTCCTCTTCGTCGTCGCAAGTTTTCGTTATCTTCCCTTTTCTCTGTTCCAGACCAATTTTAGTCTTTTTCCTAGATGTGTGTCCCCAACTATTTTTTCGGTCCATGCATCCCCATCTTCCCGGTCACCATGAGCACGTCCTATGTTGGTGAACATCTGGCTCAGCAATGGACTCTCACTGAACTCTGAGTCTTCGTAAAAAGCTGGGGCTCCCTTGGATCTTGATTGCTCCATCCATTCTTGAATTGCGGATTGGTACCAGTACAACGATAGATCCATGAAACTACTAACTGGATCATAATCAGAGGGCTCGGCCCCTTTATAAGCACGTTACAGATGGAGGCGGAGGTTGTAGTTCACAAAGACCAAAGTATGGAGTTTTTTATGGCTCAACCCGTTGCGCAGTTTAGTGTGGATGTATGCAAATGTGCTTCGGTCTCTTTCACACCCACTAGATGATGCACACTATGACAACAAGCGTCGTACGCACGGCCATGTGTTAAGCCGGTTGCACGGACACTCTATTTTTAGTAATTTCTGTTTACGATAATTTTTTCTTTCCTGTGATTTTGTGGTTCGGCATCAACAAGGGTCTTCATTCCAAAGAAAAAGAGGGAGAAAAAAGCACAACTACACAACACACAAATTCATGAATAGGCAATTATAGTGTTTCCGTTAGGTGGGGTCATTAGGCAATAATCAAAAATGATATTTGCCTAATGGAAAAAAGCATTTTTGTATAATGAAAACCACTAATTTGCCTAACGGAAATCTACAAAATTGCTTAACGACGAGGTGGGGAGTAGGGGAGGGGGAGAGGAGGCTTGGGGAGGAGGTAGGCAGCCTGAGGAGAGCCTCATGGCCGGCGGAGGCGCAGCGCCAGACGGGGAGGACGAGGATGCCAACGGAGGCGCAGCGACGGGGCGGAGAGGACAAGGAGGATGATGAGGGGCGGTGGCTTCCCACGTGTCATCCTCCGCCCCTACACCCAGCCGTCGCCTTCTCTCTGTGGATCTGCGTCTCCTCCGGTTTCCTCCCCACGCTTCGGCCGCGGGTGGGGCGAGCACTCGGGGCGATAGGTCGTCGTGGGCGCCGTCAGGGTTGGCGGTCGGAGCGGAAGGCCGAAACGAGGGAGACGGTGCCAGCAGGGCTTGCGCCCAGAGCGGGAGGCTGGAACGAGGGAGGCAAGCGCTGTCACAGACGGCGACCAGAGCGAGGGGACCTCCGAGACTACTTTCGAGACTCAAGGGACACATGAAGGCAGGAGAGGATAAGGTTGGGCAAGTGATGGGTGGGAAGGGCTGTGCATTTTGATTAAAATACAGGCCAGCCGTCATATAGTCTTTACCAATTTAATTATCAATAGATTGGGAAAAGTATTTTATCAATTAATTTCTCAGTTGCAATTATTGGTCGTTTGAATTTTTTATTAATTTAGTGTATCATACAATATAATGACTTGAAGTTTCACTGACTCTCTACTCTTTAAAGCTGATGGTTGGTGCATCCCTTCTCGATTCTCTTTGTGCAGCAAATGGGGCTGACAAGTGTGGCTTCCGCCCGCGTGCGATTGGATGCGAATGATGACGGACTCATTCTCCAACCACAAACTCAGCGCTCATGCGCATCCTGCTGCTTGCTTCTTCAGTCCTCCCTATCTCTAATTGGATCAGGATTTAGGGCGCTGCTATAGAAGGGGATGGGATCAGCCTGTTGACACATTTTCACGCCAAACACCCAAAGCACCCTAGGGTTTCGCTCACTGCTGCAAAACCCTTGGGGTCGCCCTGACCATAGTCCGGCGCGCCTCACCGGGCAGTCCGGTGAGGGGCAGAGGCTTGGGTAGGCCTAGATCGATCCTCCCGAGAGGGACCCCATCAGGGAAGATTAATGCTAGGGTTTGCTCTAGCGTCGGCAAGCCACCTAGAGCTCATCAGGTTGGTGTGGAGTTGACAAGAGACGAAAGTTAGGGCTTGAGAGGAGAATTAGGGATTGAGAAATAGAATATGCATAAAAGTAGATAAAAGTAATGATTGGTTCGATTGTGAATGAGTCAATCGGCCTTGCCCCTTCATATTTATAGGGGAGGGTGGTGTTGACCCTTGTACAAGTCGAACTCCACGAGATCTCGCACAAATTACGGGATTCTACTCAGATTCGACCACACCGGATAGTCCGGCGCACCCTACCAGATAGTCTGATCCCACCGAATAGTCTGGTAGAGGATGCCAATACAGGTCTGCCCAATTTAGTGCTCAATACATGCCTCCTGCTATTTAGTAAAGGACATGAACTAAAAGCACTAGAACTACTTACATCTTCGAGAATCAACAAATTTCTTATAACATAACAATTCTGAAACACAACTAAACGTCTGATGCAATCACATTAGCCTTTCTCAAACATCTTGCCACATGCTGGGATAGTATTTTTTTCAAGAAGTGACCATTCAACGCTTGGCAGTTTATTACCTCGCAGATCTTCTAACATGTAAGCATTACCAGGAAACTACCCGCATCACCTTGTATGGACCTTCCCTAACTTTCGGGATCACTTGCCGGAATCTTCTATCCTTGGTATTCAATGCTAGAAGTCTGAGAAATACCGAATCTATAAATGGCATGCTCAGTAATTAACTCAATTACTTCTTTATGATGTCATGTTCTTCAAGGCAACGGCTTTCAGTCCACTTGGTGAAGTAATCCGTAGCCATTAACACAAACCGATGTCCCTTCAAAGATGACGGATGAATCTCCCCAATAAAATCCAGGCCCCAGTCCTCTGAACGACCAAGGACTTGATAATGGGATGTATCTTGAACAGCAAGAACCATTCGTAGATCTCTAAACTTCTGGCACACCTGACATCCTTTGTAATACTTAAAACAATCGGCAATCATACTAGGCCAATAAAACCCGGCACTTCTCAAAAGCCACTTCATCTTCAAAGCTGATTGATGAGTACCACAAACACCTTCATGCACTTCCGCCATAGCCTAATACAGTATCATCAAAACATAGACATTTAAGCATAACACCACTAACAGTTCGATGATACAATTCATCATTAGTCAAAGCATACTTAAAAGCAGCTTGCCGAACCTTTCTATCGATTCTGGCACTTGGATCACGTAAATACATAATAAAAGGCCACCTTCCAATCATTCAGATCGGCTATGCCACTCACCGAATCATCCAAAGCCAAAATGATAACCTTCTTTACTGCACTGGATAGTCCTGACACTTCCTACCAGACTGTCCGGATGCGCTATCGAACAGTCTGGTGTGTGCAGCCTCAGCACACAAGCTTGTTCAAGCATCAGTTTTTTGGAGACATGAAATTTTCCTTTAGTTACACGATAACCTAGATGCTTCCCATTGCCAATTATTAGCACTAGAATTGTCAGTTCGAAATATGTGACGAATTTCAAATTCATCAAAAGAATGAATGATATCCTAACATTGTTCAAGATAAGAATTCAAAACCCCATCAAAACATTGACACTCCCCTAGAACCTATTGGACTACTAATTGAGAATCTCCAAACGGCTTGAACATACTTCACCCCCATCGAAATGCAATAACTCTAAATCGAATAACAATGCTTCATATTCGGCTTTATTGGTGCAATGAAACTCTAATCGGCTAGAAAAATCAAAGGTAGCACCTTCAGGTGAAACAAGTACTACACCGACACCTCGCCTTTCATCACAAATCGATCTATCAAAATAAAGCTTCCATGGAGTAAGAGTAATATAAAATATGTCTAGTTCACCAGAATCATCAATCCGATATTTTACTATATAATCAGCTACAACCTGGCCTTTCACAGATTTTAAAGGTTCATAAGCCAAGTAATATTCTATTAAAGCATAAGCCCATTTACTAACTCTACCACTCATGACTGGATTACGCAACATGTACAACATCGATTTGACTAAGAACTAGATAACAAGTAATATCTCAACTTGGTACACGCATAAAATAAACAAAAGCATAACTTCTCAATGCTCCTTCGGTTTCTTGAGTCAGAATAGCACCAATAACTTTATCTTCAGCAGCAATATATAATTTGAAAGGAACACCACTCCTTAGTGCCTTAAGCACTGGCACCGAAGATAAATACTCCTTGATCTTCTCAAAAGCCCTTTGTGGCTCTAGCCCCCAAGTGAAATCAGCAATCATTCTTCAACCAAAAGATAGGAGTGAAAGCATCCACCTGTCCTAGCAAGAATAGAAATGAACCGTCGTAGATAATTCATATGGCCAATAAATTTCTGCATATCAACCTTGCATATCGGAGCTGCAACTTTCCGAATAGCTTCAATACGATTAGGATCAATTTCTATGCCATGCTCATGAATGATAAAGTCTAAAAATTTTACAGCCGACACACCAAAAGCGCATTTGCATGGGTTCATCTTCAAACCATACTGACGCATCTTTTCAAAGGTTTTGTGTGAATCGGCTAAATGAGAATCAAAAGCTAGCCGATTTAACAACTATGTCATCTATATAGACTTCTAAGATAATTCCTAGCAACTCATGAAAGATACAAATCCACAGCCCTTTGATAAATAGCACCAGCATTCTTTAAACCAACTGTCATAATAACCCACTCAAACAAGCCAATAAAGCTTAGGACATACAAAGGTCATTTTAGATGTATCTTCTTCAGCCATAAAGATTTGATTATATCCGTCATTACCATCAAGAAAAATGATGACTTTGTTACCTAAAGCACTATTGATTAACATGTCGGCTATAGGCATAGGATACTCATTTTTGGGCATAGCTTTGTTTAAATTGCAGAAGTCAATGCACACCCTGAGCTTGTCAGAGTCTTTCTTCTCCACTAGCACGATGTTAGATAGCCAATTCAGCATACCTACAAGGTCTAATAAAATTGGCTTCCAAGAGCCGATGAATCTCATCTTTAATGCAGCGATAAATGTCGGGACCGAAATGCTATGGTCATTGCTTAAAAGGTCAAAATCCGGGCTTGATAGGTAGCCGATGTTCAACTATATCATGGCTTAATCCAGGCATTTCAGTATAATTCCAAGCAAAACAATCAACATATCCTCTTAACAACCCGATCAATTTATTCCTAGAATCGGATTTCAGATTCTTGTTTACAAATGTCAGGCCTCGGAGTAGTTCCATCACCTATATCTACATCCTCCAGAGGAAACAGCCGATGTAAACCCCTATCCTAACTTATCTAAATCCTCAAACTCCTTCGATTACAAAAAAATCAAAGTTAAAATCACAACCAGTTTTATGGTCTTCACTGAACTGTCCTGATGGAACCGGACTGTCCGGCACATCACCGGATAGTCCGATAGCAGCTATCGGACTGTTTGGTATCAGTGCAGGGACTGCCTGCTGCCTGGACTCCATCATGTCTTTGCTCTTGCTGCTATCTCCTGCTGATGCATACATTGGATTTACATAATATGATTCAGCCGATTCTCAACCGGCCCTAACATCATAGGAATAAAACCCTCCTTGGATACACTTAGAATCTAGTAATCCGAGATATCAACTCACATCAAGCACTTGGCATTGTCGTATGCCCAAATCATAGGAGCATCAGCCGTAGCAATGTAGGCTGATGGATCAGCCTGTACCACCTCAATCTCATCGCCGACCCGTTGAATAAGGAATTGATGTAAAGTAGAAGGCACACATTGTCTCTTCCAAGAATTCAGCTGAAATTACCTTCTACTTTGGTGATGAAGAATGCGGCGGCGATTGTCTTGCCCCCAATAGTGAGCTCAATGGAAGCAACCTCTTTGGCCTCAATGGGGTTCTTGCCCTCCCCATACCACTGAGTGTCATGCTGGTCTTCACCAGCTCAGAATTTAGCTTCCCAAGCTTCTTGTATAGTTTGTACGGCATCAAGTTGACCACCGTACCGCCATCGACCAACATTCGAGAAACTGGAGCCCCATCAATATGACCCCTGCACGTAAAGTGGTTTGAAGTGATTAACCGATTCTGTCGGCTTTGTGAACACAGCATCTCCTTGTCCAAAATTGAATTGAGCCATCACCTCTTCATTTTCACCGATATTATTGTAATAGGCAGAGAAAGCAATCACATTAGTATCCATACCTAGATGTTCCGAAGAAGCTTCATAGTCGACCATCTCTTCCTTTGGACCCTCTTCTTCTGGAACAATAGGCACATAACTCTTTGCAACCATCGGCGTTGATTCTAGCTCTGGTGCGACTATCTTCTAGTCACTAGACAGTCTGGTCGATGTCACCGGACAGTCCGATGCACCGGATAGTCCGGTGGACGCCACCAGATAGTCCGATGTCTAGGGCTGACTCTGGTTAGCCGCTTGAGCAGGAGCTTCAGCGGCCTTTGGCTTCCATTGCTTTGGAGGAAACACTAGGGTGTGTTTCGTTGAAGATCTTCTCACCTTTAGCTTCCTTTTTCTCATTGTCCCGCAAGCGCTGCAACTTTCTCTTCTGAGAGTGAGTCAAGCCCAATGGACACCATCGGGGCAAGGAGTACTTTGTATCTGGTGGTGTCTTGCTGGTAGACTTGCTTGAGCTTGCTTCGTGGTCATTATCCAAAGCTACTTTAGATGGAGCCTCCTTTGACATAGTAGTGGCCGATTTCCCAAAAACCATCGGCGTCTTGCAATTCTCATTGAGGACCACTTCGTTTACCCCAACATTAACATTACCGGCTATAGCTTGATGTGCTCGTGCTATTGCTGGTTGAGCTGCTGATGCCATTGATTGAACCGGTACTGGAGCTTGTTGAACCGGCTTTAGTGGAAATTAGAACATCAGTGGCGGTTGCTGAAAATTTTGAGTAGGGGGTACTACATATTGTGTAGGTGGTCCCTATACCCCCTAGTAGATTTGTCGGCATTGAAGGCCGATAATTCTGGCATTGCTGCTAATTTTGCATCCACGGACCGGATTGTGGCATACTCAATCGGTCATGTACTGAGGGTGCTAACCTATCGAAAACAAAAGCTTGTGGTGCCCCTGAGCTTTGGTAATAGTAAGGATTATGTAAAGGTGTCGGATACATAGTCATATTGCTCCAGGCTGGATTTGGCTGAAATTCTTGCGGAGGACCCTACATCATGGGTGGATTAACAGGTGCTGGTGGCACTAGCTGCACCACATGCTGAGCCATTTCTATCAGCTTCTTGTTTTGAATTTGCCTTGCTTCCTGTGGTGGTGACCTTGGTCGCTTGTACGGCCGATTTTTAGGAGCGGCCTTCTTTACGTATTTGGAAAGCAATTGATCAAATATTGGACCAAACTTGTATGGCTTACTAGAGGTCCTTGCTTGATGTTTCTTCCATGTGCCCACCTATGGGTGTCTTGGCTTGAATGTCCTTAGGTGCTGCTGGCGACCGCCGGACTGTCCGTTAGTCATTTCCGGACTATCCGGTGTATTGGACTGTCCAGCCTTGAGCGCCAGATTGTTCGATAGCACTGCCTTGGGGAGCTCCTGTTGGTTTTGTTGCCACCCAGTGCTGGCGAACCTGCTAATGATCTTCAATATCTCCCGACCATCTAGATCCTTCTGCCTGACCACCTCCTTGGATAAAATCTTAGTATTTTCATCGATTACTCAAGAGCTACCGATGACCACAGTTTTGCTTTTGCTAGCATCGGCCACTTTCGGCTGAACCGAGACCTTCTTGCCATTCAAATCTAGAGTATTCATGGGGAATGGCTGCTTGTCAATCCACATCTCCGAAAAGCTCATACGGCCTTCATTTACGGCCGATTGTATCTGTCGACGGAAAACATTACAATCGTTAGTTGCATGAGAAAAAGAATTATGCCACTTGTAATATGCTCTTTTCTTCAACTCGTCTATGGAAGGAATAGTATGCGATAATGTAATATTTCCACTTTTAAGC
The DNA here is from genome assembly GCA_030272315.1 of Paspalum vaginatum. Classification (NCBI taxonomy): domain Eukaryota; kingdom Viridiplantae; phylum Streptophyta; class Magnoliopsida; order Poales; family Poaceae; genus Paspalum; species Paspalum vaginatum. The sequence goes on along the minus strand of CM059016.1, from coordinate 14,761,876 downwards.
AATTCATTAAAGATTTTATCACACTTAGCAACATCAAAAGTAAATTTAACTTCTTCTTGCTGATTTTTATTAATCAATCGCAAAGATATGCAAGTAAAAGGTTTGGCCTTAGTTGGCCAAACGAATTGAGCTGCATAAACTTCTTTAGTCTCATCATCGGAACTAGCCGAATCATACTCCACAAGATTCACGGTACGACGGGCAACCTTTTGACTGTCTTTACTTCGGCTTTCAACAGCCAAAGCATGCTAGGTGCAATCTAGGCTAAAGAAAAGAAATGCATGCCTAGCTAATTTTTCCTTAAGATATGATCTTAGCCCCTCAAAAGCCAACCCAACCAACTGCTTATCCGATGCAGTTAAATCAAAGCACCGGTTCCTAGCTTCCCTAAACCTCCTAAGAAAGTCATGAACTGGTTCCTCTCGTCCTTGCCGAAGTTTCAGCCAGATCGGCTAGCTCCAGCTCATAATCCTCCAAAAAGAAGTATTCATGGAATTTCGCCTCCATCTCATCCCCACATACTAAAGGAGTTCGAAGGTATTCATGGAATTTGGCCTCCATCTCATCCCACGTACTAATGGAGTTCGGAGGTAACAAACAATAGCATGAGAAAGCACCGCCGATAAGAGACAAAGAAAATAGTTGAATCCTAAAGGCTTCTCTATTGGCTAAATCCCCCAGGTTGGGCTAGAAATTGACTAATCTATTCCCTAATACTCTTACCGTCACTGCCGGAAAACTTTACAAAATCCGGCACTTTAAAACCAGGAGGGAAAGCTATGAACATCAAATCGGCAATCATAGGGCTTTTGATAGAGACTATCAGGCCCTGATATGCTCACTCCTAGTTTGCTTTTAAAAGCCTCAGCCATCTCTCTCCAAATCATCTCTCTAGTTATCCATGGTGAGTCACCGATCTTTTGATGCGTACACTGGTGGTGGCCTAGGTGCGTTATCCTAGCTGTCCAGCCATAAGCGAGTATAGGTTGCATCTAGGATGGGTCCTTTAGGGACACTGGAACCGATTAGAGGGGTCAGTCCCGTGCCATATGCGACTGTGGTGAAAGGCAGGACAAAACCTTCCCATTATTGCAGCAGTGTGAAGTATTCTACTCCTGTCGTCTTTGTAACAGTACTTCGGTTAGGATCTACCGAAGTTGAGGGGATCGATGTGCATGGTGGAGCCATGACATGCCCTGCCTGCGTTACACCGGAGAGTCCGGTGGGATGCACCGGACTAGTCCGGTGTAGCACCGGACTGTCCGGTAACGGCGTCGGACCTGTCCGGTGGTTAGGCAACCACTCACATTTTTGCATGAGCTATGTATTTTATAATACTGAATAAACATTAAAAAATTGAGTCATAAACTATACTAATAAAAAGATATTTGCACAAAATCATTCACTACACAGGATTGACAGACAAAACACACATAGAAGAGTTGGTTTCATGATTGATGGATTTAAGATAAATTAAATATAAAATAAACATCATATACGCAATTACTTATTTTTAGGAATTGTAATAAATACTTTTTGAGTCTATATATTTTTGTCGCGTAGAGTATAACACATAGTACGAAATAGCGCTATATAGCGTGATTTGACGCTAACACTATTGCAGCACAAAATACCACGCTATTCTGCGCTATTGCGCACTAATTGCATTTTTCGAAGCCTGACGCTAAACTATATAGCGCTATTTTGTACGTTGTATCCTCATAAATCTAATCGTGTTTATCTCATGACAATCAGATACATATTACTTTTTCTAGAATTTTACAAAGTAATGAATGAATGTACCAATATTAGCTTCCTTGTAGCGAACTGAGCGTAGCTCAGCTGCTAGGTGAGGTTCCTTGTGATAGAATATGCTCATCCGGGTTCAAGTCCTCGACTTAGCACAGGTGTTCGTACGATTTAACGGCTTTATTCCTTCAATGGTAGGCAACGTCCCTGTCGACAGCGAGTCGCATGTGGTGACTTCGTGAATCTCAAGATGTCAGTACATACCAATTTCACGGAGGTACTCATAGAGGTAAGGTGTACGTTCATAGGAGTGAATGTACGCGCGTTTGATCGCGCTACATTGTAGTGTGTTTTTTTTAAAAAAATATTAGCTTCCTTGTAGTATACACCAGAATGAGAGTTTGCATGCATGCTTTTCAGCTCGGCGTCAGTTCTGATCACGCCGAGTTGTCCTGGCTTGATGTTCGATTACTCCGCGCCAAGGTCGGCGCAGGGTTTAATTTTTCGGTTTAAAACCATTTTCCGTATCCTATCGGAAACAAAATTTCAGTCAAAATTTTGAATTTTCAAATTTTCTGACTGAAAGAAGAAATCAAATTCAAATTCAGATTTTCCGAAGTTTTCGGATTTTTCCGGTCGGAATTCCGGATTTTCCGCCGGAAAAATTACATTTTTCAACTAGAAAATGCTCTAAACATATGAAAAATTAAAAAACTTGATAGAATAATGTTTGTATATTTTATATATTGCAATGTACAGTGCATATTAAATATATTAAACACAAACTATTCATAACAAATGCATATTGTCACATGAAATCACAAATAAAATGTATGAAAATTAAATTTATCACAATAACACAAGTACATGGTTGCAATCCATAGACCATAATATAAGTTTATACAGTACATAAATTGCATAGTTCACATCAAAACCCAAGTTCAACCTAATAAACAATGTCTATACGTACTACTTGATAAGTAACAAAGATAGTATGAAATGCAAGGAGAAAGAAATGAGACCTCTCATTCCATCCATGAGGTATGTTCTTTCAACATTTATAATGCGGATACTAAAAATCTATAAACCCTACCTCATTAGACTATGAATAACCTTGTCTTTAAACCAAAATGTAATTTTAACCTAGCAAATGATCTTAGATTTAAGTGTATTCTAGTCCTATTTGCTCAAAAAAACACCTAGTTTTTTATCATATTTTTATCAATTTTTCTATATTTTTTTTGAATTTTTAAATTTCAAACCAGGAAAATACCTGAAAAATAGCGAAATTCCAGTTCTCATATACTACCTGAAAACGAAAAATTTCACTCGAAATTCGTTTCGGAATTTGAAACCTTGGGTCGGCGTAGCATGACCCAGCGCCAACCTATTTGACCGGCGTCCACAGTGGCACCTGAGGCTGACGTGGCCCACGGCGCAGGAAGGTACCGCGCCAGCCTGTTGATTCTCGGCGCTCCGTGGCACCGCGCCCAGCTCCTGGCTTTATTTCTGGAAATAGTTTCTCCAAAGATCTATAAATAAAAATAGTTTACAGAATGGGTTAAAAGATAAAAGAACCACCCCTCCCTCTCGCCCGCGCCATCAATCCACCAGTCCGCTGTCCGCTCCTCGCTCGCTAGCCTCTCCAGGGCCGCGATCTCATTAGCTCGGCTCCTAGCTTGCTGCTCGGAGCAGGGCATCGAGGGCACCAGCACCAGCTGCTGGCAGCCGCGCCGTGAACCTTGCTTGCTACCAGCCGCAACAGGAAGGATGGGCGTGGAGAAGACTAGGTCGAGAGGTGCGTCGTCCAAGGTCGAGGTTATCGACCGCATCCAACTAGGCCTGGTCTTTGTCTCTGACACTCTCTGCTCACCGGTTTCAGCAGGCAGGAATACTCCGTCTATGCTTAATTTGAGACCTGCAGGGCAGGCACAAGTGTGTGTAGTTTTTTGACGTCTTGTTTGTTTATTTTTTGTTGAAATCAAAGCTGTCATCTGCTAGTGGCCATGGAGAATTAACGTGAAGGATCAAAGCTAATTTAGCTTCTTTATTAGTTGCACAAGCAAGGTGCTTTTGTGGCGATTGGTGAGCGTTCTATAGTTTCTAAAGTAGTCTGTCTGTTTTCTTCATTGTTTTCACGGGGACGGGACCGTCGGGGATAGATTTCCCTGGCGGGGACGGAGATGGGAAAACAACGGTCCCCGCGACGGTTAACGGGACAGTGATGGGGAAATTTGAGCCCCACAGGGACGGAGATGGAATCCTATCCCGCAACTGAGAATTCTTCTTTGACATCTCTACTTGAGCTGCCACACGCCATGTCGCTCCTCGGCGCCACCGCTCTGTTAGAGATGGACATGAAGCGCGGGGCATGGGCAGCGAACAAAACGCCACGGACCGGCACAGTAGTCGCTCATGCCACACCACTGCTCTGGGCCAGCGCACGTTGCTGTGGGGGGAGGGGAGGGACAAAGTGCGACGCAGGTCGGGCCATCATACACTAAGTACAGATGTGGCTAGGAGGAATGGTGGAAGAACCCTTTTTAGGAACGGTTATAGGAAAGCATTGCTAACGTGGTGTTCCTGCTATCTCCTCGTAGTAAGAGCGGTTACCCAACCGCTCCTGATAACTCATATTAGAAGCGATGCATTATATGAACCACTCCTCCTAGTCTCATAGCAGGAGCGGTCCGTATTATGCACCGCTTTTATTAAAGGAGTTACCAAGAGTGGTGCATAATATGAGCCGCTCCTGCTAGAAGATTAGCAAGAGCGGTTCATATAATACACCGTCCCCTAAATTATTTTTTTAAGATTTGCTACAACTTCTCGCCCATTTTAAATTTGCTCCTGTTTTCCGCCAAATCTAGGTGTGTGGTTTCTGCCATATGGAATATTTAGAAGTATTCAATGTTAATAGTCACGATGACCTGAGCAACATGAGTAACACATATATTATCATAACATACGATTAATGGCCCCATACATCCATACATATATACATATACATGCCACACGATATTTTTTATCCATGCTTGGGGATGAGAGAAGGCCGGTGCGGCGGTATCTCAGGGACGAGAGAAGGGCCGCCGGCTTGGGGTCGTCGATGAGGCGGGCGGAGCGGCATGATGAGGCAAGGCCGGCCAGGCGGGGTGGGTGCAGTTGGAGTCGCCGCAGCTGCATGTTTGGGGCGCGAAGGCGCAGGTGCCGAAGGGCTCATCAGGGAGGTTGCGGTCGATGGTGTAGTAGCAGCTGGTGTCCACACGCAGCTGCTGGGGTCCTGACACCGAGGAGCACCGGCACCTGTTGCATAGCTCGAACGGCTCGTACCCCGCCGCCGCATCATCCTCTGCCGTTGTCGTTGCCGTTGACGCTGGAAGCCGCGACCGGTGTACCACGCGCTGCACAAGCACGTACGCCGGCTCTTTCGGCTGCTCCTGTCGCTTGCCGCTGCCGCAGCTGGCTCCTGCTTGTTGAACAGCTGGAACGGTGAGCAACAAGAGCGTGATCTGATGATATATGGAGCATGCATATGCACGTACCTTGAGCTTGCTGAAGGGAGGTGAAGAGGAGGAGGCGAGGATGAGGTCGTTGCCGGCGGGAGATGAAAATTTTCGTAGCCTCTGCCGGCGCCAAAGACGAAAATGAGAAAGGCTAGAACTTAAAAATTTTGATCCCTCACGCACACGCATATATATAGACCTGGGGAAGATAGCAGGAGGGTTAGGTGGAGCGGTGGACCTTATTGACCGCTCCTGCTAAGGTTAGTATCCACCGCTCCTGCTACATTTCTCAGAATTTATTTTTGTATTATTTTTTAATACATAAGTTATTTAGATATAGATATACTATTTATCTAATTGTAGTAAGTTATTACATAAATTATTTACCTACTAATTATACTAAATTATTACATATATTATTCAGCTAAAGAATTGTGTTGTTTTTATGTTCTTATATACTTTGCTAATTACTGATTATACATGCATATGAAAGAAATACTAGCGCCTTGTGAGTTTGTTGTCTAAACTTTTTTGAGAATTCTACATTGACATATGTTGCCCATCTGCGAAATATCATGAATTTCTAAGGCTTTTTGTGCATTATTAATTTATTTCTACTGGTAAATCATGAAAATGGTATAAACTGCATAAAATATTGTAGTGTTGTCTAAAAAATGCAAATAAGTTACCAAGAACATGCTATGAAAAGACAACATCAAGTCCCTATGTGAAAACGATAATTGTAACTATTGATCATGTAGAAACTTGGATAGTAAGGTGACTTCACATGTAACCTAAAGTACTGTAAGTGCAATCAACCTATTTGAGGGTTTTAGTGAATGTTGACAATACATTAAAAGTAACTAATGAGTTTACATGAGCGTGATCATAGCGACAAATCAAGTGAAAGTGCTACACATATCAATATCGAACAAGTAAAAGTGGATTTCATGTTTATATTCAAGCAAACAAGTGCAAAGGTGAATTGCAAGCAAGAAGAGAGGCCCCTCGTATGCTTGAAGCAACAAAAAAGCGGTTCAAGCTCTATATTTGAAGATTAAATAGATTTGCTAATTTATCTCTTGAGTATAGGAACCGCCGTTCTATCAAGGGAGGTCCAACATGAAGTGCTACTAGAATCATAAGGCTCACAAAGTTCATTTATCTCCACTCATACAAATGCCCTAGCCCTAAAGTCTCCATTCATTCGTGTTTGTGCCCCACCGGTTGCCTGACCGGTTCAACCGATCGGGAGGCTAGAACCGGTCTGCCGGTTCTGCTGTCCGACCGGTTCAACCGATCGGGAGGCTGGAACCGGTCTGCCGGCTCTGCTGACCTATCGGTGCCCCATCGATTCAACCGGCGGGTCACTGTTTTGCACTGTAACAGGTTCAAAACGGCTAGGTTCTGGAAGGGGAAAGTATATATACCCATTCACTCCCCTCTTTCTCTCTCTCTGGGCACTCCATCCACCTGAGACGAAGCTTGCTTGCTCATTCACTCTTTTCCCTCACTCTCCATTGTCTTGAGCTCAAATCCTCCATAGATCTTGAGTGTGAGTTTGTGAGATCTTGATAGAGCATCGAAGACTCCGTGTTCATCTCCTTCTCTCTCTCGTTCTTTGTGAGCTTTGATAATTCTTGAAGCAAACTTAGTGGACTAGTTACTCTTGGAGCCTTGTGCTCCTAGACGGCTAGGCGTCGCCCATTTGAAGCATCCGTCTCGTGTGGATTGATCTGGGAAGTTTGTAATCTTCGCTCTTTGAGCCTTACAGTAAGTGCCTCTCCGCCGGTCTTTGTGATTGGAGAGAAGAGGATAGGGTTGCGAGCCCAAACCCTTTGTGGGTTCCTCTACGAGGACGTAGGGACGCCTTTGTGGTGTGCCCGAACCTCGGAATAAATCCTTGTCTCGTGTGCTTTCTTGTTGTGCTTGTGTTCTCGGTGTTTATAATGTTGTATACTCATCTTGTTTTGGCATGTTTGGTCAGACCGGTTGAACCGATCCGCACCGGTCCAACCGGTGGGTCACTGACTTCCGCTCTTTTAGTTTGTATAATTTTTCAGATTAGTTTATTCACCCCCCACTAGGCTACTTTCAATTGGTATCAGAGCCTAATCCTCATGATTAGCGCTTAACCGCGTGAGGAATGTCGACCGTAGCCAAATCGTCCCGCGCCAAAGGTGAGAAAGATGCCCCCATCGATGAGGATGATCTTGTCTCCATCGATCTCAGCTCTGACTCGGAAGAAGAATAGGAAAGCGAAAGTGAAGCCCAAAAAGAGACTGAAGAAGATGGCTAAGGAGATGGCCAAAAAAGCTCTAAAGAAGATGACCAAGAAGCTCATGGCCAAGATGGAAAAGAAGATAGCAAAGAAGTCGGAGTTCACGTCTTCACAAAAGAAATCAAGATCCTCCAACAACAAGAAGTTCACTCATAAAACATGATTAATTGAACTAGCCAGTAAATTTGTGATTGATTATGATTGTTCATAAAGACCTATATTATTAATTTTTTGCAAGGTTTAATCTTTATCATGATCATCTCCTTATTTATTTTACTGCTTATAAATGCCATGATCAACTTTACGAGATTATCTTGCAATAGCCATTCCTACCCGAGCCTTATATATTTTAAACCTTAGATTTATTAGATTTGTTTTTAAATGAGTTGGATCAAGACTTTGATCTAGGGTATGAGACTTAGAAGCCTGGTCATTCATTCAATGTATCTCTTCTTTGCTAGCCTTTTCTATCCATGCATTGTGTCTCCCTACATTGGAGAGAGTACAAGCTTCACTGGATATCCATCTTTAAACCAAGATTATCTTTTTGTGTATCCTCCTTGACCACAACCCATTATTTTCTAGAAGTATTTAAGTGATTAAATATTATTCTTTCTATTAGACAGCTCTATCCTCTAAATTAATTGTTTTAGAGATATATACTCAAGGGCGAGGGTGAGTATTATTCAAGAGTAGGGATAGATAGCTGTCATTTTATTTTTAATATAAGGGATTTTTATTGAGATTTTTGAGGAGGCTTAAAAAAAGGGAAAAAAGAAAAAAAGGGGGACCAAATGGTCGTCTGAAAATATATATATATATATATATATATATATATATATATATATATATATATATATATATATATATATATATATATATATATAATAAATATGCCTCTCAATAATCGTCTAAGTATTTTTAAGAGTTTTATATATAGTTTTCTTTTTAGTATTAGTGAGGAATATTCTGTTTATATATAGCTCCAGAAAAATATTCTCACCATGTGCAATCCGATAACAAGAACTTCGTTTGTGCCTTGAGATCATCCATTGACACTTGCACATATCCACTCTTCTAAATGTGTGTGTTCCATATTTTCTCTCTCAATATTATTTTATTCCATGACCTTTTTGATAAGTTTCAGTAAAACCAGCAGATTTCTTTCTTGGTTTGACAATATTTTGAAAACAAGTTTTGATTAGGATTCATACCAAGCTGCAGATAAGCTTCCATCTTTTTATATTTATATATATTGAATACCATTTAGATATTGAGCGACTGGAGAGTTGAGTGTGTTTCTTTGGCTTTGCAAGAATTTATCTCTAAGGGGTTTGATTATCTTTTTCAAAAACATATTGCTAAAATAAGGGGATGTGTCATTAATAAATTTAAACTCTTGCTAATTCTTTTGTTGTGGGATGAGCTTAGCTGAATATATTTTCTTTCATAATTTGTTGGCTCACACTAAAATTTTGAGAAAGCTAGTTAGTTTGATTGATTAAGATTAGAGTATGAAAAAGTTAACTGTAGGGCAACACTGATTCTGGACTTACTCGAGGACGAGCAAGGTTTAAGAGTGGGGACGTTGTTGACGCGACATTTGAACGAATATTTTGTATCATTTTTTGTGGTTTTTCACTGTTTTTATGCGTCAACTATATCTTTTACTAACATTTATCACCGATTATTATGGATTTTGTAAGTATTGTCTTGGAATTTTGCTATACTTCATTTTTGCAGGTTTTTGACCAATTTTTCGCGAAATTCACCACAATCTACCTCGAGTAAGAAAAGACCTCTGAGATGTTATTTGATGAAGATGATGATCAAGGAAGGCTTGGTTGACTTATGCCCATCTTCTGAGTTAATCAAGGCTTTCTAACCAGAAGCTTCCAGAAGACATCAAATGCTACAAGTTCATAGAAGAATATGTGGTAAAAGTATTTCAATTATATCCAAAACTAGAAGGATTCGACAAATCTCGGAGAATATAGAAGATTCCAGAACCCCAAGAGTCCGAGATCCCTCGCAATTATATTTCTTAAGCACCAAGCAACGTCCTCAGCGAAAGATGGAAACAATTGGGCGAGGAAGGAGTCCGGGTCGGACGACCAGACCCCTCCAAGTCGGCCGACCCAGGGACTCTGGAGGTCGGATTCGAGGTTTCCTTTTTCCCACACCATCTCCAGACTATATAAAGCGAGGCTATGCCCCTGAGATCGGGCATCCAATTCATTATCAAGGCGACAAAATGCAGAGAAGAGGGACAACAACTAGAGGAGAGTAGAGGGTCGAGTTTCTAGTCTAGTATTAGAGTTATTCTAGTCCTAGAGGAGATTAGAGCCCTTGCACGGTGCTCTAATTACCTAGCTCCAGAGGTATAATTGTATCATCAAGGGTAGGTATGGCCATGGTTGTAAGTATGATACAATTTATTAATGAAGCATTGATCTTGTCTAATTATCATCTTCTTGTTCTAATTATGCTTGTTCTAACTCTAATTAACTTTAGGTCTAGATGCATGTTAATTAGAGCATGTCATTAAGGATTATATTCTTCTAGTGTTCTTGATCATTGATCTAGCTTACTAATGATATAGTTGTATATCTAGTTCTTGTGATCATGTTGATTAGATGTTCTAGTTGTGCTAATTATGTTATTAGACTATGTGAAGTAATTAGAAGTGCATTCTCTAATTATGTATGCCTGTTGAGAATTTCTCGTCGATTACCTAGGTTCTAGTGACAGTAGGGCTGGAGAAAGGATAAACTCGATCTAGGGGGTTAGGTTGATTGATCTTGATTTAATCATGCTATGAAGTTTATACTTGATCATGCTTGTCTACCTTGAGCTACTAGTTATCTCGTTACTCTTATCTATTTATGGTGCCTATATCATGCATGTCTTGGATCCAATTAGAGCTTGATTAGACTCTAGTTAATACCCCTTAATTGTTGTTCTAGTCTTGTTCTAATTGCTTATCATATAATATTAGTATAGTTTAGACATAGATTAGATATAGTTTAGGGCTAGTTTAGAGATAGATTATAGTCTTGTTTTATACCCTTAGTTTACCTTAAACACTTGTTAATTAGTTCTCAATTAGTTAATTTCCTGGATTGACAAAACCCATGATACTCATCCTAGGAAAAAGCTACACACGATACTGTCGCTTGCAGTATAAGGTTTGCCGTGCTTAAGTGCCGTCAACACGTACCCATTGGCAAGGCACCTATTCTAAGATAGGTTAAACTATGCCGATTGGGCTTCCGATATGAAGATGCATTTAATCTCTTTGCACCCAAGTCTTTAGGAGATTGTGAATGTAGGTGTACGTGTTTCCAAAGAGGGTAAAGTGATCACTCCCGAGTGGATGCAAGATCTTCATCGCAATGCACAAGCAGCCCGTGTTCTTAACAACGGGTTGAGTGAAGAGGAACGTCGTAAGGTCAAAGGCATGGAGATTGCACAGGAGATTTGGGACAAACTCCAATTGGCTCATGAAGGTGACCGCAAGGCCAAGCTTGGAAAAATTGAGCTAGTGGAAGGTGAATTAGAGAACTTTGTCATGCTTCAAAAGGAAACACTTTAAGAGTTGTTTGATCGATTCATGACACTCATCAACAAGATAAGAGCTCTTGGGTGTGAAGAATGGGATGATGAGAACAAGGTTGCAAGAAGATTCCTTAGAGCTTATCAAGTGAAGAATTTGACCATTGCAACAATCATTAGAGAACGTGATGACTTTGAGACCATGGATGCTCATACACTTCTTGGAAAGCTCCAACAACATGAGACGACAGATCAAGCAGCAATCGCGGCCGCCGAAAGAATCCCCAATGCAATTGTGCCAAATGAAGGTGATAGCAGGGGAGTGGCTCTCTAAGCCACAAATGAAGTGGAAGCTAGCAAGACCAGGAAGAATAAGAAAAAGGTTGAAGAATCTTCAAGTGATGATAGCTTGGAAGATGAGGATCAAGATATGGCCATGTTCATCAAGAATTTCAAGAGGATGATGGGAAGTGGAAGCAAGTACAAGAGAAGATACGATGATAAGTACAAGAAGGACAAGCACAAGAAGAGAAGATGCTATGAGTGTGGAGAGTTTGGACACTACATAGCCGATTGTTCCAAGAAGAAGGAAAAGTACAAAGAAAAGAAAAAAGACAAATACAAGAAGGAAAAGTACAAAGAAAAGAAAAAAGACAAATACAAGGAAGACAAGAGCAAGAACTACAAGAAGAAGCAGTGGCTACGCCCATGTGGGTGAAGAATGGGATTCAGATGATGAGAGCTCAAGCTCCGATGAAGAAGGGATAGCAAGCATTGCCATTCACAAAGCATCACCTGACCCCACGACTCTTCACCAACCTCTCCGATGACAATCCGATGCCTCATCCTCTAGTGATGATGATGAACCTAGCCATAAACAAAAAATGATAAAAGAATTTGGGTTAAATGGCTACAACATAATCACAAAACTAATGAAGAAACTAGAGAAGAGGAAAAATGACTCTTGACAAGTAAGAGGACTTGCTAATCCTTGAAAAGGAAAGAAACCTTGCTTTAGAGAAGTCGTTGGCCGAGGAAAAGGAGAAGATGGAAGAATTGACTAGAGAACTTTCTCCACCCAAGTCTACCATAAAGGAGAAAGATTGAAAATCTTTCTAAGGCAAACTCCTCCGTGGACAACCTAAAGAGTGCAAATGTTGAACTTCAAGAAAGCATATCAAGCTTAAATGTCTGGATCAAGGACCTTGAAGTACAATATAACGCTCTTTGGGAGACCACTTCTTCTACTCCACCTGGCTATCCTTGACTCTAATGTCTCCACCAGCAAAGGATGTAACCGATGTTTTGATCATGATATGGATGCTTGCATGGCTAACCTTGATAAGGTAGGGAAGTTGGAAGAGCAAGTGAAGTTGCTCAAGTTCATGGTGACAAAAGAGATGCACACAAACGAAGAGGGTTACAAGAAAGGAACTCACCAAGTGTCAACCTCCCATACCAAACCGAGGAAAGGATGGGATTAGCCTCAAGGATGTGGTGAACCCAAGAGAGATCATCAATGTGAAGGAATGCCCTAAGTGGACCAAGGGAACAACCTTGTTTGATGTGATGAACAAGATCCACTCACCTTCCTCGACAACCTCCGCATCATAAGAGAAGGTGAAGAAGGGCAAGCAAGCGATTGAGCAAGTCAAGTAAACTAAGCAAGAAGAAACTCAAGTTCCTATCTCTAGATCTTATGCTTGTGATTATATGTTGACTTGGGACCATCGATGGTAAAATGGTTGTCAAGTATGTGGGTGCCTACACAAAGAAAACATTGATCAAACGGAGTGTTTGATAGTGGATTGTTGACGCAAGATATTTGACCCAAGTCTCTTGTAACTAACTCTCAAGGACCCAAATCTTTTTGGGTACCTAAATCTAGAGCATGATTTTTTTGTAGGAATACTCCTCTGGTGGTTCAAGTTGGGTGTTTGATAGTGGATTGTTGACGCAAGATATTGACTAAATTTATGCTCTATTTTTACATAATTGTATGCCTTTTCAGAAGTTAATCTTATGATTTAGTCTTGTTCTGCTAACAAATAACCCCGTTTCCGAGAATGCTCTTTGTTTTTGCACATTATTAAATATTGTAGGAAAATAGCAAATAATTGGCAAATATTTGCAATAATTGAGAAGGCTACTCGTTGATGGATCAATGCTATAAGTTCAGGGAGGTGGAATGATTAATAAAAGAAGAGCAATTGAAGCCCAAAAGAAGGCCCAAGCCCATTATGGAAAATGTTCCGGAGACTAAGAATTGCTTGAGTATGAAGAATATGAAGATAAGGAAGGTTTATCAAGAGTCCAATCCAAACTCCAATTAAATCTCAAGATATTCTCGGATTCCAGGACAGCAGCACTTTGTGGGCCCAATTCGGAGACCTTAACGACGTAAAATGAACAAAGTTTGAATACCAAAGTTGTAGATCTCTTCGATATCTATGATTTAGAGTTCGAGTTTGCCTTATTTGGACTTCGGATGAGGAAGTTATGATCGAAATACTAAGGCCTGCAGAATATGGAAAGCTGATTTCGGGAAGGACTAGGACAATGACTTCATCTCCAAGCAAGGAAGTATATGGACGACCGGGACTTTTCTAGAAACTTGTATATACATAGAAATAGGTGTTTTAGGTGTCTTAGGACTCTTAGAACCGACCTATTAGATTACATGTATAGGGGACTCTCTGGAGTATAAATATATGGCCCCCCTAGAGGGAGAGGCATCCAATTCCATCGAATTCATTGTAAACCAGAGCTCCAAAGTTAGGGTTTAGGGTCCATCTTTGCAAGACTCGTCGAGAAGGAGATCTCGGCGAAAGAGGCAGCGAGAGGAGGCAGGAACGGAGGGGGTCAGCTGACCACCCCTGTTCCCGGGGATTCTCGAGCTCATCTTCGACTACGTGCTCCATCTCAGTCGAAATCCACAACTTTGTGAGTCGAGTTCATGATGTTCTTCTAGTAACTCTCTGTTCTTCTTGTTTTACTATGATAAACCTTGAGTTCGATCAATGAAATAGTCTCTTTGCTACTAGTTCTTTGTTTATACATGATCTATGATCCATATCTTTGCAATGCTTCATCTCTACATGTAACCTGGCCGGGGTTGTTTAAACCACATGTCTTTTAGTAGATTTTTTTATTTTAATTAGTTGATTGAATCTGCTCATGCTTAGAGATGGTTTAGGCTTGCTAGTTCCTCGATTACCTGGTTACTAGTGACAGTAGAGCCTGGGGAAAGGTTCGAGCAAGTCTATGACATTCATGATCATGTTTATTCTATGTTTCACTGTTAGATCCATGCATAGGGTGGTTCATAGTTTATAAGAAGTTTGTCTCATATCTCTTGCTAATCCTTTAGCCGTATTAACTTCTTTATCGATCTTGCTTAGTTTGATCTTGTTAATCTCTTGTTCTTGATCTAGTTTATGCTATAGTTAGTTTTGTATCTAGTTTGTGATTAGAACATCATTTATCATCCTTTAGTTTAGTTTAGATATAGATTAGTCAGTAATTAGACTCTCTTTTATCCTTTAGTTTATAGATCTATTAGAATTAGTTAGTAATTGATTAATCCTTGATTAATAGTAGTTCAAACCTAGTCTTCCACGGATTGACAAAACCCAAGATACTCATCCTAGGGGAAAAGCTACCACGATACTGTGCGCTTGTAGTATATGGTTTGGCGTGCTTAAGTGACATCAACGTGGATGCAGAAATCATATGACCGGAGAGATAAGTATGTTCAACTCCTTGCAACTAACACATGATTCACAAGAGATTGTCTTTGGTGATAGTGGCAAGGGTGAAGTTTTGGGTCTTGGTAACATTTCTATCTCAAATGATCAATCCATTTCTAATATTCTATAGGTTGATTTCGTTGAGTTACAATTTGTTATCCGTGTCGCAACTTTGTGAGATAGGGTTACAATTGTCTCTTTACGGATGTGGGTGTGCAAATCCTTAGAAGGGAGGATTCCTCTATTGCTTTTACGGGTCGTTTGAAGGGCAAACTTTATCTTGTTGAGTTCACAACAACTAAGGTGATGCCCGAGACCTATTTAGTGGCAAAATCCAGATATGGGTTGGCTCTGGCATCGCCGACTAGCCCATGTTGGCATGAGGAACTTGGCCAAACTTCTAAAGGGTGAGCACATCCTTAGACTAACAAATGTTGTTTTTGAGAAAGATAGGATTTGTGGAGCATGTCAAGTGGGAAAGCAAGTTGGAGTACTACATCCCGCAAAGAACATCATGTCAACAACAAGGCCATTGGAGTTGCTACACATGGATCTCTTCAGACCCATTGCTTACATTAGCATCGGCGGTAACAAATATGGTTTAGTCATTGTTGATGATTTTTCTCACTTCACTTGGGTGTTCTTTTTTGCATTGATAAGGTTAAGGTACAAGAGACACTCAAGAAATTCATAAGGAAAGCTCAAAACAAGTTTGATATGAAGATAAAGAAGATAAGAAGCGACAACGGCAGAGAGTTCAAGAATACCAGAATTGAAGAATTTCTAGATGAAAGAAGGGATCAAGCATGAGTTCTCGGCTCCCTAATCTCCTCAACAAATGGTGTTGTGGAGAGGAAGAACCGAACACTACATCGACATGTCAAGGACTATGCTTGATGAGTACAAGATTTCAGATCAATTTTTGGCCGAAGCCGTCAACGCCGCGTGTCATGCAATCAACCATCTATATCTCCACAAGATTATGAAGAAGACTTCCTACGAACTTCTAACCAGTAACAAGCCTAACGTGTCTTACTTTAGAGTCTTTGGGAGTAAGTGTTTCATACTTAACAAGAAACCCAAAAGCTCTAAGTTTGCACCTAAGGTTGACGAAGGATTTCTATTGAGTTATTGCTCAAATGCTCATGCCTACCGTGTCTTCAACAAAACCACCAGTTGTGTTGAAGTAGTGAGAGACTGTGACATTTGATGAAACTAATGGCTCTTAAAAGGAGCAAGTTGACTCATGTGTGCTAGAAAATGAAGAGCCTCCTTGTGAAGTCATCAAGAAACTAGCACTAGGTGAAATCAAGCCTCAAGCAAACCAAGTGTAAGATAACTGAAGAAAATGAAGACGAACCATCCTTGTCAATAAGGGTGGTCCCTCACAAGCAACATGATGACCAAGATCAAGGAAGAGCTCTTGGTGACGATCAAGAGCAAAGCCAAGATCAAGATCACAACAATGGAGGGCCACATGTTGATCAAGCAAATGATAAGGATGGACCAATTCAACGACAAGATCAAAGACCACACCCAAGAGTGCACCTGAACTATTCAACGGGACCATTCGGTTGACAATATCCTTGGGACTATCCAAAGAGGGGTAACTACTCGTTCTCGTTTAGCAACCTTTTGTGAATTTTACTTGTTTGTCTCCTCCTTGGAACCTCCTAAGGTAGAACAAGCACTTGAAGATCCGGATTGGGTGTTGGCAATGCAAGAAGAACTAAACAACTTCAAACTGGAATGAGGTCTGGTCCTTAGTGGAGAGGCCCAATCAAAACGTGATTGGAACCAAATGGGTCTTCCGCAACAAGCAAGATAAGCATGGCGTAGGTGACAAGAAACAAGGCACGGTTGGTAGCTCAAGGTTTTATCCCAATTGGAAGGCTTAGGATTTTGGAGAAGCGTATGCGCCCAGTGGCAAGGCTTGAGTCAATTTGGCATCCTCATAGCCTTTGCCACGCACCACAATTTCAAGATGTACCAAATGGACGTCAAGAGTGTGAAGTGCCCCAATTTCCATAATGGGACTAAAATGTGCTTTATTACCATTCTAGGGTTTGTTAATCACATTCTTACATCAAAGAGATACAGATCTGTCCCTAATCGAGTCGGACAACAAATGGGCGCAGCTCTGAAAATCTAAGCAGCGGAATTTAAAACGTAGGTCCATCTTCCTCACGCCACAGTTGGGAAACAGATCGTAACCATTACTCGTTCTCGGACCAATATATGTCTATAGCACTAAGAAAAACAACAACAAAACAAAGGTGAGTACATACATACTCAGCAGCCCACCTTCCTCCAAAGGAATTTGGGTAAGGCTAACACTGTATGCAAGGATATATCTGGAGCTTAGGATAATTTTTGCAGAAAAATACTTGTATGCAGGGTTTGTGATAGTTGTCAAGTTTTAACCTTTCTGAAAACCGAGTTCTTCCCCCAAAAAGGTTTGCCACTAGACTTTTCGGTCCAAAGTGGTACATGGCTTTCCAGCCAACACATTTTTCAAACATCCAGCATCCACTGCTGAACCAAAAACCTATTTTTATCCAATCCCAAACCAATTCCATTTTATTTTATAAAAACTGTTAACAGAAGAACCAAGCCAT
This sequence comes from Paspalum vaginatum, assembly GCA_030272315.1. Classification (NCBI taxonomy): domain Eukaryota; kingdom Viridiplantae; phylum Streptophyta; class Magnoliopsida; order Poales; family Poaceae; genus Paspalum; species Paspalum vaginatum. Next base: position 14,744,421 of record CM059016.1, on the reverse strand, counting down.
AACTCATCCATACCAGTGGACACGGACTTATTTGAATATGTTTTACTCTGATCAGAAGGTTGTACTAATTCCCATAAGTTGGACTTAGCGGCACGTTACCATCGTAACTGCCCGAATTCCAAACCAAGCCGTTGCCTTTGTTTCATCACCTAGAAGAACTTTAGGGGTTCGGGCATCCGAGCCACTCCAGTACCCCGCGGTACTCCGTTTGCACACCACCCATCCTCTAGTCCCTTATGCGCCAGCACAGAAGCTACTAGGCTATCCTACTCCGGCTCGGGTCTGACCAATACGTCATTATAGAGCGAGTGGTTGTACTAAAAGAGTTAGGCAAGATGAAAATCATAATAGTCCTTACAGGAGAGCTCAGGTAGTACCATTCCACTTTTCAATGCTCGACAGCGCTGAGCAATCCACCTACCCGGTATTCTCCACGAATCCCGGGACTAGGGGTAACCAGTATGTAGCTAAGTTACTCGTTCATACCCTTGCCCTTATGGCTGTTTCGGCATGTAGACATATTCTGACAAGGTCGGTTGCCGGGGTTCTTTCCTATTTTATTTCAAAACCTACACACACAACCACTCTCCCATACCCATCATATTCCACATCCATAATATCAAGATTACGATAGATAATTAAATGAGCGATTCCACCTATGCGCGCTATATCTAAAATAGACTTAGGTGGCTGTATACTTTGCTGGGTTACCTTAGCAAGCAAAACATGCAAGTTTTTATGCGATTAACAGGCCAAGGGTTGTGTTTGCAAAACATAGAAAATTTATACATCAAGTGGGGATTTCAGTGGGCTTGCTTTTCACTTTGTTGAAGCGGTTGATATAACAGTTACTGGACGTATTTGGCGCAGACCATCCGGTAAAGTCTAGTGCACAAACAAAGAAAACACACAAATCGAAGCATAATATGAGCTCAACGGGTTTGGTGGTGTAGAGCATGAGATTGCGGAGATGAGAGTCTGCTGGGTTCTTACTGGTGGTATTACTGCAAGTGGTTGGGGTGTAGCGAGTTTTTCAGGTGAGTTGGACGGTTCGGTAATGTCAGTAACGGAGACACCAAGGTAAGGGATGGTGGACGCGAGATGCGGAAGTCGAGAACTCCGAAGGGTTGGCGTTACATGTTGGTGTTTTGGAGAAGATATTTTTTTGAAGTGGTAGAGAGAGCAATGATGTTCAGATGATTTTCGGTATCGTCATCATCTGAATTCAGGGCTCGGACAGGCTAAGACAGGAACCTTTAGGATTTATGTGGAGTAAGTGGATAACGGCATCAATTACCAGGCACACAAAAATTGTTGGACCGGTGTGAAGCACTGACTGAGCGTAGGACGGCGTCATGGTGTCATGACGGCGGCTTTCGGCCAGGACAAAAGATTATGTGGAGTGTATGGATAGGTAGAGCTTGATTTTAGATGAATTTAGGCGAAAGAATCAGCTAATTCAGAGTTGGAACGGAGAAGATATGAATTTTGTATATTCGGAAAAAAAAAAAAAAGAAATATTGTTGGAATATTACAAAATCCGAATATTTGGAAACCGGAGAATAAAATCGTATTTTTGGATTCTGGAGGAACAGAAAATATTTCTAGACTGTTTGCTGAACAGAGTTTCAGGCTGACGTCAACTGGTCCACGCCATACAGTGTCGAATGTGGTACCGGCTCGTCGGCGGCTCTGGAAACTCCTAAAATCATGAAAGTAATGTGGATGGTAGATATTGATTTTCAATGAATTTAGAAAGAAGAAATAACAGAATTGGAGCTCATATGGTCGGGAAATTAATTCAGGGATAAATTAATAGAAGAAAAGAATGGTACAAGATTGGATCTGCTAGCTCGAATGACACGTGATTAGTGATGGGCTAATCACCGGTGGCTGGTGGTTGGCGTGTGAAAAATAATGGGTGGATCCACTGGCGTTCAGCTCTGGTGGTTGTCAGCGCGGTGGAAGTGGTGGACGCGAATGTCCTCGGTGCGGGCAGCCATTGGTGGCGGCTTAGGAGCTCGTGGGGCGCTCGATACAGGCAGGGAGAAGGGGGAGCGCTGCTTGAGGATGGTGGAGGATGTGGTGAGTTGCTCAGAGTCAGAGCAATCAAGCTATGGCAGCCAGTAGACGGAGACTTTGGTGGCTATGGTGCTGAACACGAAGGAGGAGCAGAGAGCTGCGCGTGCGTAGGAGGGGGAAGGCAGGGAGGAGAGCCGAGGTGAGCCGGGGGCTGGTCGCGGCGGTGGTGAGCTTGGTTTGGAGTGGATGGAGGTATGGGGTGGGGGGCTATTTATAGCCGATGGAGGAAGAGGCCGATGATGTGTCGCGGAGATGAGAGGTCCACAGTGGCGTGGAGATGGGGGTCCAAGTGTCGCGGAGATGGGAGGTCCACATGGCGCGAAGATGGGGGATCCAAGTGTCGCGGAGATGGGAGGTCTACATGGCACGGAGATGGGGTCCAAGTGGCGCGGAGATGCAGGGTCCAAGTGGCACAGGGGATATTTTTTGGGAATTGAATTTCGGAAAGAATTTTGGTGGAGAGTATTTGCGATATTTGGAATTTTGTTGAGCTCATATTACAACACTCAAAACAAATAAGCAACATACAAAGTTTTTGAAAATTTAATTTTGAATTAGGGAGAGATTAGAAGAAAATTTCGGGTGCTAAATTTTGGAGCGTTACGGAGTGCCTTCCTCAATAGGCCAATCCAAGAAGAAGTATATGTGGAGCAACCGCCTGGGCTTTGAAGACCCCAAGTATCCTCACCACGTCTACAAGCTCCATAAGACGCTCTATGGGCTCAAACAAGCTCCTAAAGCATGGTATGAATGCCTTAAGGATTTTCTCTTGAAAAATGGCTTTGAGATAGGGAAAGCCGATTCTACTATCTTTACTCATAAATTCGATGATGATTTATTCGTGTGCCAAATATATGTCGATGACATAATATTTGGTAGTACTAACAAAGCTTTTGTGATGAGTTTAGTAAAATCATGACCAAAAGGTTTGATATGTCCATGATGGGTGAGCTCAAGTTCTTCCTAGGATTCCAAATCAAGCAACTCAGGGAAGGCAGTTTTCTTTGTCAAACCAAGTACACACAAGATATGCTCAAGAAATTTGACATGGAGGATGCAAATCCCGCCAAAACACACATGGCATCAAACGGACACCTCGACTTAAATAATGAAGAAGGTAAAAGTATCGACCAAAAGCGCTATAGGTCTATGATAGGTTCTTTGCTCTACTTGTGTGCATTTATGCCCGATATTATGCTTAGTGTGTGCATGTGTGCAAGGTTTCAAGCTAATCCGAAAGAGTGCCACTTGGTGGCCGTTAAAAGAATCTTGAGATACTTACTTCACACACCAAACCTTGCCTTGTGGTATCCCAAGGGCTCCACTTTTGATCTTCTCGGTTACTCCGATTCGGACTATGCCGGTTGCAAGGTTGATCGGAAGAGTACAACGGAGACTTGCCAATTCCTTGGTCGGTCCTTGGTATCTTGGAGCTCCAAAAAACAAAATAGTGTTGCACTATCCACCGCCGAAGCCTAGTATGTTGCAGCCGGCGCTTGTTGTTCTCAACTACTTTGGATGAGGCAAACCTTGAGAGACTTTGGTTGTGAGTTTAGCAAGATCCCTTTCTTGTGTGACAATGAGAGTACGATTAAGCTAGCTAAAAATCCGGTGCAATACGCACGCACCAAACACATAGATATCCGTCATCATTTCTTGAGAGACCCCGAAGCCAAAGAGATATCGCCATTTGTCATGTGAGTACCGAAAATCAACTAGCCGATATCTTCACCAAACCCCTTGACGAGGAAAGGTTTTGTGCTTTAAGGAGTGAACTAAATATTTTGGATTCTTGTAATGTGGTTTGATCCCCTGCACACACATTTGATAATATTTTGGATTCTTGTAATGTGGTTTGATCCCCTGCACACACATTTCATAGTTTCTCTTCGTAGAATTCTAGTCAATCCATGTTAAATCAAATAAACAATATGTTGGCTCTTTTCGGATCATTGGATCCTAACTTGTGTAAAGTGACTATTGTTATGTATTGATTGTTTGTGGTTAGTCACCTGTACACAAGTTTCTCTCAACATTCTTTGTAAAAATATCTTTGAAAATACCTTCAAACTTCCCTTCAAAAATGGATTTATTTCAAGTCTTTTTGTGTCCCACCGGTTGGCCCACCGGTTGGACCAGTCGGACACTTCCAACTGGTTGGCGGGCTCTGCTGGCCTACCGGTTGGACCAACGATCGGACCAGTGGGGGGCCTCCAACCGGTCGGCAGGCTCTCCTGGCCTACCGGTTGGACCGGTGGGGCGACCTCCAACCGGTCGGGCTCCTGTTCCGCGCGTGAGAAGAATCTTTATCTGCTTGGATTCTTTCTCTCCCCACATCTGCCCGTGCCCGCTCGTGTCTCCTCTGCCCCACCCTTAGCCGCCACCCCGCCCTTCCCAGCGCTGCCGCCCTGTGCCCTGCCCTGCGCGTCGCCCCTGCCTGCTGCCCCGGCCTCCAAGCCCCACTCCAGCCCACGCCCCCACCCCTGTGCGCCGCGCGCTGTCCTAGCCCTGTGCCCCAACACGCCGCGCGCCGCCCCGCCCTACACCCGTGCGCCGCCGTGCCCCTGTAGCCAGCACCGAGCGCCAGCCCCTCCTTGCGTGCCACCCCTCTCCAGCTAGCAGGCACCAAGTCCGTCCTCGTGGTCCTGCTCTTTCTCTTCGCGCAGGAAACGCTCATTTTTGAAGGTATAATCCTCTCGACGCTCGATCTACTTTTCTACTCCGTTCTAGATCGATTCCCTTGGTAGAAAGGTCACATTGTGTCTCATTAGCATGGATCTACAAGGGTGTGAAGTTTGGACAGGTTGAATCTCAAGTTTCACTCACTCTCTTGTCGTGCCATTGCCCGACCGGTGCCACCAGGTTCCCCACCGATGCCACCGATGGGGCATTGTGCTCTGCTATTTCTCTATCTTTTTACAAAATGTTTTCACTTAATCATCTATCCTAAACCTAGTGCTATATCCTTTTATTAGGACTTTGTTCACCATGCCTCGTTATGGAGATGATGATTCCAGTGAGGGTTCCGATGGCATTCAAGCAGATCTTCCACCCTCTCCTCCACGTCTCAATCCTCCACGCAAATCTGTCTCGAAAGGCAAAGACGTGGCTCAGTCATCTCGTCAACCCTAGAAGAAAAAGGTGTCTGGTAGGAAGAAGAAGGAGGGTCCAGTATATGCCAGTGAGGATGACATTGAATCACCTCCTTCTGATGCCGAAATCCTTTCCAATCTTGTCTTGACTGATACAGATTGCGCATCTCATGAAGTACAGTTCTTTGGTCACCAACCGAAAGGCAAAGCTGACAGAATCAGGGAAGCCTGGTACACTAACCCGCTCCTTCACACCAAGGCTCGGTTTATCAATGATCACCGCTTTCACAACGCTTTGCACGTCGAGTTTTATCAAAATGTGAAGGCCTAGAAACCACATGGTGATTGGGCAGCGGTATATCGATTGGGAAGCTTGTCACAAGATGAATGATGCCCATCTTAATCAAGCACTTGATGCATTGGAAGATCATGGATTGAGGCATATCATGGAGTTCAAATGTGATTGGAATGTCGAGGTGATTGCACAATTCTACTCCACTCTTTGGATCACTGACCTCGATGAGGCAGTCCGGCACTCCCCAGTACATGAACTTCCTCATCCAAGGTGTCCCCTATTAGTTGCAGCTATGAGAAATTTGCTAAAATTCTTGGCTTTGATAAGACTTGATATTTAAAAAAGCTCTCTTCATGACTTCAAATTTCCCTCCAAGAATTATGTGAAGCAAGTATACACTATGATCCAATCGATCATCTTTGGGAGACCTCCAACATGAAGCCATTCTACCGCTACCTCAACTCACTCTTCAGGCAAACTCTTCTTCCCAAGGGCCATAATGAGTTCAATGTGCTCTCATACAGTCAGAACCTTCTTGTGAAGTCATGTGCTCTCATACAGTCAGAACCTTCTTGTGTACTTCAATCCTCAGCACCGATATACCTTCAGTTGCTTTGATCTTATTTGGAGATAGATTCTCAATGTCTCTTGGGATTCGAAGAAGAGTTTGACCCATGCACCTTATATCATGAAGATGATTGAGGTAGTCACCAAGTACCATTTCTATCCAACCGTCAAGCATCTGCCTCACAAGCCCAAGCCTATTACAGATGCTCCTCCTGCTACTCCTCGGGCTCGTCGTGCTCCATCACCTCAGTCCTCTGGTGAGCCTGCACCACCTCCTCCTGGCCATCAGTCCTCATCTCGTGCTGCTACTGCCGCTCGACCGCGTGCTTCATGTCATGATGCCAGATCCAGGTCTCGTGAGGGTAGTTTCTTAAGAAGGAGTATGAATGCTATTTTCAGAATATGCCGCTCCACCTGGAATGATGTCATTGAGATTCAGGAACAGCTTAAGAGGCACGCTGCTGGACAACCTCTTGCACCTATGTCACCTCTCCGTTCGTCCACTAGATTCAGTTCTTCCAGAGAATCTTAATGACTTTCAGTCGTCAAGAGTATGGTTATGGTTTGGACGGCGATACTCCCAGTGGCACAGCTGATGAGGCTGAAGAAGAGCCATCTCAGACTCACTTTGATCAGGCCCCAGAGCTCCTCTCAGGCACCTCACACCCATCCTTCGGGGTCCTACGGATATGCACCGCAGGCTCCTCGCTCTAGCATTGAGCAGTTCGGTGACGATCTCTTCTCCGGTGTGCCTCCAAGGCCAACAAAGCTTTCAAGGTTCCTATCCTTATCAAGGTCACATGCCTACTCCCCAAGATCTGAGTTGGAACGATTGGCCGACATCACCTCCTTCGTATCGTCGTGACGGATGGTAGTGTCTCTTTTTTTTGTGCTTGTTGCCAAAAGGGGGAGGTTGTGAGTGTTGCTTATGAGAAACGAGTGTTCCTCTCTAGTTATCGTATCTCTGTATCCATGGTGGTTGTATTGAACTAAGTATAATGTATGTGTGAAAACCGTATTTGAACTTGTAATAATCCTCTAGTTGGTACGTTGTAGTTGCTACTTATTTTGTTATGAACTCTCTTGTGTAATCTTTATGGTTGTCGGTCATTGTTTATGGTGTATTGTTGTTTTATCCCTTTTCTTGAAGTGTGTATCATGTTATGTGCATCACGAATTTTCTTATGACACCTGTTTGTGCACCCCTCAAGTAAAAATACATGATGTGGCTTTCACTTTCCTTTACGTGTGCATACATTGGCTTTTGAGGCCACGTGATGAAAAATATTCCATGCACAAATTTAGGGGGAGTCACATGTGTATTCTTACTCAAAAGTTTGTGCGTTAAGTATGTCTATATGCAACACTTTTAATGGTTTGTCAACAATCACCAAAAAGGGGGAGATTGTAAGTGCAATCAATATATTTGAGGGTTTTAGTGAATGTTGACAATACATTAAAAGTAACTAATGAGTTTACATGAGCGTGATCATAGCGACAAATCAAGTGAAAGTGCTACACATATCAATATCGAGCAAGTAAAAGTGGATTTCATGTTTATATTCAAGCAAACAAGTGCAAAGGTGAATTGCAAGCAAGAAGAGAGGCCCCTCGTACGCTTGAAGCAAAAGAAAAGCGGTTCAAGCTATATATTTGAAGATTAAATAGATTTGCTAATTTATCTCTTGAGTATAGGAACCGCCGTTCTATCAAGGGGGGGGGTCCAACATGAAGTGGTACTAGAATCATAAAGCTCACAAAGTTCATTTATCTCCACTCATACAAATGCCCTAGCCCTAAAGTATCCATTCATCCGTGTTTTTGCCCCACCGGTTGCCTGACCGATTCAACCGATCGGGAGGCTGGAACCGGTCTGCCGGTTCTGCTGTCCGACCGGTTGCCCGACCGGTTCAACCGATCAGGAGGGTGGAACCGGTCTGTCGGTTCTGCTGTCTGACCGGTTGCCCGACCGGTTCAACCGATTGGGAGGCTAGAACCGGTCTGCCGGCTCTGCTGACCTACCGGTTTCACCGGTGCTCCATCGGTTCAACCGGTGGGTCACTGTTTTGCACTGTAACGGTTCAAAACGGCTAGTTCGGGAAGGGGGGTATATATACCCATTCACTCTCCTCTTTCTCTCTCTTTGGGCACTCCATCCACCTGAGACAAAGCTTGCTTGCTCATTCACTCCTTTCCCTCACCCTCCACTCTCTTGAGCTCAAATCCTCCAAAGATCTTGAGTGTGAGTTGGTGAGATCTTGAGAGAGCGTCGAAGACTCCGTATTCATCTCCTCCTCTCTCTTGTTCTTTGTGAGCTTTGGTGATTCTTGAAGCAAACTTGGTGGACTTGTTACTCTTAGAGCCTTGTGCTCCTAGACTGCTAGACATCGCCCGTTTGAAGCATCCGTCTCGTATGGATTGCTCCGGGAAGTTTGTAATCTTCGCTCTTTGAGCCTCATAGTAAGTGCCTCTCCGCCGGTCTTTGTGATTGGGGAGAAGAGGATAGGGTTGCGAGCCCAAACCCTTTGTGGGGTCCTCTACGAGAACGTAGGGACGCCTTTGTGGTGTGCCCGAACCTCGCGATAAATCTTTGTCTCGTGTGCTTTCTTGTGGTGTTTGTGTTCTCAGTGTTCATATTGTTCTTGTGTATACTCATCTTGTTCTTGGCAAGTTTGGTGTGGATCTACCTTGTGTGTAGGTTTCAAGGCTAGCCCCTCTCAGATATGCAAGAACAACCTTGAAGAAACATCTATAAAGAATCGGTATCAAATCTACTTGCATAGATTTAGAGATCAATTCAATATTCATTTTTCCCACCAGCTGAACCGGTGAGCATCGGTTCAACCGGTCCGACCAGTTGAACCGATCCGCACCGGTCCAATCGGTGGATCACTGACTTCCGCTCTTTTAGTTTGTACAATTTTTCAGATTAGCCTATTCAGTCCCCTCTAGGCTACTTTCAACTACGAGTAGAATCCTTATGAAAGAAACTGCGTAGTATTATTTTCTTTTCGCAGAAAATCATGAAAATACAATTAAATTTATAAAATATTATAGTGTTGTCTGAAAATTGCAGATAATTGACCAAGGCCAATAAAGATAAAATACAAAGGTAACTTAAAGCTCCACATGTAAATGATAAATTGAACTATGGATCAAGTTGAAACTTGAATAACTAGAATAATTTCACGTATAACCTAAACTACGCGTGGAAGCCATAAGAAAGAAACACTGACACTCTTAGGAGTTTCTTATCCAAACTTTTTTGAGAATGCTACGTGAACATACATTGCCCCTCCACCAAATTTCATTAATTTCTGAGTCTATTTGTGTATTATTATTATTTTTCCACAGAAAATCATGAAAATGCAATTAAATTCATAAAATATTACAGTGTTGTCTGAAAATTACAAATAATTGACCTAAGCCAGTAAACATGAAATACAAAGGTAACTTGAAGCCTCCACATGAAAATAATAAATTGAACTATGGATCAAGTTGAAACTTGCATAACTAGTGTGACTTCACGTGTAACCTAAACTATGCGTGGAAACCATACGAAAAAACACCGATACCATTTGGATTTTCTTGTTCAAACTTTTTGAGGAGTCTACGTGAACATATTGCTCATCCACCAAATTTAATGAATTTCTAAGTCTATTTGTGTATTATTAATTTCTTTCCACAGAAATTGTGAAAATGCAATTAAATTCATAAAATATTACAGTGTTGTCTGAAAATTGTAGATAATTGACCTAGGTCAATAAACATGAAATACAAAGGTAACTTGAATCCCCCACATGGAAATAATAAATTAAACTATGGATCAAATTGAAACTTGAATAATTAGGGTGACTTCACGTGTAACCAAAACTATGTGTGAAAGCCATTTGAAAGAAACACCGACACCTTTTGAAGTTTTTTGTCTAAACTTTTTTGAGGTTGCTACGCGAATATATATTGCCCCACCGCCAAATTTCATGAATTTTTTAGTCTATTTGTGTATTATTAATTTCTTTCCGCGAAAAATCATGAAAATGTAATTAAATTCATAAAATATTACAGTGTTGTCTGAAAATTGTAGATAATTGACCTAGGCCAATAAACATGAAATACAAAGGTAACTTGAATCCCTCACATGGAAATAATAAATTGAAATATGGGTCAAGTTGAAACTTGAATAACTAGGGCAACTTCACGTGTAACCTAAACTACGCGTGGAAACCATATGAAAGAAACATCGACGCCCTTTGGAGTTTATTGTCTAAACTTTTTTACCGATGCTACGTGAATATATATTGCCCCTTCGCCAAATTTCATGAATTTCTGAGTCTATTTGTGTATTATTAATTTCTTTCCGCAGAAATTCATGAAAATGCAATTAAATTCATAAAATATTACATTGTTGTCTGAAAATTGTAGATAATTGATCTAGGGCAATAAACATGATATACAAAGGTAACTTAAGCCCCCACATGGAAATAATAAATTGAACTATAGGTCAAGGTGAAACTTGAATAACTATAGTGACTTCACGCATAACCTAAACTATAGGTAGAAGCCATATGAAAGAAACACCCATACCTTTTGAAGTTTTTTGTCCAAACTTTTTTTTAGGATGCTACGTGAACATATATTTTCTCTCCGCCAAATTTCATGAATTTCTGAGTCTATTTGTGTATTATTAATTTCTTTTCGCAGAAATTCATGAAAATGCAATTAAATTCATAAAATATTATAGTGTTGTCTGAAAATTGCAGATAATTGATCTAGGCATAGAACCTATGTATTTATTATGGCATAGAACCAGGAGCGACTCACACCATGAACCGTCCCTACTACCTGATTTGTCAGAGGCGGCTCATATTAAGGACCGCCTCTGCTATTATCATTATGCCAGCCCACACAAAATTCAAAACCCCTTATTTGTCATGCATCTTCAAATGTTTTTAAATTATTCCTTTGTTTTATTATCATCGTAGGTATCTATTCAAAAATATATTTTCAGTCACGTGCGTGCGGGACGCACGTGTTTTTTAGTCCATCTCCTCAAAAACGTGAAAGATAGGACCGGTATCACACAATACGGTTAATTGAATTTAACCTAATCTAAATCTGGATTGAATACGAAACATGACAGATGGGATGTGGACGCACGGTCACTTTTGTAGCTTTGAAAAAAGAAAATAAAAAATCGTACGCATGACTGCATGAGGCGGCCTCGTGGGCCCTGCACAGGCCCGGCCCGCCACGGCCTTAAGACACACTTTCTTTTCTTCCATCTCCCAGCGACAGAAGACGAAACTTCTTGGCACGAACGCAGCACGAATATCCATCCAACCGCTCGACCGGCAGGCGACGACGCGTCAATCGATTCCCTCCTCCTCCTCCTCCCCTCCTCTTCCCGGCGACTCCGGTCTCCTCGGCCGATCCGTACCCCCGAGGGATCGTCCCCGCGACCGGTCCGACCCGGGCACCCGATCTCCGATCCACCCACCGGCCTCCGGCTCGCGCGAGATTTCAGATTCGCCCCGGCCGAGGGAGAGGCGGAGGCGGAGGCGGGAGGATATGGGCGCGTGGATGTCGCGCGTGTGGTTCCTGATGTTCCCGGCGCGGGAGTACAAGCTCGTCGTCGTGGGGCTCGACAACGCGGGGAAGACCACCACGCTCTACAAGCTCCACCTCGGCGAGGCCGTCACCGCCGCGCCCACCATCGGCAGCAACGTCGAGGAGGTCGTCTTCAAGAACCTGCGGTTCGAGGTCAGACTCCCCGCCAGCTTCCCTCCCTCCCTCTCCTTCCTCCCATCCCACGATTTGCTGCGCGGCTAGCATGCGCCGCGGTCGCCGCCCGCTGGATCGAGCGCTGCCACGGAGGCGGGTTTCTCCCTTAGGCGTAAGATCTGTGCTGTAGAGGTAGAGCCGTAAATAGGAAAAGTTGAAATTTTGTTTTTTTTTCCCCACTTCCCTTGATGCATAGTAGAGTAGTTCTTAGGAGGGTTGAGAACTTGAGATGTCCTGAGCTGCAGCCTGCTGCCTGCAGCAAGGATACTGTCGCGTGGCCGCAAAGCCACCTGTGTAGATCCGTGCGTGCTTTTTTTGGAGCCGCTTTGGTAGCTCTACTGCATATTGGCAGTGTTCATACCATTGTGGGCATCTGAGGTTGTGCCTGGGAGTTTATGGGAAACTGAAAAGTTCCATCCTATTGGATGAATGGCAGCTAGCTGAGTTCCCCTTAGCTTGCGTGTCAGTAAGATGCTGGTGGTACATATATTGCCTGAGTCCATCTACACTGCCATTACAAGTCTGTTCTTTGGTGTCCTTTATTAGCCTGTTTTTACTTGTTAGAAGCTACTGTACTACATTGTTTAGCATTGAGTGGTTATGAGTATGATCTGTCCTCTGCAAATTATTTTGAGTGACAATGAACAGCAATGGTTTCTAATTTTTGGTCTAGCTCAAACAGACAGATCTTTTTCTTTTGTGTGACTAACGCATGATTCAATTCAGTGCTGAAATAAACAACTTGTCATGACATATTTGCTTTGGAACACACTAGTGAGTTGAATTCAACCTTCGCTTCTTAACTAGTGGATTCAATCGTTTTTGTTGTGGTGTACCCCTTCAAGCTTCAACCTCCATCTTTGATTCTTATGCGCTTTTAATGGTTTTGCTAATTCCAGATTTAGGTAAAAGAATAGCTTGTTTCAATAAATTGATTTGTTCATCTCCATATAGTTGTGCTACCATAGCTAGTTGAACTGTATCAAAGACACTAAGGTAAGGGGCAAAATTAGATTTTTTTTTTAACCAATGTTTGTTTTAGAAGATTTGAGTCCTTAGGTTACTCTGGATCTCCAACCATTTTAGTTTCCATTGACTAAAATGCATTATTAAAATTCTTTGGTGGCTTGTGCAAACACTGCTAAGAATACTGCGTTATCTACAATCATACCTTTGCTTGGAGAATATATTCTGTTGGCTATTTGACTGCAAACAACAACAACAAAGCCTTTTTAGTCCCAAGTAAGTTGGGTATATGCTAGAACTGCGAAAGGGTCTTAATTCTCTTGTCATTCTGGTCGCTTGGGAAATCTGGAAGGGACGGAATTCATGCGTGTTCGAAGGCTCTCAACCAATTGTCCAAAGGCTCCTCGTTTCGGTCAGAGATGAGGGCCTTTTGTGGTGTTTGGCTGGGGCTAGTAATCTTCAAGAGCTTCTTAGTAGGTCGCTTGGGTCAGCAGCAGCCTAGGCCCTGCTGTGTTGGGTCTGAGTGAGTGTGTTCGTGTTGATGTTGTACCCAGGCTGGGTTTTTGTAACTCGCCCACTGTTTTACCTTTTTTTTTAATGAAATGACACGCAGCTCTCCTGCGTAATTCGAGAAAAAAAAGTTGGGTATATGCTAGAGTTGAAACCCAACAAGAGTCACCAACAACAGGAGAGGGAGGGAGGGAGGGTTGACTGCGAAATATAAAATAATTAATATAGATGCCCATTGCCCAGACTAATAATGACCACTTTATTGGATTAGTACTTGAATTTGTAACACCACAATTATCTTCTTCATGCTTTCTTGAAGGAAACCAAAACATCTGTTCCAGGGAGTAGGTAATAGAAAAATGATAAAGATAATTGAAATTTAAATATTCTTAAGGTAGGCCTTGAGTACAATGCACACAAAATTTTAACTCATGCTTGCTTTAAAAGATTTTTGAGCCCTTAGGTTACTTTCGATCGCCAAACGTTATATAGTTTCCATTTGACTGAAATGCGTATAAAACTCTTTGGTGGCATGTGCAAACAATGCTAAAAATATTACCTTGCCTACAATCGAACCTTTGCTTGGAGAATATATTCTTCTGGCTATTTGACTTGAAAATAAAATAAATAATATAGATGCCTGGATGATGGACAACTTGTACATGCTAAAGTACCACTTTATGGGATATAAGTAGTAGTACTTGCAATTTGTAACACCACGATTGTTTTCTTCATGCTTTCTTGAAGGAAAAACATCTGTTGTAGGGAGTTGCTAATAGAAAAACGACAGATTCCTGAATCTTAATATTCTTAAGATCAGACCTGGGTACAATGCCCACCTGTCTCCTGGAAAAGATGTATTTTTCTGCAAGTTATGTGAACTTGTGTAACTCATCATGTTACTTCTTTAGTGTAAAGGAATCATCTTTTTCATGCTGTAGGAGAACTTTCTTGTTGTTTAGTGACAATTGTGGTTTGTTACTTTTAGCACTAACATTTAATCATTATGTAACAAATCTGGTAACAGCCCATATATGTATAGCTTGAGAATAAGTCCTTTTTCTCTATGGCAACTTGACAAGAGTTCAGCTGCCAGATATAGCGTGTGCTAACATAATGCTTGAATCATGAACGAACCAGGTTTGGGATCTAGGAGGGCAAGAGAGCCTGCGAACATCATGGGCGACATACTACCGAGGAACCCACGCCGTGATCGTGGTGATCGACAGCACGGATCGAGCACGGATCAACATCATCAAGGATGAGCTGTTCCGGCTGCTCCAGCACGCGGACCTGGAGGGCGCGGTGGTGCTGGTGTTTGCCAACAAGCAGGACCTCAAGGACGCGATGCCCCCCGCGGAGATCACGGACGCACTCTCCCTCCACAGCATCAAGAACCACGACTGGCACATCCAAGCCTCGTGCGCCATCACCGGCGAGGGCCTCTACGACGGGCTCGGCTGGATCGCCCAGAAAGTCGCCGGCAAGGCGACGGCGAGCTGACCTGCATCGACCCTGTTCCGTGGACGGATTTGTTCATGGTGGCGGGATGGGTTTGTTGTGCCTTGCCGCCACGCCCGGCGTTTATTTGGGATTTGCAAAAACTGCCTGAAAACCGTCTCTGCATTCCAGCCAATCTGATGTAAAAAATGTTTGAAGAAAAGGAGCAAATTTGCACGCCAATCAAATATGAGATTTTTTTTTTTACCCGAGTCTCGTTGCGCAAGCACTCTTGTCAGAGCGCTTCATGTTTAGAGCGATATAACAGTAAAACATTGCTCTTCATTAAAAAAACAGTAAAACGTTGGTGACTCGATCGAAAAGGGAGATGAACCCTTTGCTTCAATAGGTTCAATTCAAGGTGACTTGCAGCCGACCTGAAAAGAGTGCTGTATACCGCTGATACGTTGCCCACTCTACTAGCAACTAGAGACATGGTTGTCAAATGTCACCTCTGCCCCTGGCCGGTTCCATCTAGGCGCGGCACGAGGTCGCGTGCGAGTGGGTTATCCTCGGGGGCAGAGACGTCCGTCAGCAAGCACAACAGAAGCAGGGGCCGCCGAATCATTAGGCCTGGCTGCTGGCACCGTACGCTACAGCGATGTCTCGCGCTGCATGTTGTGCTGCATCTGAGGTTTGCACTTGAAGCAACTTGCAGAATGAAGGCTGTTGCATCAAGTGTACGAATGAGGGGCAAGTCTGTCCGGAATGATAGGCTGTCACCGTGTCTTTTTTCCCCTAGTGAGATATTAAAGACAACTGATCAGAAGGAAGGCATTGATTAACCGGTGCTCGGAAATCTCCCCTCTGAAAACTAGCTTTGCTAGCGAGGAGAATTTTCCAACGAGAGATTCGAACTCGTAAGTCTAGAGGTGCCAAAGAGACTTTGTCTTCTGTTAGGATTGACGATCCCGTTGGCTGAGACATGAAAAAAAAATGGGCTAAGCTGTCCACGAACTAGTGTTGTGGTTGTGGCCATTGTAGCATAGCATCCAAGACTCTTCTAAATCAACCACAATACCAGTAGAATTTTGTAGTAAAAGAACCCAAAGCGTGTCCTCGTAGTTTGGATTACAGTAATCGGTAGTTGGGCCACACTGCTGAAATCTGTGTCAGCTCCCAGAAATCTGTGGCAGCTCTGGAGCGGGCCTCTGGCTATGCTCTGAATCTCTGATCGCGTTGCACAAGGTGGGTGGAGCAAGCGAGCAGAAAAGGTTCCGATCAGCCGGCCGGCTGTGGCGCTGGGACCGTACGCAGCAGCGGCGTCATTGCCAGATGCTTCGAGCTTCTGCCTGCAGGGCGTGGCCGCCGGCAACCGGCGAGGCTGGGCGACGACGAAGGCCGCGTCAGCGTCGGCGTACGGGTACGGGGCGATGCGAGAAAGGGCCTTGCATATGATGCACAAGCGCATATGCATGCATCAGTGAGTGCCTATACAGGGTTTACAATTTCGTTTTCACTGTTCCAAAATTTTGTTTTTTGATTAAAATTTGACTTTTATAATTTTGATTGTAGAATCGAAAGTTATCGAATTCCAGGACTAGAAAATACTTTTCGTACCGGACCAGAAACGGAAAAAAATCTAGAAAGCTAATCCTTGGTGCCATATCGATATTTTCTTTTGAGAATTTTTCCGACAATTAACGGTCCCTCCTTTTTTTTCTTCTTCTTGTCCATTTTTCGTCATTATTCTCAAGGCAGGAAAGAGAGGATCGGGTTCTTGATGCTCTCGCATGTCACCGATTCTCGATGCTCTCATCAACGATAAGTATCCAGAAACATCCTTGAGATTCTAGCCGCCGCCAGTAAATTTCGAAATATCTGATGTTGAAACATGAAAAAAAACCATGTGTTGGTGGGCCTTGTCGTGGAAAAAACGCACGTTCATGGCCTCATAAATCTGTTATATACGGGGACATATTCTGGTCAATCGAGGTTTTGATGCAATCACCGTACAATCTTAATAAACAAAGTTTCAAAAAAATTTGAAAAAAATCATGAATGTATATCTCAGTCTACCCCATCTATACATAAAATTTCGTGATCAAATTCGTCCTACTCTAGCAGGCTAAGATATACATTCATGATTTTTTTCAAAAAAATTTAAAACTTTTTTATTAGGATTGCACGGTGGTTGCACCAAAACCTCGATTGCACAGCATATGTTCCCGTTATATACCGTAGCTACTACTTATATATATTCTGATAGAAAAAGGGGCTGGCTCAAAATCTTGCCTCAAGACCATGGCAAACCCCAAATGCATCAAGGGTAGATATACATATAAATATTTTGGTTTCATATACGTGATACTTTATAGGTTTGCCCAAATTACATTGTTCGTTCAAATAAATTAATAAGTCAAGAAAAAAAGCTTACGCTGTTAAAAAAACTGTCCGCAGTGTCCACACGACATCTTGCTTTCAGCTCACTGCCACAATAATAATAATAATAATAATAATAATAAGGAAAAAGTCTATTTTCGACCATTGAACTATCGCAAAAGTCCGGATTTGACCATTTAACTGCAAAACCGGGTATATTCGACCATCCAGCTATTGAGAACCGGACAAATTTGGTCCCCAAGTGGTTTCAAGGGCGGTTTTCATTTTTAAAAATAAAAAAAATCTATTTAAACTTTTTAAAAAAATCAAAACTAATTCATTTTAAATCAGAAAAATATAAAACCGGTACCAAAAAATTTCTAAATATGTAATCTATCCAGTAATGCTATACTTAAAGTTATATGGATCCCATTTATTATCCCTGCTAGTGTTTTATTGTCAATAAAACACTAAGAGGGGTAATAAATGAGATCCACATAACTCTAAATAGAGCACTAATGTATAGATTACATTTTTAGAAAAAAATTGGTACTAGTTTTGTATTTTTATGATTTAAAATAAATTAGTTATGCATTTTTTATGATTAAATATATTTTTATCTACTAAAAACATATTTAATCTTTAAAAATTCATAAGTAACTCATTTTAAATGAAAAAAATATGAAACTAGTACCAAATGTTTTCTAAAATTGTAATCTATCCATTAGTGCTCTATTTAGAGTTATGTAGATCTCATTTATTACCCCTCCTGGTGTTTTATTGATATGATAAAACACCAGGAGGGATAATAAATGAGATCCATATAACTTTAAGTATAGCATTACTAGATATATTACATTCTTAGAAAAAATTTCGTACTAGTTTCGTATTTTGCTGATTTTAAAATGAATTAGTTATGATTTTTTAAAGTTTAAATATATTTTTTATTATTTTTAAAAATGAAAACCGCCTTTGAAACCACCTGGGGACCAAATTTGTCCGGTTTTCAATAGTTAGATGCTCAGATATACCCGGTTTTGCAGTTCGATGGTCAAATCCGAACTTTCGCGATAGTTCGATAGTCAAAAATGGATTTTTTTTTTCCTAATAATAATATCACCTTGTTCACGTAAACTAGCTAGTAGTAATGGCAAGCATGAAGCATGTCCTGCTACTAGTTGGCGTTATCCCAGATGGCCAAATGTACGGGCTCCCGAAATATTCCCGATCGATGATACTAGCTCCTTGTGCGTCGCAACCTTTGTGTCCGATGAGGTCGTGTCGTACTATAAGGACACACACATCGTCTATTGTCCATTCGATCTCGCCATCATTCCTTGTGAGAGACGTTGTGATCTATGGCATTAATAGCTATATTATTAACTGATGAAGCTACCGCCACGAGGTTACTGATGAGGAAGGAACCACCATTTGCTTGGGATGGCGACATGGAAGGGCTCAAATCATGCGTGGCGTCGACCTTATCTACGCCCAGCTCCAATTTCGGAAATAAGCTTGTGTTTCTGCTGCTTGGGTTATTTTACTGATCGATCATGTTACGGTTAAGAAATTTTTTCGCAGGCACGGGAAAAATTAAACGTTGTCCCGTGCAAGTAGCCAACCCTGATAAAGACTGCATCTCAGCTAGCCGGTTCACTTCCATAATGGCAGTCGAAATGGCCAAATGGGCGTGCCTCGAAGCCTCCGTGATTCCAAGCCCACCACACCAAAGATGCCGCCCCCGTCGTGTTTGGGCTCTTCCTCTCTGCAAACTGCAACTCGCCCTTACTATACGAGACAAACCATATATCACAGAGCACCCTCTCCCTCCCTAGTCCCTCCCTCTCCCTCTCGTCATCTCTCCTCCCACCCTCTCTCTCACACTCACTTAACGAACGCAGAGCGAAGGAGAGCCATGGAGGTCATCACCACCACCTCTACGCTCCTTGCTCACGCTCATGGCGTCCTACCCCCACCCTCTCTGACGATGAAACAGAGCTGCTACGCGAGGAGGAAGCAGCGTCCCGGCACCGTGAGAGCCGTCATGGCGAGGACGCAGGAGGTGACGGTGCCCGCGCCGGTGCCCGCACGGCAAGGGCAACCGTGGCGGCGCCGCCACCCGCGAGGGAGAAAACAGCGGCGGCGCCGGTGGCTGCGCCAACGACGACGACGACGTACCGCGACAACTGGTTCGACAAGCTGGCCATCGGGTACCTGTCCCGGAACCTTCAGCAAGCCTCTGGTACTTGCACCTGCTGCTGCACGTTCTCATGATCGATCTCTGCTCGCCACCTTTGGGGGTTAAGGATCCAAAATCACTGCATATATATAGCTGATAAGCTGAAAAAAAACATATAACCAATATGCATGCCGTTTCCATGAACCAAACCGGACAAATCTTGGGCGAAAAATCCCAAGTTCTTGTTAGTTACAAGTAATAACTGCCCTCATACTATATGCTTCCTTGTTGAATAGTCATGTTCTTTTTCTTGGAACCATATATATGTCTGTTCTGATGTGCTAGTATTTTTTTTTTTGAACGTCGAGTTTGATGTTCTAGTATATTTGGCCTCCTTGTGTGCATACATCGTGTCCTACTATGACACTGTCCATTTCATACTATACTTTCTATAAGTACGTGCTATAGAGCGAAGCGACTGCATGATGTGACGTTAATTTTTTGTCCCGAGAGCATGGATATCCTCTGCTCGGCTTCTACGGACTAGACTCGATCGACAGGAAAAACAAAGCTTCTTAATTAATTTCAGTTCAGTATATGTCTATAGGAGGGCACAATAAGCAAGGTACGTGTATATACTGCAACAAAAACGGAAGTGCATAGATCAGCATATCGGCAACTAAGAGAGGTCGAAAAGGCAGCGATTCGCAACAGATGTGAGGTCCGCGTTCTAGGAATCCAGTAGTGGCTGAATCCATCCTTAATTTTCAGGTTCTCCCTCGAATCTTTCCTGCGTGTGCTAAGATGCCCAAGGGAATAGTCAACGTTCTGAAGCGATCGTACGCACAGTTTTTTTTTTTTTTTTTTTGCTTCCCCCCCCCCCCCCCAGCCCCACTCCGTAGACAATAACCTAAATACAAGCATGTACTGTACTAGCTTAAACACACCCCGCTTATCAGAGTCTATTTAGACGCGCCTGTTTGGCTGCCTGTAATGTCACCCCCAAGACCAGACCACACGCATGTGTAAAGTGTGAACCACACGAGAATATACCAGCACTGGCCCACCCCCATCCTCATGTCTACGCAGTTTTAGGACACAGTAGACATTACAACAGCCGGGAGCAGAGATTCTGATCCGGCCTTGGAGAAGTAGGCTAGGCTGAAGCTAACGCATCCTCTACTGTGGGATCTGCTAAACATTGTTGCGGCACTATAGACAGAAAGACAAGTAATTGAAATAGTGATAAGGAAGGGAGGATAGGGGATCCTCTGGTTTCAGCCTTAGGCCATCAGATCTGAACCTAACACCATTGAAATAGATATATTTACTGCCTATAATCTAAAACGACACTGCAGACAAAGTGGAAATTAGTTGGTAGCTGTGGCATAGACACACGGTGACCGCCACGGTGTCCTCCACTGTTCCCTACACAGTGCCCTCTGCCCCCTACCAGACCAGACCTCATGCCCGCTCAAGTTTTTCCCATCCTCCTGACATGGTAGTGTACTAGTGTTGGCCGCGCAAAAAGCATGGGAAATTAAAGTTTGCTAACAAATTCCTCTATAGTACTGTGATTGGTACTCCTACCTAACGGCATTGGTTCATGCGTGTGTGCAGGGATCAGGAATGGAAAGGACGGCTACGAAGGCCTGATAGAGGCGGCCCTGGCCATCTCCGGCCTGTTCAGAGTTGATCAGCAGTGGGAGACCGTGGCCAGCGCTCTCGAGCGGGCGTTCCCCAGCTACATCCTCACAATGGCAAGTGCTTCTATATGCTCCGTTCCGCAAAACTAATGCCCACTATTGTACACTCGATAAAACAGAAGGCATGTAGACTGTTTAGAAAGCATGGGATTCTTTGAATGAAAGGTAGATTCGTTTTTTTATCTTACCTCAGCTTGGATTGACAGCATTTGCTCTGTTGGGGCAGATAAAGGTGATGATGCCGCCCTCAAGATTTTCTCGGGAGTATTTTGCTGCCTTTACCACCATATTCTTCCCTTGGCTCGTCGGACCATGTGAGGTATAATATATATACACATATATTCTCCTCTCCTCCATCTAATAATTAATTCGTTTCAGAAATGACAAAGGAATAGCCTGAAACAGAGTATTGCTGAGAGGTAGTGGTGAGCATCTAGTACACATAGTAGTGGAAAATGCAGTCATGGATGGAAGATTCTTCAATATGGTTCTTGCGTTATTACAATCCCAGCAGTATTCATAAAGTTGTCTGAGTAATCATTGTGTCACTGAACAATGCAAGGTCAGGGAATCAGAAGTTGATGGAAGGAAAGAGAAGAACGTGGTCTACATCCCCAAATGCAGGTATTAAATCGTCATCCACAAATTTTTTTTATTGCATAAATAAGCTAAATGCAGATAGAATTCATTGCCGAAGTTTAACAGGTACGGATATAATTAAATAAAAAACATTTCAGTTGTCAGATGTGCTGCCATCATATATTGGTCAAACGATTTCTGGGTCTCTTCACTTCATAGCTAGTACAAATTCTTAATGTCTATCTAAACATGATTAGCTGCTGTAGGATTGACAGGCTATGAATCGGCTGCAAATTAGCTCAGCATAAACCTTTTGTGATATGTCAATCTTTACTCAAGTAAAACCACTTGGAAAAGGTATGGAAGAACTAAGGCGAGATGCAACATGTACTGCCGATGTCGTAATTGTGGCGATCTGGCAATCCTACTCATACTCCACAAACTAGCTAGTAGCTACAGAAAATAGGGATACATTTGAAAAAAGAATAAAAAGTACAGGCTAGTGCAATATACAATTCTACCCATGCAGTGCAACTACCCTTAAAAAAATCTAGGAAGAATAAAAGAAAGGTACAGGCATACCAAAAAACAGTGAAGAGTATTCCTGACCTTTCTTCCTTATCTTTCTCTGACAGATTTCTGGAAAGCACCAACTGTGTTGGGATGTGCACAAATCTTTGCAAGATCCCATGCCAGAAGTTCATCCAAGATTCACTTGGCACTGCTGTCTACATGTCTCCCAGTAAGTTCAATTTGGTTTTATCCATGAGAAAATTACCTGAGAATAAACATATCATGAGTAAACAGCTTAAATACTTCAAAGTATATTATAATCCAAGAAAAACAATCAACCCCAGCCACTGAATAAAGCTGGGAGGTAATAAGTGGACAGTCTGTCAAACCAACATCATCTCAAGGTCAGAAAATGTGTCGAAACCTTAACTGTATGCCTATATGATCCTATAGCTGCATTATACTGACTGCCACCAGTCCGCCACACATAAGTGAACAAAGAAATGACCTTTCCACTTTTAAGTAGTGCTGGTGAAGTCTTTGTATACTTATTACCTTTAATTTTCTGTTTTATCCATGAGAAAATTACCTGAGAATAAACATATCATGAGTAAACAACATTTCATGTATGTTGTCCATAACCACACAACTATTCATACTAGCTCTGAAATGGAATCTTAACTCCGAAAGCAACGCATCAAGATTATCACATAAAAAAACAGAAGTTAGCTTGATATGCTGACTCTCATGATACTGCCACCTACACCATCTGAATTGAGGCACTATGCCTTTTTTGGACATGGGAATCACAAGGTGGCATTTGGGGGACACAAAAGATTGAAGTGGGACCAACATGTTTGCAGGTTGTAGAGCAATTGCAATCAAGTTGTACAGAGAAAATGGGGGTAGCTCCTACTTGTAATTCTTAGTGGGGGCTGCAAATAACAGAGACAAGTTGTGAGATGGTAGTGTCTATTCCAACCATTCCACAATTTAGTGCTTACCAAGTAAAGTACAAGCACATTGACTTAACATTGCAGAGCCGGCATGTTTCAATTATCAGAGCAATATGATTAAATCTCTCTTCTGAGAAGCAATTATTTTGAGTGTTGACTCATTTTTCGTGAATATTTCAACAACACCAATCATTGTTTAGAGGTCAAAAGATGTTGACATGTAATGACATCAGCCCATACAAATGGAGATCAGTTTGTGTTGAAATTTGCTAGGCATTCCTTTTGTCATGTCAAGTGGTTATCACTGGTAATAGCCAATGAATGTTAGCTTCATGGCACTGCTTCTGGTCTGCAACCTTTTTTTTCCTCAAACGCGCAGGAGAACTGTGTGTTGTTGTATTAATAACTAGAAAAAATGGTCCGTTTACATGACGACTCCATATGGCATGGGTTAGTTACATTCTCACCCTTTGATGGTGGAGTTACATTCTCACCCTTTGATGGTGGACTTGTTTGCAAGTTATCTTCAATACTTTCACCACTCCAATATTTTGCAGTTGCAGACCAGTGTTTCAAACCTTGACTTAAATATCTCTATGTCTAATTCAATCAAAAGCAAACAGAATGTTTAAACAGTTTTTTTTTTTTACTTAACTGATAACAAAAGGAGTACTAGCTTATGTTGTGTTCTTACAAGCCCTGTACTAGGGGCAACAGAATAGTATGCACTTATGTCTACTATATTACCACTGTTCAGATTTTGAGGATATGAGCTGTGAGATGATCTTTGGACAGCAACCCCCTGAAGATGATCCAGCACTGAAGCAGCCCTGCTTCCAGACAAAATGTAAGCCTTCACTGAGACATCTTAACAGATTTTATCATTTTCCTCTTAAAGTTCTCATGCCCTTTAATATGTATATGCAGGTATTGCAAAGCAGAATCGTCAAATGAATTGCTCTATTTGATTTGAGATGAAGTGTAAATTATTAGACTAAATATCAGTGAAGTGCCCAGAGCTCCATGCCTTCATGTTATTCCCTTAGGAAGCAGCATCAGTTTCATAGATTCTTTTTACTTGATGAGATAACAGCAGAAGGAAATTCTAGTATACATCAAATTCTTAGGAAACTGGCTGTCTGGTTGTTTATGCAGAGAAATTGAGGGGAATTATGAGATGTATTTTTGGAAAATACAAGGCGTTTTAGTGCATCCTTCATAAGTTATAAGAAGAATAAAAGATAAATTGAAAAAGTTGGAAGAATAAAATTACCCATACCAGAAATTTTCCTGTTAATTGAAGAAACTTGGCTAAGCTTTTTAATCAAAGAAAATGACTTGCTGGATGAAATATAAGCATGGAATTATCTGTTAGGTTTAAAGCAGCTCTCATCTGCGTTATGAATAATGTTAATATGCAGATTCCTCTAACAATGTTGAAAACTATAAGCCGACAACTGATAATGTCATAGTGATACAACTTTAACTCTCAGAAGTCACAATCCATGTTAGTCCTTATGGATGAGAATAAAATTTTCTTCTGTTCTGATTCCCGTTCCAGCAGCTGGGAACAGAAATTTCCAATTTACATGTGATGGGACAATTCCGCCTGCAAGCTCCCTCTTACAAATTGTGGTGATTTCTTCAGATCGAAGTTTCTTAAAATGTATTGTGCAATCGCACAGGACATTTGCTCAATAGCATGAAATATCACAACAGGTGGTACTTTCACCAATAACAATATGGACAGATTCATAGCTCAAAATCTCCTGCTACATTGTAAAAGCTATACATGATATAGCCTACATTGTAAGGCAACAATTCGATTTGTTTGTTAGAAGGAAATTTATCAAAACCTCAACAAAGTTTGGATTATATTGCCAGAAAAGATGCTCATTGTCTTGGGAAAAAGAAGAAATTTTCTCCACGACCTGATTCTAGAGAGAGTGGTAAGTAAATCATGAGGGACTTGACTAAAAAAGACAAATAGTGTTGCAACTTTAACATTATTACAGAAGAAGAATAAATGGGATCTACGGGTCGGAAGATGCCACTTTGTGCAGCATAGAGCACTTCCAACATATATCCACATAAAAATTCATAGAACACAACAGAGTCCAGAGTCCAGACAGGGATACCCATCACCGCCGACGTGGGTTTTCTGCGCTGTACTCTGTTGTGTTTTGCCAACTGAGTTTTTTGGCATGATTTGCTCTGAAATTATTAACTTAGGCTGATTTCGTTACAAATTCATAGCAGGTCCTGACAGAACCTTGCTGATTTCTTTTAGAAATTATCTGTCGGTGATTTAGGAGAAAGGAGCAATTCACATTTGTAAAGGTATCCAACAAAAGGACTCTCTGTGATGGCATTTAGAGAACTTTCCAAGCCTTTGTTGTATTACCTGAACAAACAGAGCATGATATATTTATTATTAATTAACCCATTGGAGAGGTAATCACTTTAACTATTTATCGTGAACAGTCAACAATTATTATAAGGTCCAACATTAGCCTCAAAATTTTCAACCTTCTTTATTTATATTTGACCCTGTGGTACTTTAATAATTTTAAGCAGTTTATAAAATGCCATTGAGCCCTAACAACATAGGGTTTAATGAGTACTAGCTCCACAAATACCTTGAATCCCCATATATCAGTTCTTTTCAGCATTATAGCCTTATAGGGTTCGAGAAAAAAAAAGGGTGAATGGTTGACATTTCCTTGGCCTAACCTAGATAAGAAAAGTAGGCTAGATGGAATAATAAATGTAAACTAAGCAAACAACAACTTTGTGGCATGGATCTCAAGTTGTTGGTGCAGCCGTGTAATGTGCTCCACTGAGATGGTGACTAGCACCAAGTGACTGTCAAATAGACTAAAAACACTAATTGCCTTTCATGCACCTAGGCAATATTGCATAGTGTCGATTCTTAGAAAAAGCAGTAACAAAGGGACCAGCATGAATACCTTTCAAGTTTCAACCAACATAGATATTAATACTGCATCAGTCATTAGTTGCAAGCATTCAATATTGAGTTCAGCATAATAGTCTAGATGCTGCGTTTATTTGCTTTCTGCTGTATCAAACCTGACACATGTCTGTTTGTGTTCTTAATCCTGAAAAGGTACCTGTTAACCGCTGCAAACATTTCTAATCTTTCACAATGGCATCCGTCGTCAGGCCTGGACACAGATTTTAAGTGACAAATGCTCAAATTGTTCAAGTTTAAAATGGCATGAGAGGACCTATTGCTTAACATTAGCCAATTGATGTTTAAAATGGCACAAGAAATCCCAACTGAGCATCAAATGTTAATTCACATTTATTGATACAATTATACTATAAAACCATACCCGATAGCATGTATTGCAGTCTTTAGCCACCTTCAGTCCAGCTACAGCCTGGTCTCAAGTCCAGATCTCTTGACATCAATAGTCTCAGGACATCGTTCGCATTGTCCCTACTCCCAAGTGAAACATAAATATCAGCCAGCATCTTATAGTTAGCTCTGTTTTCTGGATCCAAAGACAAGAGATGCCTAGCTGCTGCTTCTCCAATCACCAAATTCCCACAAGAACGGGAACCACTTAGCAACGTCCCCCACAACATAGGGTTTTTTGCATGTTTAGAGTGTGTACTTTGGATCAGGTGATATGCATCCGTCAAGCGTCCAGCGCGACAGAGCGTATCAACAACACAGGAAATATGCTCAATATCTGGCTCCAGACTATACTGCTCTTTCATGCACTTAAGCAAGCCCATTCCCTCCTCAACAAGACCTGTGTTTTTACAGGCGGTCAGCACAGCAATTAAAGTGTAGAGGTTCGGTTGTACTTCTGTTTTCTTCATCAGCTCAAAAAGCTTGACAACTTCTGCTGCGAGTCCATTCCATGCATATACCTGCATCATTGAAGTCCAAGAAATTGCATCTTTATCCATAATCCCAGTAAAGACATCAACTGAAAGACTAAGACTCCCGCAACGGCCATACATGGAAATAAGTGAATTACGAATTGCACGTTCATTTTGGAAACCCCTTTTGACAATCTGGCCATGTGCTTCCATCCCCTTCTTTAGTGATGGAATCAATGAGATCAGAGGTAGGATCTCCAAGAACGTAACAGTGTCCGGGTCAGTGCCTGTCCTGTGCATTTCTACTGCAAACCCGATCGCCTTTTCTGTTTGTCCCAGCTCTCCACAGCCTTTGATCATGGCATTCCACACAACTACATCATCTCTAACCTCTGCGGATCCATGTAGAAGTCTCTCGGACAAACCTATCTGCCCACACTTTGCGTACATATATATCAGCGCGGTCACTACAGAGGGATCTCTCTTGAATTCACTGCCATTACACAGCACATAGTTGTCTTCGACCCATTTTCCTTGTCTCCAGTCCCCCAAGGCAGCGCAGGCCATGACCACGTTGAGCAAGACAGACCGTGTGACCAGCGCCTCCGCATTCAACACCATCCGATGGAAAAGCCTGACCGCATAACCCGGTTCGCTATTCTGAACGAGCCCACCAATCATCGAGCTCCAAGTCACGGAATCCTTCACCTCCATCTGCCGAAACACCGTAACCGCCTCGCCCAGACAGCCCGACTCCGCGTACATCTCCAGGAGAGCATTGGAGAGGAAGAGGCCGCGCTGGAAGCCAGACTTGACCGCGGCGGCGTGCATCATGCCACAGCTATTCCGAGAGCCGAGACCCGCGTACCCAGAGACCAGGCTCACGAGCGTGGCCTCAGTGGGCCGCGCCCCGTCCCCCGCGGACCCCATCGCGCCGAACATCTGCACGGCCTCGCGCAGGCGCCCTGTGCGCGCGTACCCGCCGATCAGCGCGTTCCACGCCACGGCGTCCCGGCGCGGCGGCATTCCGTCGAACACCCTGCGCGCGGCGGCCATGTCCCCGGCGCCGGCGTGCATCCCGACCAGCGCCGTCGCGACGAGGAGGTCGGACGCCGCGAGCCCGCTGGCCTCGACCCGGCGGCCGAGCTCGAGGTCCGGGGCGCGCGCGCAGGCCGTGGCGGCGAGGTGGTACGTGAGGCGGTCGGGCGCGCAGGCGCGGGACGCGATCATGGCGCGGAACAGCGCCGCGGCCTCGCGCGGGAGGCCCAGCGCGAGGTAGCCCCGCAGCATGGCGTTGTAGAGGAGCGGCTTGGGCGGCGGCGCGGAGGCGGCGGCGGCGTCGAAGGCCCCGCGCGCGGCATCGGGGTCGCCGAGGCGGGCGTAGCGGGCGACAAGGAGGGACGCGAGGTAGCCGTTGGCGGCGAGGCCGGAGACGACGGCGAGCGCGTGCGGACGGCGGGGGTCGCCGGCGTGGGCGGAGTTGGTGATGGCGGCGGCGAGGGATTCCTTGAGGGCCTGGTACCGGTAGGCCACGACGGGCATTAGGATCTAGCTATGTGTTTGAATTTAGGCGCGGAGCGGGGAGGGGAAAGGTCTAAGGCCGAATCAGTTTCTGACGATCGGACGTGCGCCTTGCCACGCAAGCGCTGGCTCTGTGGTCTTGGGGTCTTTGTTTGGTCATTAGTACAATTAGGCCATCATTATTGCTCTATTTTTTTATTTTTTTCTAGACTTATAATTATAATTGTATGCCGCTACGTTTAACTTAGGTTATTGTCATCCGATCATCTATTAAACCTTCAGTCCTACGTTCTATTTCTATATTTCAAATTTCACCTTATTTATTGCGTCTACATACTGTGTTTCGCACATCTTTTGTACTCCCGGTGACAATGGCCTCATCTATAGGTGCGCTTCCGCGTGGTGTACCACCTATCGTATTTGCAAAGTTTTGTATATTTGTATATGTATACTCTCTTCGTCCCATAATAAGTGTTATTTTATGATTCAAAATTTATCTCACAATAAGTGTTGTTTTAAGATATTAGTAGTTTTTTTAAGAAAATTAATATGCATACATGCATACACTAAAAAAGAGAACATTAATATGTTAATCAGGGGCAAATACGCCATA
This sequence comes from Paspalum vaginatum, assembly GCA_030272315.1. Classification (NCBI taxonomy): domain Eukaryota; kingdom Viridiplantae; phylum Streptophyta; class Magnoliopsida; order Poales; family Poaceae; genus Paspalum; species Paspalum vaginatum. Next base: position 14,715,384 of record CM059016.1, on the reverse strand, counting down.
TACCACTCTGCTTAATCTGTTCTGAAAATCTTAAAACACGGAGGCGTCGAGCGTAGTAGAAGGAAATACAGTTATAGAACCTGGGTTAAATGGCCTATCTGAGCCGTTGGACATGGTGCTGCATAGCTGCTGTATAGATGCATATATAGTGAGTGACGAGTTGCTTCCATATATGACCATCTAGGAGGAGCAATTAAGAAACAAAGCAAGCTGGACGGTCCGGCCGTGCCGTCCACAGCAGCGAGGCAAGAGCATCAGCAGCATGTGCAGCGCCTCAGCCCCATGTAATTTTCTCAACATGCAGCCTATCAACGTCATCAGATAACCATAGCCCTCAGGGGAGATTTCAATCTTAAGCAAAATGCAATCTATATAATTGGTATCCACTAAAAAATCATTAACTTCAATTATCTCAACATGCCACCTATCCATATCATTAGATAACCATAGTCATCAGATTATGATTTCAATCTTGTGCAAAATTAATCCTATCTGTTCATTCATCATGGCACCTTATCATTCTCATCTTGTGTACATATTCTAGAAAAAAAAACTGCTCATTCTGTTAGGAAAATACGCACTTTACAGATGTAAATAATTCCTAAAACAGATAGCATATGAACTAGCGATAAACCGCACATCGCAAATAACAGCATGTCTATATAGCAGATTGGATCTACCACGAATCGATCTGAACAAAACACAGGAGCAGAACTCATCACAACCTACAATGGGGATCCCTCCAGCAGAACGGTTGAGTTTGTCGGCGAACTACGTAGAACATAGCCGATCAACTCGGCGAGCAGTCGCGTGATCGCTGTCCAAAAACCTGATTTGCCCCAACCGGTTCTTCGGCGGACCAAGGTTTCGGAGACACTGCTCTCCCCACACACCAGCGTCAGGGATGGAGAAGCTTGAGGTCGCACAACACCGAGGATAAGAGAGCCGCTCGCCAAAACCCTAGAATTATAGACGAGCGGACCCAGGGTTACCTCATGAGGAAGGAAAGGAACCGATCTCCACGATCTAATCGGTTCGGTTCCGAGCTTAATGCACAAGATATGGTCGAATTATAATTAAAGAAAACGACGAAAATAAAGGATAGGAAAGTCACGTGGTTATTCACGTGAAAACACGCGAATACGCACGCGTGTGCACTCACCTCTCATTCTTCCAACCAAAGAAGGACAAAAGGCTTGCTATATAAGTTGGTTTCCCTCCTCCTCAACTTCCCATATGGAACTAAACTTGTGCCATCCTCTCAACACATGAATGGGTCCTTTAAGATTTATTATTGCAAGTGCATGGGCCAAGGCCCATAAACTCCAACAATCCCCCATCAGATCTTGAAGGCACAAACATGTTTGACCCTTCAGAGTCCTCAAATGTTGTTTAATATACCAGCTTGCGGTGAAGACTGTTAAGTTGAACATCCATCTAGACCCGAGAACAACACTAGATCACAACTACTCGATGGACTACGCCTTGAATCGACAGTTTTTCATGAACTGGTTTCGCTTAAGAATCCGACTGATACTAGGCGACCATTAGGCTACCTCCGTGGGTGGAGCTTATAAGTCATACTCCTATGTCTCTTCTGTGAGCTCCTCAGAGACTTCCCACATCTCATAGACTGTGACCGACAGTCAGTTCATGTAGGTGTGTTTGTACAAGAATCGTTGTTAAGCCTCCGAACACATTAAGACAAAAGTCAACCTGCCGTATATACTAGAGACTATTGCATCTTCACTGGAGCGGGTAACATAAAATGTACTCTCCTAGTTACACATGCAGCTTGTTTACCCAAATCCTAGTTCACGAGATCTCCGATCACAAAGGTTTGGGTTACCACTGTGTACAACTCATGTGGGTCTAAATCCCATCTCCTTCGATGCACTATCTATCACCTTCCTTGATAGACCTTTTGCAAACGGATCTGCCAGATTCACAACCCATCCAATTAAGTTCAGAGAACAAGCAACTATTATGATACCATAAATCCAAAATGACATTGATATTACTTCATATACAAAATAGTAATAGGATAAACTGAAGAATGGTTAACACTTAACAACCTAGCTCAGTATAATCAGCCTAGAAGTGTCATAAGTGGTGAACATGCCTTTAAAAAAAAAGAATTGATGTAATCTGCCTCAAGCTTAAGTATACTTTTCCAGTATGCTTGCATAAAAATATAAAAAGCAGTACTCTTGTATCCTAGAAACAGGAGATCAGACCAACCCAATTAAGCAAATGAACTCACATTCAACATGAGATCAGACCAAAACATCATCAGAAAGGAAGGGAAAAAAAAGGAATTATATTCCGGAACTAAAGAAGGGCATTGAGCCAAGAGGAAAAAGGAGATGTCCAAAACGCTCTCATTCTATGTAATTGTACATAGCTTCATAGAGAAGTCAGCTTGCTATTTTGAATTTTTGATACATAGGTCTGATTTTTTTTTTAAAATATATATAGCCATTTCCCTGTTTCCAGATGGAAGCAGAGAGATTTTACTCCGTTCTTAGTACAACATATTGCTATATGCCTACTCTAAATTTTAGTAAATAAATTTAGGTTGACATGGAGGAACCCTATGAACCAGAATGGCCTTCAGAAGATAAAGTTAAGCATTAAGAAGCGGTGCCCCCATAGACATGATGTATCTTTCTCAGGCAATGCATGCACCAGAAGGCTGCTTGTTTGGTCTTGTAAACTGTAGATTTGCTTTGGAAGAGGAGCATGGGAGGGTAAATGGACATCAGCCAAAAGAAAACGAAACCATGAAGTACTCCCTCTATCTCAGAAAATAAGGTCAATAAATTTTTGACAGTCTTTAAAAGTGGAACTTTGACAATTTCTTTTCAAAATATGTCATGAACAAATACAAAATTATCATCAAATTAAAATACTTTTGAATCTGAATCCAAGTATATAACATGCAGACACTAAGAATATATGGGCTTGAGTGAATTGCAAGTCAAAGATTTAAAAGATTGACTTGGTCGAAAATCGATAGGCGTTATTTTATGAGGTGGAGGGAGTATAATGTTATAGAATTTAACATCGATACCCGTCCATCTGCTGAACATATATGCTGCATAAAACATCAAACTAACTATGGATCAGCGAGAGCCTATCTTAGCTCATTTACCAAACTATATAGAGGGCAGCCCCGGTATTTACCAAACTATATATAGAATAAACTTGTTGAACCAAAGTTAAGTGAACAGTTGCATAGCAAGAAGATCAACAAGGAGAATTCTCACAAAAATGCATGCACATGAGACGAACTAACTGTGGATCAGCGATAGCCTATCTGTGGCAGGTGTATGCCAGAAAAAATTCCAAAAATATATGATAATTAATACCGTGCCTCAGGTGGTCACAAGTGTTGCATTCTCCATCAGAAGATATCATCTCATTTTTCATAAGATGAAACAGCAGGTGTGCAAAGCCACCTTGATCAAGATGCTACGAGATAGATCTAAACTCACATTTAACTGGGATTGCCTCCACCGAGACAATGATACTTTGCAGGGAGAAATCTTATGTGTTCCTGACATGTCCCATTGCTTGAGAAGAGATCGACCAACAACGTTGTGGTTGAAGCTTCAACTGAAAAGTTCCTCTCATCAAGTCTGTACAGGTAAGTTCCTGCTCTGACTATTTCACGTTTCTCCAATAATGCCCTAACAACACCATTCAGCAGTCGAGAGTCAGGATCACAGCCAGCATTCTCCATGGATAAAAACATATCATCTGCCTCTTCCAGCAACCCTTCTTTAATAAGATTTGTCATCATTATATGATAGGTATTAATAGAAGGCACCAGTCCATTTGCTGGGATAGAAGCAAACAAATCCTTAGCTTCTTCTATTCTCCTAGTTTTAAACATTCCAGCTATCATGATGTTCAGGGTTATTATATCAATCTTTACATTCACTGCATGTAATTTCTTAAAAAGCATGATTGCTTCATCAGAGCAGTGGTTTTTAAAAAGTCCACTAAGGACTGTGTTGTATGTACCAGTGTCCACAGGGGTTCCACTTTCAACCAGTTCATGAAATTTTTCCATTGCTGAAACTGTTCTCCCTGTCTGAAATAATCCATTCAGTATGGTGCTGTAGACAATAGCTGAAGGCTTAATTCCCTTATATGTCATGTCTCTGAAAAGACTCAACCCATCATCAATCCTTCCATTTTTACAGTAGCCCTTAACAAGTGTTCCATAAATTACAACATTAGGTTGAAGGCCTGCTGACACCATAGCATCAAATACTCTCAATGCTTTCTTCATCTTGCCAACTAGACAGTATCCATCAATAAGTGAACCGTACACAATAGCATTAGGATGCATACCAATACTTACAATGAAGTCAAATATATCTTGTGCATCCATTACCCTTCCCAGCTTGCAAAGATTATTTATTATCGAACTGAAGAACACGATGTCAGGAGAGATGCCTTTATTCATCATTTCAAAAACCAATACCTTAGCTTTCAAGCAAACCACCATGAGTACAAAAGGCCTGAATCAGGCATCCGTAAGTAGCTCTATTAGGTGCTACTCCTTGATCATTCATCTGATAAAATATTTCCATAGCATCACCCATTGCACCCATCCTGCAAAGTGCAGCTATCACTGTTGAGTACGTTACATCATCAGGTGTCACCCCTTGCTGCCTCATTACATCAAATATACTCTTAGCCCTATCCAGCATTCCACAATTAGCATATGCCTTGATCAGTACACTGAAAACGTGGCAGTTAGGTGTAATACCGTCTCCAAGCATCAAATTGAAGAGAGCTGTCATATCATCAAAGCACCCTTTAGTTGCATATGTGTTAAGCATAATTTGGTATGAGACAACATCAGGTTTTGGGCCCTTCATAGCCATTGAGTCCAAAACATCTCTACCATCCTTGATTTTTCCGTGCTTGCAAAGGGAATCCATTAATGAGTTGCAAGTGACAACATTTGGTAGGATGCCCTGACTTGTCATTTCTTTAAATACCCTAACTGACTGCTTCCAGTGGCCCACAGAGGAATATCCATAGATCAAGGCAGTAAATGTCCAGATATTTGGCCGAACACCTTTATCGGCCATCTGACGAAGGACCACCTCTGCCTTGTCCATTGCTCTTGCCTTACATAGTGCGTCAACAACAGAGGTATAGGTCGCCACATTAGGTGGAATCCCCCGATGCATCATTTCATAGAATAGATCACATGCTTTAGCATTGTTTCCCTCCTTAAAGAAGCCATCTATAACTGTATTGTATGTGACCACATCTGGTGAGCAGACGCCTCCTTTTTCGGCCATCATCCTGAGCAACTTGTCTGCCTCCTGACTCTTTCCTTCGTTGCAGAAGCCCTTCAGAAGTATGTTGTATGAGACTACATCAGGGACACAACTCAACTCAGGCATCCTGTGGAGAAGGACGTCCAAAGCCTCGTCTGTCCTCTTTGGTTCGCAGAGGCTGCTGAGGAGGTTGGTGAAGATGATGGTATTAACGCCCAAGCCTGTCCTGAGGAGCTGGCCGAAGAAGGCCAGCACTAGGTCCGGGCGGCAAGAACGGGAACAGCAGTCCATAAGGATGCCATAGGTGTGGACCGTGGGGGACAGCACCTGTGGGCGGGCAGCCCGAGACATGCGGTTGAAGAAAGCGACGGCGAGGGCAGGGCCATCTCTGCAGGCGGCGGAGGACGGCGCGCGCGCGAGCTCGGCGAGGAACCCGTTCAGCGCGCGACCGGGGATGGGGCGGGCCTGGTGCAAGCAATTCGTCGAGCAGGTAGCGTGCATCGTCGGGGCCGAACGTCCCGTACCGCACGCGCTCCGTGGCGTCGGCCAGGGCGAGGTGGGGAGCGCGCAGGGATGGCGCCGAGGTGGAGGCGGCGGCGGTGGAGACGGCGGAGGAGATGCGGGCACGGGACGACATGCCGGCGTGGGATTTGGGTGTGTCCAGTACCGCAGCCTCTTTCGCCCTCCGTTGAGAGTCCGCGCCGCGGCTCCAGGAATCTCAGCCAGCGCAAGGCCGAGCATGTCTGGTGACGCCAGCTCGCCGGCTCCGGTGGTTGCCACCACCGCGGGATGCCCCCACTGGTGCAGTGGTGGCCACGGCGCTGGCGCGCGTCGGCGACGGCATGGGGTCAGAATGTAACCACCCTTGGCCGCCGGCGACTGCCGGGACGTGAGCTAGCACACAGAGGATCGGGTAGCGAGCGGGGACAGATGCGTCCCCTCTCGTGGTTACGAGTTTTCTTCATTAACAACCATATGCATTTAGATACACGGCGTGGGGAATTTATCTCCCAACCAGCCACCCAGTCTCGCAGAGACTCACGCACTCCACACTTTCCGTTTCTTTACATTGCCGAGTGACTACGTACAATACGTTTTCTTAACCACTTGACGTCTTCTTGCCTGGCTCGTCCGTGACATCACCCCCGCCTTCAGAAGTTGCTTGCCCCCAAGCAACCGCATTGGGAAAGCGCTGGCGAACGACGTAGAAGTCTTCCCAAGTAGCTGATGTAGCTGGAATAGGAGACCACTTGACCAAGACTTGAGGTATAGCAGTATGGCCACGTTTCACCAAACGACGGTCCAAAATGGCTTCCGGCAGCACAGTCCTTGGCAGCCAAGTCGACCACAGTTGAGATGTCCGCGAACACGGGAGTATGGTCGGCAGTGAACTCCTTCAACTGAGACACATGAAAGACGGGATGTACCTGGCAACCAGCTGGAAGATCCAAGCGGTAAGCAGCAGCTCCAATACGCTCCACAATGCGATAAGGCCCAAAATACTTGAGGGACAGCTTGGGAAAAGGGCGATTGACCACCGATGATTGAGCATAAGGCTGCAGCTTAAGAAGAACATGATCCCCCAGCTGAAACTCACGTGGACGACGCTGGCGATCAGCGTACAGCTTCATCCGGTTCTGGGCCGCAGCCAAATGTTCCTTGAGTAATGCCAAATGCTGAGTGCGGTCCTGGAGTAGAGCAGCAGCAGAAGGATCCTCTATAGATGTCGTACTCGGACAAATGCCAATATTAGGCTCATATCCATACAATGCTTTGAAAGGTGAGCACTGCAAGGAGCTATGGTAAGAGGTATTGTACCACAACTGTGCTAAAGGCGGCCACTCTTTCCACTGTTTCGGAGATTGGTGCACGGCACATCGAAGGTACATTTCCAGGCATTGATTGACCCGCTCAGTCTGACCGTCCGTTTGAGGATGGTATGCAGTACTATGAAGCAATCTTGTATTCAGAGCAGTGAAAAGAACTTTCCATACTGTACTGAGGAAGACACTGTCACGATCTGAAACAATGGAACGGGGAACTCCATGTAGTTTCACCACCGAGTCCAGGAGCAACTTTGCCACTTGAGATGCTGTAAAGGGGTGTTTGAGTGCCAAGAAATGAGCGTACTTTGTGAAACGGTCGACCACTACCAGAATCACATTACAATTCCCGGAAGATGGTAAACCTTCATTGAAATCCAAGGAAATATCCTGCCAAGCACCATCTGGAATAGGTAAAGGCTGCAGGAGACCACCGGGATGAGTGTGATCATGTTTAGCCTGCTAACAAATAGAACATTGCTTCACGAAATCCTCCACATCTTGCTTGAGACCTTTCCAATAGAATAAGTGCTTGATACGGGCATAGGTAGACTGAATCCCAGAATGACCCCCAATAGGACCGGAATGCAAAGCAGCGATAATCTTAGTGCGCAAGGCTGAATTCTGTCCGACCCAAATATGGACGTTGTGGCGAATCAGACCTTGATCCAGAGTATACACATGGTCAATCGAAGGAGTGATAGCCAACCGAGCCAATAATTGCTGAGCGTGAACATCTGTATGATAAGAATTGAGAAGCTCTTGAAACCACGAGGGCTGCGTGAAAGACGTGGTCTGCAGAGTATACAGATGAGCGACCCGAGAGAGAGCATCCGCGGCTACATTGTCTTTGCCCTTCTGATAAACCACTTTAAACTGCAGACCCATGAGACGGGTCATGGCCTTGCGTTGAAGCTCAGAATGCAGGGTCTGTTCGCCCAAGTAAGAAAGACTTTTATGATCCGTACGGATGAGAAATTCACGGCGCTGCAGGTAAGGACGCCATTTCTCCACTGCCATAATCAGAGCTAAGAACTCTTTCTCGTAGATGGAGAGATGACGGTGTACAGGCCCCAAAGCTTTACTGAGAAAGGCCACGGGACGGTTTTGTTGCATGAGAACCGCGCGCTACACCAGTATCACAAGTGTCAGTCTCCACGACAAACTGATGATTGAAGTCAGGCAGTGCTAACACCGGAGTGGAAAGCATAGCAGTTTTCAGAGTCTGAAAAGCGGTATCAGCCTGAGGAGACTAGTGAAATAGCTTCTTCTTCAACAATTGATAGAGGGGATGTGCTATCAGACCATAGTTCTTGACGAAACGCTGATAATACCCAGTTAGACCCAGGAAGCCCCTTAACTCTGTGACCGAAGTAGGCACCGGCCAGTCACGCATAGCAGCAGGTTTAGCAGCATCTGTAGCAACACCCTCCTTCGTAATCACATGGCCGAGATACTCAATCTGCGACTGGGCGAAAGAGCATTTACTGAGTTTGAGGAAAAATTGGTGTTTGCGCAACTGATCAAGTACCAACCGGAGATGGTGCACATGCTCATCAAGTGAAGAACTGAATACCAAAATATCATCGAGGAAGACCAGCACGAATTTGCGCAGGAAAGGCCGAAGAATATCATTCATCATGCATTGGAAAGTAGCCAGAGCATTAGTCAGTCCAAAAGGCATGACACGGAACTGAAAATGCCCATGATGTGTTTTGAAAGCAGTTTTATATTCATCTGCAGGACACATACGGATTTGATGATAACCGGCTGTCATATCCAGCTTGGTAAAGAACTGAGCTCCAGCGAGCTCATCGAGGATCTCCTCTATAATGGGCAGAGGGAACTGGTTCTTAACAGTGATGTCATTCAGTTTGCGATAATCGACACAAAAGCGCCAACTCCCGTCCTTCTTCTGAACCAACAGAACCGGGGAAGCAAACGGGCTGGTGCTAGGGGTAATCAAGCCAGCAGTCAATAGTGCCTGTACTTGCCGCTCGATCTCATCTTTATGCTGTGGGGAGTAGCGATAAGGCCGAGAGTTTACAGGTGTTGAATTGGGAATAAGAGGAACTGTATGATCATAAGTCCTGGAGGGAGGAAGAGCAGCAGGAGTGGCAAAAACATCTGAATATTGCTGAAGCAGCTCAGTAACCACAGCTGGCGGAGTGGGAGGACTGGCATCAACAAAATTAACCACTGCCATAGCCCAGATATCATTCCCTTTGTGCCACTTAAGCAAACTGTCAGCAGATAGCGAAGAAACAGCAGTAGGAGGGGTCTGCACTCCTTGAAGCTTGACCACTTGGCCTTGGTCACGAAATTCCAAAGAATGCTGATCCCACTGACAGATCATGGGGCTATGACGCACCAACCAATCATAGCCTAGGATGGCATCATAGGCTCCCATGTCCAAGACACGCATATCAGCAGAGAGAGTAAAGCCTTGACACCACCATTGCATGTTAGGCACAACATGAGTAGAAGACAACACTTGACCATTGGCCAAACGGACTTGCCGCGAGGAAACTGGTGTCGGAACAATGCCCACCAGGTTAAGAAAAGCCGAACTGACAAAGCTATGGGAACTCCCGCTGTCCACCAGGAGAAGCATCACCTTGTTCTGGACCAAAGTACGGAGCTGCAACACATTACCATGAGCTGTACCAGCTAGAGCATTGAGGGAAAGATGCTCAAATTCCTCCAAAAGAGAGTCCTCTACTGCCGGGTGGTTCAGAACTTCATCTGTCAACTGTTGGTCCAGATCATTAACTGCTAAGGCATTAACTTGTGGCATTTGGCGCTTGGGGCAAGTAGCTGCATGAGATGGATCATACTTCTCCCCACAATAGAAACAAAGGCCATTAGCCTTACGATAATCCCGCAGTTGGCGCTCTCGCCACAATGAGGACCCTACAGGTTTAGCATCACTTTTGGTCGGGGCAAGGGAAGTTTTAACATTGAAAGAAGGGCAACTAAACTTGGTTCTGGTGTCCTCCAAGGTTTGCTGCTGAATTTTAGCCAAGGCAATGGCATGATGCAGAGTATCTGGCATCTGACCATTGACATGCGCACGGATTTCGAGCTTCAGGCCCCGAATGAACTGGGAAACAAAGTACAACTCATCCATACCATCATTATGCATGGCCACCAGATAATGTAAATCCTGAAAAGCAGTCACATAATTGTAATACTCCGTATTTTAAAACACTTAAGTGTAATACAATTTACCCTAATTATTCTTTCAAAAATTTAATTTAAATTTAAATTTGAGGCCTTTTTAAAAATTTGGAGTTTTCCAGGAGCAAAAATGTGAAAGGGTAGCTTAAATTAAGCCCTTTCACTTTTGTATTGGGACCCCTACCGAAAAAGGTCAAAATCTAGGGTTAAAAATGAAAAGGGTAAAAGTAAAAAAAGAAAAGCGGGGGGGAACCTCGCGGGCCCTCTGGCCAGCCCGCGGCCACGCGCCCGCTGGGCAAAGCCCAGCCGGGGGCGGCGGCCCGCGTGGCGGCCAGCCCACCCGCCGCCCGCGCCCCCTGTCAGGCGGCGCTGACAGATGGGACCGCGGGGGGGCGGGGTCTTCTTCCCCGCCGCGGCGCGCGGGGAGCAGCACTCCCGTGTCCCGCGCCCGCGCCCCGCGCCGTCGCTGCCGCCTCCGCCACCGTCGCCGTGACCCCGCGCCGGTAAGCCCCACCCCACTCCCTCTTCCCCCTCTGCGCCACGCCGAGCGCCGGCCCGAGCTCGCCCGAGCTCGGAGCCCCGCATGGCGCCGCGGCCACCGCGGCGTCGCCGCCGCGTTCCCCGCGCGTGGGAACCCTTAGGGTTCCCGCCGACGCGCGCATCGGGTGCGCCGCGACTGCGCGCACCCCGCGCGGTAAGCGGTAGGTCGCGGCGGGCACCACCGCCGCCGCGAGGCCACCTCGCCGGCGGGCGCCATGCCGCGGCGGGCGGCGACCTCACAATGAAGGGAAAGGGGGGGAAAGAAGGGGAAAAGGGGAAGGAAAGGGAGAGGAGATCGCGCCGCGCCCGAGGCCAACGCCGGCGAGGCCTCTCGGCCTCCGCCGCGCCGGATGGTCGTCGGCGCTGCCGCCGCGCGTGCGCGGCGCGCCGCGCGCCGAGCGGCCAGACGAGCCGGGCGAGGCCGGTCCGCTCGGCCGCCAGCCCAGCTGGGCCGCCAGCCTGGCAGGCCGGCCTGCCGGCCCGCACGGCGGCTGGGCCGAGCCGGAAGGCTCCGGTTGGGCCGCGCCTTAGGGGAAGCAGTCCGCCGGCCCACTCTGGGCTGGGCCAGGCCGAAACGGAGCCCATGCGATTTTTTGAGAGGGAAATTAGAACTTTTTGCTTTGTTCTTTTTGTGGGCTGGGCCGAATTTCAACAGTAATTCTGTTTTTCTTTTTCTTTAAATTTAATTTGTTTACTTATTTTACTTTAATGTTAATATGTTTATTTTAATTAGAAAAAATTATTTATTAATTCATATAAATATTTTGGTAATTCTAAAAATAAATTAAATTAGAGTTTATATATTTTAAAAAATTTAGCCTTTATTTAAAAATGCAGAAAAATTCATAAAGTGCAGTAAAAATAGAAAATTAATTCAAAAATCCATTTTTGTTATTCAAAAATTCCAAGAAAATTCATTTAAGCTTTTAAAATTATTTAAAAATATTTAAAAATACCTGGTAATTCATTTAAAGCTTAGGACAATCATCTTCATTCGAAAAATATCCATGTTTAACCCCTAACCACCCTTTTTCTTTAGAAAATTGTACATTTTATTTTTCAACAGGTTGATCATCCTCATATTTTTAAAACTCCTGCATGTCATCAACTTAGGCACGTTGGTCCCACCACTTCCAGTTGAAGAGTCTTCCACTGCAACGGAAAATCCGGAAGCCGGTGCGACTGAGGCATCCTTCATACCTGCAGGAGGAGACTCCGAGTCACCGACAGAGTCAGATCCCGTGACTCCTGCATGATTACTCATTATCCAGCATAAAATCCTATGCTCAGTAGATGGCTTAGGTGGCAAAGGCCTAGAACGAAATTCTTTTACAGCAATTTATTGGTTAAGAATAAGAAAAATATTAATAATTTGACAGGCATGCGGCGGGATCAGTTTCGCTTTCGTACTTTACATGTTATGATTATTTGCTATGGACCCTGATCCTGCCTGTGTCACATAAGGCCGTCCGATGTGTGGCCTGGTTGGGCCGAACGCGCCTCATTCACTTACCGTCCTTAACGGGCTCCGGTAAGCCTTTCGTCTTGTTGTACCTAAGCGCGGAACTAGACGAGACCAACTGGAAGGAGGAGGTTGGGCGGGTGTCGAAGGACTGACACCCGGGTTCGGTGAGGATGGTTCCGGCTAGGTGGCACTGGATGTTGGGTTGTTGTATGTGGGGTCGGTGTACACACATATGACGGGTGTCTGAGTATCCCTCTCGAGAGGTGGAAAATCGATTCGAATCGTCTGTGGCTTGGCGGTTGTAAGCTGCCTGATCGCGACCAACATCGTAATAAGAGAATTGATCTTGTTAATGATGAATGTTTGACAACATGTTTGTCCTGGTGGGTCCTGGTGGGTTAGTAGAATAGGAATAACTTAGCATGATCAGGTAATAACTAAAAAGGTGAACCAAATTCTAAAAGCTAAGGATTTACTATTAGGCCTGCCGCAGTGTGAGTTGACCTAACCACCCCGGCTTTGAGTTAGGAAGTCGGGTTTCGACCCTGTGGTCGGGTAAGTCTTGCTGAGTAACTAGTACTCAGGCTTCTTGCCAATTCTTTTACAGGTGCGGAATACACGTGGTTTGAATGGGACCCTTATCTGAATCCTCCTTTCTTCTGAATTAAGCTTTGCTACAACTGAAGCAGTTTAAGGTGTGTGTGTTGGAGAAACATGGGGACTATGTTGCTTTTGTTTAAATGGCTGAAGAACTTATCAGCCGGGATGTAATAAGTACCAAACCCTATGTGTAATATTTTAACTTTATGTAATAAATGTGATGTGTATGTTGTAACATGTGGACTCCTTCGAGAGTCGCCCCAAAAAAAATCAAGCTCGATCCGGATGGGAAGGCCAAGTCAGGATACCTACATCCTGAAGGACTACCGAGGTTAGTCCGGATCTGGTGATTAAGCACTAAATCTGGGGTAATCTAGGCGGTTCTGCCACAATAATCCTCCACTGAAGTTGTCTGTTGGAGTTGCAGTAAATCCCCCAAGGCATCCCGGTAGGCATGAGACCCAAACTGAAGTTCCACTGCTGCAATGAAACTGTCCCAATGGCCTAACCCATGCTTCTTCTTATGAACTTGAACCCATTTAGCAGCGTGACCTTCCATGTGCAAGGAGGCCGAGGTTGTCCATAGTGATTCTGGTATGTTGAACAAGTGAAAATAATCCAAACATTTATCCTTCCAAATACAAGGGTTAGTGCCATCAAACCGTGGAAAAGACATCTTAGGCAAGGAATGGCGCGCACACGAGGCAGAATCGGAAGGAAAACGATGGAGACCATGGGTCGAACGGTGACCGGGCATCTCACGGCGAAAATCACGAGGTGGTGGAGAAGGGGGAGAGGATGGGGCAACTCGAGTGGAAGAGGACGGATGGGGATTGTGATACCCCAATTTTTCTAAGTATATTTAAACATATCATCTTTTGCATAATTCAAGATTTTGAAGATTTACATTTTTAAAATTAATTTTAATCAAATATGAATTCAAATTCTTTCAAAATTATTTTATCCAAAGGCAAAAGTGAAAGGTGATAGTTTGAAATACACCATTTCACTTTTGTATTTGGACCTTGATGTAATTTTGTTTACAAAATGAGTTAATTGTGAAAGAGTTAAAAAGATTAAAAAAAAGAAAAAAAGAAAAGAAAGGGGAGGAACCGGTGGCCCAAAGCCACAGCGGCTCGCCCCCGGTTTCTTCATTTCGGCCCAGCCAAACCACGGGCCGGCGTTAACTGCTCAAGGACATGCCACGCGGCCCAAGAACCACCGGCGGCCCAAAGCCACCCGCGGCCCATGGGATCCGCCCATGGCTTCTTCTTCCTCATCCGACCGGGCAGAGGCGAAGCTGAGCTTCGCTCTCTCTCCCGCCGCCGCCCACAACCGCCGCCACTGTCTCCATCCTCATCTCGCCGCCAACGAGCTAGTATAAATACCCCTTCCTCGTCGTTGCCGTTCAATCAACCTCACCGCCCCAGCTTTTCTTCTTCTTTCAAACGCGAGAGAGGCGGAGACGGAGCTGCTCGCTCGGCCCCTGCCGCCAGTTAAATCCCCCCTGCGCACTAAGCCATTTCTCGATTCCAACCACCATAACCTCAACCCCGCCACCGTGTACCTCACGGGCATCTCCCTGCTACCATTCCACCCTCCATCAGCCCACCGCTACACGAGAATATCTCGCCGCCGACACACACGGCGACGCTACCCCGCGGTAATCCCACTTCCGGCCGCCTACCCATGCCGCTAACCCCATCACCCGATTCGCCGTTTCGTCGTAGTGCTCGCCCTGGTGGCCGCGTTATCAAAACCGCCGCCGGCGCCGCCGGCGAACTCCCCATCCCGGTCCGTCCCGGTTCACCCTAAACGAACCGGCCTGACCGCCGTTCTCCCTCCTAACGCCGTCACCCTTCCTCCTGTCACCGACATGTGGACCCCACACAACGACGTCAGCCGCACCGTCCCACCTTGTTGGGCCGACTTGATTGGGCCAAGTCGGTTCTAATTGGGCTGGGTCAAGAAAGGGTAAACCCTGCGCCTAATTGAAGGAGTGAAATAGAACTTTTCTAAAATAAACCTTTGTAGGCCTTGGGCTTCTTTTTAAACACTGATTTTCTAAATTTTAATTGCCTTATTTCAAGTTACTATAAATTAGAAAGGATTTTACAATTTAGTTTTAAAATAATTAAGTTTTATGTTATTTAATATAAATAAATAAATGTTCACTTTATTATTTTGAAAATACTTTTTAATTTCTATAATTCATTTTAAACTTTAAGAAAATTTATTCTAAAACTTTATGAAATTGTTTTATTATTAAAAATACTTATTTAATTTTAATAATTTCTTTTAAGCTTTTAAAAATACTAAGAATTACAAAGAATTATTTTTAAAATCCTAGAAATTATTATTTCAACCTTAGAAAATTATTTAATTTAGAAAAAGTCCTGAATCTTGATTTTAGTACCCCACCTTTTCTTTTTTAGGAACATTTATAATTATTTTTAATACAGGTTAATCATCCTCATACTTATGCATTTTTCATATCATGCATTTAGATACGATAAGTCGAATAGATCGCCTATAAAAGAGATCAACGAGAAGTCCAAAAGTCAAGTTCTACAATGCGACAACAGTACCAGGAGGAGCATTACTAATCAAGATACTAACTTTCTGTGCCTCAACCCTTGGAGTAATCCAGGCAAGCCCCGGTGCATTTACCTATTTTTATTTTGAGTCATTTAAATTAAATACGGGTTATGTCTGTGCATTAGAGTTAGGCGTTGATTGAAACCCTAGTGCATATAATTTCCGAATAATGCATATTATATCCTATACGTATTAGAATAAATGCTTAATTAGACTTTTGATAGGTCACGTTTACTTTAAAAGGAATCCAAGATAGAATATGTTACTTTGAGAGGAATCCAAGACAGTTTTTCTGAATTAATTAACTGGAGATATTGGGCAGGAATGGTTTGGTATTTCAAAAATGGTGGTTTGTATTCCTGCCTATGTCGCATAAGGCCGTGCCGATGTTGGCCATGTTTTCGGTTTTCGAACGCGCCTCTTTCACTTGTCGTCCTCGTCACGAGCTCCGATAAACCTTTCATTCTTTGTACCTAAGAGTCGGAACTGTGGTGAGACCAACTGGATGGTGGGAGACAGGCGGGTGTCAAAGTGACTGTACACCCGAGTTCGGTGAGGGCAGTTCCGATTAGGCAACGGGAATGTTGGGTTGTCATATGTAAGGTCATCGTACATGCATATGACTGGTGATTGGGTACTATTCTCGGGAGTATAAAATCGATTCGAATCGCTGGGCTTACCAGGTGTAAGAGCTGAATCGTCACCAACACGTAGTTAAGAAGAATAATACTTTTGTTAAAGAATGATTTTGCAAAGTGTTTGCCTTGCCTGATAATAGAATAGGTATAACATAGCATAAATAGGTTAAACTAAAACAATGATGACACTTAAAAGCTAAGGATCTATTTATAGGCAGCTGCAGTGTGAGTTGACCTAACCAAATCAGCCTTAGGTTAGAAAGTTGGGTTTAGACCCAGTGGTCGGATAAGCCTTGCTGAGTAATTAGTACTCAGGGTTGTAGTTTTAACTCTTTTTCAGGTATGAAGTCTCTAGCTTATCTTTCTCCTTCAGGAAGACATCGAAGTTAGGTGTCCTTCTGGCAGTCTTCTTCTACCTCTTAAAGTTGAAGAAATAAAGAAGCTAGATGTTGAAGTTTCCTTTTTAAAGATGTTTAATGTGAAATGACAGCAGTGGGCTTGATGTTGATTTCATGTAATATGGTAGGATTCCATCTCTTGGATCTTGTTTCCGCTGTAAGTTTTTACACTTTTGTTTTATAATTTATAAAAAGTCTTGTTTATTTGTTTGTTTTATTAAAGTATATTAATAAAACTCCTTGTATTGGAATAATCCAAGACTCTTAAGGGTCACTTGGTGTATATCGATCCTGTTTTGGCTTAGTCAGGGCCTTTTTAGGACCTGACGGACTACCGGGCTTAGTCCGGTTTAGGCGCAAACTCGTGTTTTGTGTTTAAACTAGATTAAGCTGGTCGGTTCCGCCACAGGGATGAGGCACCTGCTCGCGCTGCTGAAGAGTGAGGCGGGCCACCGTCTGGC
Organism: Paspalum vaginatum; assembly: GCA_030272315.1. NCBI lineage: Eukaryota > Viridiplantae > Streptophyta > Magnoliopsida > Poales > Poaceae > Paspalum > Paspalum vaginatum. Next base: position 14,698,375 of record CM059016.1, on the reverse strand, counting down.
CAGTGGCGTCGATCTGCTGAGATAGGGTTTGTTGATCTTTGAGCACTTGTTCCATCACTTGCGAACTGAGAGTCATCTGGGACACCATCTGCTGCTGAACCTTGTCCATGGCGCCGATCTGGGACACCATGTGCTGTTGAGTCGCGTCCATGGCGCCCACTTTGGCATACAACAAATCAAAGCTCTCCAGCATGTGTTCCCACCGCTCATCATCAACCTGTTGCACCGCCACCATGGCGTCCAACAACAGCTGAGATTGCGCGGAAGGCTTGGTAGGAGCCGTGATGGAGACGAGGTCGACAAAGATCCAGGGAATCCCACCGCCGCGCCGCTGGCCGTCGAACCCACCGGAACGTGCGCGAGGTGCGCCCGCCGCCAAGGATCGTTGAATCTAATACCACTGTAACCACCCTTGGCCGCCGGCGACTGCCGGGACGTGAGCTAGCACAAAGGATCGGGTAGCGAGCGGGGACAGATGCGTCCCCTCTCGTGGTTACGAGTTTTCTTCATTAACAAGCATAAGCATTCAGATACACGGCGTGGGGAATTTATCTCCCAACCAGCCACCCAGTCTTGCAGAGACTCACGCACTCCACACTTTACGTTTCCTTACATTGCCGAGTGACTACGTACAATACGCTTTCTTAACCACTTGACGTCTTCTTGCCTGACTCGTCCGTGACACAGAAGTTGCGGAGCAAGCTGGCCGTGCTAGGGGGATCAGAAGTGCCGAGTGTTGGGTGCGCCGGGACCTCGGTGGCGTGTCGCCGGGATGGCCGGCGGCCCCGCGTGGCACGGTGTGCGGCGGGCACGGCACGACTTAACGAGAGGGTGGGCGGGTGACATGGGGAGAATACGGCCTGCGGAAACAGAGTAGGAAGTGTTTTTTTACCCCATCAGGCCTTGTTCGGTTACTCTGTTACGCTGGTTCTAGACGGGATTGGACAGGATTAAATAGAAATGGATTAAATCCTGTCCAATTCCCTTGGAATTTTCCCTAACCGAACAAGGCTTTAATAACAACTCCAATTTTCAGCTAGTAAAACGGTGCACCCCGAATCCCAGTTAAAATAGAGAAATGTATTTTTTGACCAATGTAAGAGCTAATTCGAGGAATATATCAATATGGGGAGAAAAAGGCAGATGAAAGTTTAAATGATCCAAACCTTGAGGCTGAATTGGCAATACCAATCAACTGGTTCATATAAGCCACATGAACAGTGGATAAACGTCATCTGGGGACATTTAGTGGTCAAAAGAACACAAGTCCATCAGAAGATGTGTCTCCTACAGGTTCCTCAGAAGTTATCAGGTGATCGATCAGTTCCACATTTGATTCTTTCCAAACTCATATATTCTTTTTTTTTTCAAAGTGCGCACTTGCTAGTTTGTTTATCTCGGTCGAAACATGTACTCTTGACTGTTGTTAACCAAAGAAGCTTACTCTCATGTCCCAGGTTTTCTCTAAAATTGTGGTTTCCATTCTAACTAGAAAACAAACCTCGTTCATAGCAACGCACAGGTGCTCACACCTGGTTCCCAATAATTCTCTAGAATTCACAGAAAACAATATTTCAAATAAACAAAAATGTATATTATTTGGTTGGTGCATTCATGATGGCTACATTATTTTATTATTACATGGAAGAAACGCATATGTTTAGTTAAAATGCGAAGAGGTTCCATTTTAAGGCCATATTTAGAATAAAGGAAGGAGAAATAGAGGAATTTTAAATGCTTACAATCCTATAGGGAGTTTTTCCTATAAAGCATTTTGGGACAAATGATTGAGCAACTATATATCCTACAAAACTGTTAAGGATTGGCTTGTTTCTATATAGATTTTAGGGGAATTCTACGAAGAGATTGAACCTTATGGGAAACTTTTCTTTGTATAATGTTTTCCTGTCCAAATGCCAAGTTCTTTCACTTTCTTATGTGTTTTTGAAGCGTATCACTGCACTCTTTTCTTTTATTTTTTCTATTTACAATCCCACGTTCCAAAGAGGCTCTAAGGGCACGTTTGGAGTACACATCATTTCCAAAGTTTCGATGCAGTATCCGAGAAGACTGATGACCACCGTGCTTTGGATCAAAAAGTTGTTTTGGTAGCTCCTTAAAAAAACTCTGTGTATCTAAAATCAAGACTATTTTGTTGTGCGCCAAAGTTTTTCCGCTCAGCATGCTCAAACCATGGCACAGAACACAGGTGCTGAAAGAGCATTCTTAGTCCGCTTCCGGACACGCCCCTAGGCCCTATTCGGGTACACCTAGGTGTACCGAACAGCACGTCCACCCACCCCCTCGCTCTCTCCGTTCTCTTTCTCTATCTCTCACCCTCGCCTTCCGCCATCCCACCCCGCCCGCCACCACCCCACGACTTTCGCCGCCGCCTTCCTCGCGCTTCGGTTGCCCCCGCCACATCTCGCCCCAACCGCCGTTCTACCCCGGCAGACCGGCGGTGCCCTCGCTGTCGATCTCAGCCGCCGGCCACCCCGCCACCACCGCCTAGCCGACCCGCCTCCCCCAGCCATCCCTCTAAAGCCGGAGGTGGAGGAGAGTGAGGGAGGCAGCGGCGACGGCGAATCTGAAGCCCAAACCCCGAACCGAAGTCCATGGCGGCGGCGGCCTGTGGAGAAGAAGGCAGCGGCGAAGGAGGCGAGCGACAGCGGCAGAGGAGGAGCCAAGGAGGCGAGGCAGCTGGGGGGAGGAGCTTGGGTGGGCCTTTGAGCCCATTTAGACCGAATTGGGGTAAAAAATTGTGAAGATTTCCGCTAATAGTTCGGCCCTCGGGGGCAAAACCTTGGGATCGTTAATGAAGAGACAGTCTTTATTCGGCCCGTCGATTCACCGTCGTTGTTGACACTCTATCAGAACCTCAACTTGGGCTAAATCTTTCCACACCCTGAGCTCAAGCCCAACTCTCTTCCTGAAACGCACACACTTCTCGGTGGGCCGAAGACCACCCGAACCGGGCTGCACCAACCGGGCCCAATCTTTCTAAACCCGCGGCCGCTGCCTGCCCGAGGCGAACTGCATCGGCCTCTCCCGCCTCTCTCGCCGCGAGTGGGGCCTAGCTGGCACCGGCAGCAGGTAGGCGTAGGATGGATCCCAGGCGCGCCCACAGCCACAGGGGTCCTGACCTCCTCCCGGCCGGCCGCTCGTCGCTCATCAGACGGTCAGAGCCTACAGTGACGCCGCGCACCGCCGATCAACGTCCATGGTCCTCCCCCCTCCCCCGCTCCTGCCACCTCCATTACCCACAGCTCCACGGCCGCTTGCGCCTGGTGCTGGTGGTGCCTGGACCTCCTGCCTCCACTACTCACGACTCGAGGACCTAAAAAGCTCGCCCGCCGAGTGCCGACGAGCAGCCGGGCACGTTTGACCCGCTGCCGACCAATCCCTCTCGCCGCCGCCGTCGTCACCCGATCGCCCGGCGCCGGATCGGATCGTCCCGCCCATGATTGCGCCGCGCGGTCCTCGTCCGCCTGCGCGGCTGCGCCGCACATGGCCACGCGATTCATGCGAGAGATGCGCAGCTGCTGCGAATGCCGCATGCATGCACGCAGGCAGGCGCTCCGCTCAGCAACAGCAAGCGGTGGGCGCAGCCGAGCAGGGGACCAACATCCGTCGTGCTACGAACGACGGCGAGCCGAGCTAGGTACGGTACTCCGTAGGACCGTAGGAGTACCTAGGCTAGGGGGCGGCAGCCAGGGCGTCATCTGACATCTGCGACTCTGCATGCATGCCGAGCCGACTGCTCGACGCATCGGCCCGTCCGGTGCGCCCGCTGCCTGCGGCTTTCGCTGGCTCGACGGGCACGGGTCGGGAGGGACCAAGGGCATGTCCTCCTCCGCGCGTGACGTGACTGGCCAATCCCTCGCGCGCGCGTCCGCCCGGCCCCGGCCGGGGGGGACACGCCACGCGCGCATGCCGCGCGGGCCGGGCTGAGCCTGCCCCTGCTCCGGCGCGCGGGGCCAGAGCCAGCGGCCCACCGCGGCCGCCGTCGCCATCCGATTCTGATTCGGCTCGGCGCTCCCCGAGCCACCAGCCGCAGCCAAGCCTGCCTCTGCCTGCGTGGTCCACGGCCAACAGAGGAGAGGAGGACGCAGCCGCATTGATGGCGATGGCGATGGCGAGCGCCGGCGCGGTCACGGCCGGCGTTGCCCGCGCCTGGAGTCCTGGACTGGACCCTGCTGCTGCGCGCAGCGCGCGTAGGTGAACAGCCGTCGGCGAGGACGCCAGGACGGACGGAGGGTCCGAGGGTGGGCCGGCCGATGACGGCTCCGGCCGCCTGCCTACCCTCCCTGTCTGCTGCACTCCACTCCACCCTACTACACAACCTACACACACATTGCCTGCCTACGCGGTTAGTAAACCGGGTGGGCGGCAAGCGGCATCGCGCACAGCAGCAGCTTCCTTTTTTACCGCCGAGCGCCGGCCATGGAGTACGACTACTCGACGCCGGCACTCCACGCCGAGCTCGCTCCCTCCCAAGTCCCAAGTCCCAATCGCACGCAGCGGCCGTCGCAGTTCCCCCGCTGGAGCTTCCGCAGGCGCAGGCCCCAATCAAGAAACTGTTGGGAGCTCAGCGGGGGGAGAGGAAGAGGAGGACTGGAGCAGGCGCTGCGGCAGGCACAGGCGCGCCACAGCCTTTCCGCCTTCACGCTCCTGTGCGGCATCTAATGGCTGGCGCCATTCAAGCGGCCGGTACGACGGCCGAGTCAAGGGGCGGAGCGGGACGGACGTGGTACCCGGTACTGCTGCTGCTGCTACGGCTCTTCACTGCCGCCACATGCCCGGAACAGCAGCCGCGGCAACGCAACGTATCTGTCTCCAGGAGCAGCTGCAGCAGCAGAGCAGCAATGGCGGCAGTAAACACCCGTCACATGCATGCGATGCGATCGCCGTGCTGCGGCTGCGCGCGATGGAGATGTGACTCCAGCATGCGACAAGATCAGGAGAGCAGTGCAGGAACAGAAAATGCATCGAGTTCATCATTTGGAGGGCGCTTAAAACTGCTCCACATCATCGCCGTCGACGTCGGCGTTATACAAGGCAGGCTAATCGACACACACTTGTACTACTGATTAGCTTAGCAGTGATCGAATTAATTAACATGACCCTAAGTAAAAACAGCAGTCGTAATTTTACAATCTCACTCGCTACCATAACAAAGACGCGGTACAAAAACACTGGATTATTCGTTTCCTTCTCCCGCCGCTTTACCTAATAAACCCTCTGCGAGCGAGTCAGAACACCAGCTTCCGGCGCGGCAGGGCCGCCCAGCCGGCGTCGGCGAGCTCGCGGATGGTGTCGGCGACCAGGTCCTTGAACACGAGCCGCTCGATCTGCAGCACGGCCTCGGCGGCCTCGGCGCCGGGCCGCGCGCGCCCGCGCGGCGCCCAGGGCCCCGCGTCCGCGGCCAGGTCGCGCCGGATCGCGCTGCAGGTCACGTCGTTCAGGTCCTCGGCCTCCGCCACCGCCTCCGCGGCGCGCGCCACGGGCTCGCCGGCGCGCCGGACCTCAGCCCAGACGTGGGCCGCGAGCTCCGCGCCGCGCGCCCACGCCGCGGGCTCCCAGGGGCACGCGCCGCGCTGCCGCTCCAGGGCCTCGGCCACCGCGCCGCACAGCAGCCTCCGGTGGTGCCACGTGTCGGGGCCGGCGGCGCCGGCGCCACGCTGGAGGAGCCGCTGCTCCGCGGCCGCGTACACGTCGGCGGGGTCGCGCTTGCGGGCGCCACCGAACAGGCGGACGAGGTCCGCCACGTAGGCGTAGTCCGGGTCGGCGCTGGCGTCCGGGCCCGCGGGCCGTGGGGAGTGGTCCCACTCGTCATCCTCCGGGTCGGACACCGTGGCGGCCGGCGGCTTTGGGCGGGCCGCGACGGAGATGCTGCCGCTGAAGTCGATGGCGCGTTTTGAACCCGACGACGACGACGGCGAGTCCTCGTCCGCGAGGAAGGCCGCCGCGTCGAGGACTGACACGGGGCTCGGCTGCTGGTCGGGACCCGACGCGTCGCCGCCAGTGAACGCCTGGATGCTGCTCAGCAGCTTCCCGCACCGCTCAAGGAGGCCGCGGTCCGTCCTGGGGTCCGGCTGCTGCAGCGTGGCGAAAAATGTTTAAGAGACGGTGCGAAGAACAATGTTGCGAGGTCCTAGGAGTGGTGACGCAGGCCGGGGAGGCTTACCGGCTCAAAGTCCCAGCGGGAGGAGGCGCTGAAGGAGCTGCTGCTGCCGCCGTCGGAGAAGGTGGTGGAGGCCTCGTCGTCGGGGGACAGCGCCGCGGCGTTGTGCGCCGCGCGGCGCGCAATGCGGGAGCGCGCGCCGGCGGAGTCGAAAGCGCTCGGCTTCCTGAAACCCGGCTGCTGCTGCTGCTTCGGGGACTGCGCCGGCGAGACGCGGCGCTGCGGGGACTGCGGGCCGCGGCGAGCGGGGGACGCCGGGCTGCGCGCGGGCGACGCGGCCGGGTCCGGGGACCGCGGGCGGCGCGCGCGGTCGACGTCGACGCGGAGCCGCCGCGCGGGCGTCAGCCGCGTCGGAGCAGGCGGCGCCGCGCGATGCGACGGGCGCATGACGACGATGGGCGGTGGTGAGGCGCGCGCGGCCTGCGTCGGCGTGGGAGCGCCGTGGTGGTGGAGAAGGCCCTTGAGCTGCAGCGCCTCCAGGATCTGCTTGAGCGTCTCGAGATCCCGCGCGGGCTCCGCGATGCCGCGCTTGCGGAGGCGCCGCTCGATCTCGCCGTAGAGCGCGATCTCGCCGTGGGCGCCGGCGGCAGCCTGGTCGGCGCGCTTCGCGGGCTCCGGGAACACCTCGCGCGCGTCGAAGCGGCTGCGCCGCTGGAACGAGCGCGGGCAGGCCGGATCCGGCGCGCGCCGCCCCGCCGCCTCCGCCGCCGGGGACGGCCGCGGCGGCGGCGGCAGCGGCGACGCCGGGCGCTCGAAGAAGGCCGGGTCGACGAAGCGGAAGTGCGCGGGGTCCCGCGCCGGCACGCGCTCGGACGCCGACCGCCGGAGCGCGGCGGGGCTGGCGGCGCCCCCGCACTCGCCCGGCGCCTGCTGGCCGTGCGGCAGCGCGTCGAGGCCCATGAGCCGAGCGACGACGCTGGGGGACCGCCGCTCGTCGCCGCCCCCCGCGGACGGCGACGGCGGCGCGCCGCCGGAGGTCCGGATCTCGCGCGGCCGCAGCTTGCCCCTGGCGTCCACCACGGCGCGGCTGTCCAGCGAGAGCCGCGGCAGCCTCCACGACGGCGCGGCGCCGGCGCCCATACCGCTGGCGTCCTTGAGGTCGAGCGGGGGCAGCTGCAGCGAGGGCCGCGGCGCGGCCGGCGGCGTCATGTCCGGCGACGACGGCGCCGGCGTCGCCCGCTCCAGAGGCATCGACCGCTCCGACGGCGTCGCCGAGCCCTGCAACACACGCGGCACAGCGACCTGTCACAACACAACCAAGATGCCACGACCACGAAGGGGGCGATTTGGAGTAGCAGAGGCAGAGACGCGTACACTGGAAGCCGACGTGAGGCGGCGCTGCGAGCTGTGCAGTCGTCGGCCGGAGAGGACCTGCGGCCGGTCGAACAGGTGGAGGAAGCCGGCCATGCAGCCCTGGTGCATGGGCCGCTCGTCCAGCCGCCGCTCCTCGTCCTCGTCCACCCGCATGGCCACCATCTCAGCCTCCTCCGCTGCTGGGTCGTCTCCTCTCCTCAGCGACTGCAGCTCCGCCTCTGCGGCCGCGGCGCTCTGGGTGCCTCGCTCTGTTCGGCTCCCGCTTTTGGGAGCGATTTAAAGCGGTGGCGGGGGGAGCACCAAATGACCTCGCTGCCCCAGCGCTGCCACTTGAAACTACGGGACTGCCACTGCCGTTCGTGTCGACGCGTCGGGGCGCGAGCGGGCGGCGAGAGGAGGGGAGACGTTGGCGTCTCGGGAGCCGGGAGCCGGACGGGGCGTCGACGACGGCATCGCTGGCAGCGCCGAGGATGACGTGTGGGGCCGCGTCGCAGGGACCTTTTTGCCTTTTCGGAGGTTTCTTTTTTCGGCGGGCTGTTTAAAGGTGTCAGTCAGGCTCGTGCGCCCGTGCATCCGTGCCTGCATGCTCTCACTGTCACTGGCTCGTTCCGTGTTTTACAGCTAAGCTCGTGTTATACGGTTGTAAACAATAATTTTGCTAGGACTTCGGAATCGACGAGGTGGGTTTATTTGTGTCTGCCACAGATATAAACGATAACTTGGATCTAGTTTTTTGTTTGCGGCAACCGGCAATTGTAAACGATAAGGTGGTTTTAGATTTGTGTTTGCAAGACTAGGAATCTTGCAACGTAGAATTTGCACGTGAGTTGTAGCCTGGTTGGCTAGCTCATTTTAGGGGGTGTTTTGATTCAGGGGCTAAATTTTAGTCTACGTCACATCGAATGTTTGATACTAGTTAGAAGTATTAAGTATGGTTTAATTAGAAAAGTAATTACACGGACGAGGTAACGGCGAGACGAATTTATTAAGCCTAATTAATCTATGATTAACAAATGGTTCCGGTAGCATCACATTTGCTAATCATACATTAATTAGGCTTGATAAATTCGTCTCCCGTTTACTCTTCATCTGTAATTAGTTTTATAAGTAGACTATATTTAATACTTCTAACTAGCGTCAAAATATCCGATGTGACAGGAACTAAAATTTTAGCCCGGGATCAAACACCCCCTTAGAGTGGAGCTAGCAACGGCTTGAATCCCCAATGGCAGAGATCATACGTGTTGCGCGGGAGTTTATTAAGTTGGGAAATTTACTCTACTCTTTAAAGAAAACATAGAATTTATTGCACGTACCACCACTCTATTTAACGTTGAAAAAGATAATAGATGTTGTGCATTGGGAATCCCAAGTCCTGAGGTGCAGAATATTCACCCTTATTAGCGATCATTGACAAATTATAGTCCCATTTTTATTAAGGTCACTTGCTCCCATGACCATGTATGTCTGATGAAGGTGCAGACACGCCAGAAGTGGCAGGACGATGAGCTCATAACGGTGCGATATTGAAAACCAGCTTCGATTAAAAAAAAAAAGGATACGTAAAACAAACTTGAAATCCTGGTTTTGTAGTGAACCAGTTGTATGTACGTTCAGGTTATCCTAACCAAACAGAAAAAAGCTTTGTGGCGGTTGCCGGTTGGCTTGAGACTAGTATCTATGGTTTTTCTTGTGCATGAGATTCAAACAGCCCCAACAGAATGGCATCCGCGCGCAGCCGGTTGCCCAGGTAAAGGAGCCTGGATTTTGCCCTCATATACAGTGCGTTGTTCGAGCGTCGAAATAGATTCGTCCTAGTGGATCCCCCGTTCCTCCTGCGATCCGAAACTCGTCGTGCAGGTACTGTGCCGCCAGCATATCTCGCAGCAACGTTGGGGCGAGCCGGTACTACGTACGCTCGAATGCTACCCAGAGGTGAAGGCCGGCGTACCGAGCTTGGAGGTAGAAAAGGACCTGTACTTTTCCTTCTAATCTAATAAATAAAAAGAAAAGAAAAATGGCATGGTACGTCGCATCGCACGCCAAAGGGCCACTAAATTGGTGGTTGCACGAGGCCACGAGCCATACAATCGGTAGGCCGACCGCCCAGCGCGCGCAGCAATTGGTAGCGGCAGCAGCACTAGTCCCAGTGTACGTACGAGACCTGCCCGCACCGCCACCAGCGGTTCCCGTCCGTGGCCGACGGCCGGGCCCAGCCCAACGCCCAACTCCCAACCGGTCAGCCGCCTCGGGACGGACGGGCGGAGACCAACCGCGTGTCCAGGCAGCCCGGCGGACGGGGCTCCGGCGCGGACTCGGAGGCGCGCCCGTGCCCAGCCCGGCGCGGGCGCGTGCCGAGCCCGAGAGGCCACCCGCGACCGCGGGTTTGACCCAAACACACGCGGCGGTCTCGGCGCGAGGGGACGGAGACGGCGACGCCCTCCCTCTCGGCCTCTCCCTGCGCATGCGGGCGCTGCGTGCGTCGCCGTCAGAGTCAGGAGGCGCGGCAGCGTGTGCCGGCAGCCGGCAGCAGCGCGCCCGTGGCTTGGCGCTGGCGCTGGCGGGTGGGTGGCGGTCAGGCTCAGGCAGAGGGCGCAGGCCGCTGGCGCTGTTCCCTTGCCGAGGGCGGGCCGGCACGGGCACGGGCGCGGGCGACGCCGACGCGCGCAGGCGGGGCCGGCGCGATCTAGCGGCGGGTGCCCGGCCGCAGATGCCACTCTCGTCACAGCCGTCGCCTCACCTGGTTACGATGCGTGGCTTCGCCGCGTCGCTTTTCGCCCCGGGCTGCCGCCGACGCACGCACGCATGTGTCCCCCAGACCCCACTGCTCCTCCCTGGCAATGCCATGCATGCGCCTGCCTCTCTGCCCACGCCGGCCCCGCCTAGCTACCGTATCTCGAGATGACGGGGCGCTTGCGTCGGCAAGGCAGGAACGCAGGACGCCTGGGGGCGGGTGGTCGCAGTGGTTACCGCAGTGGCCCTTAACCACGGCCGGTCAACGCAGCCGGGACGGCCGGACAGCGCGTATGCGATGCGGGGGTTGGGGACTTGGGGTTCCTTGCGCTCGAAGCGCTGCACGTTCCCTTTTCCGGTAGTATTGTTGCGAGACGCGATCCAGCAACAACGGTAAATTACATTTCCTGGTGACCAGAAGCACACGCTGGCGTCGCTGCTGCAAACTGCTCTACTTGTATATGTACTGCAGTACCGTGCTCCTGCAGCACTATACTACTATACTATAGTATAGCATGGACCATGGATCGGGTGGCATTGACAATGGCGGCCGTGCAGCGCGTGGGGGTGGTGGCCTGGAGTGGATTGGGCTGCCCCGATCCGTGTATTGCTGCTCGAGATCGAAGGCTACGGTCCGGTAGCCACGAGCTACGGAGCGGGCTATCAGTGCATTGCCAGTAGTTAATTGGTTGTAGGATCACGATCCCACGGCCCGGTCTTCGATCTCGCTGAACGTATCTCGGTTGCTAGGCTATCAAAGCACGCTAAATTAGGAAGCGGCACGTGCGTGCGGATCGGGGTCGATGGGAATGGATTGGTGATGATGCGAGCACATGCCGTGCGCGCATGCGAGTGCATATACGCGCCTAGAAACTAAGAAATTCGTGGGAATCACAAACAATTCAGTTTTTTTTTCTTCAGATTTCCACGCAGGCATGGCATGCATGCTGGTGCCACGACTACGGCAGTGATGGTTTAATGGCACTACCGTGGTTGTTGGCAGCCGCCGGACTTGTGGCTCGCGAGAGGGAAATGTGGACGCACGGAAAGGTGCCGCGCGCCTCAACTCCGACGACAGCGCAATCGATCTATCCGCATCCCAGCAGCAAGGTGTATTAGTTGGAAACTTGGAATAAATCATGGCTTGCTTTCTGGACCACGAGGCGGGGTTGTGGACTGGATCAGATTGGTCCCCCCTCCCCCAATCGGGATTTGTTAAAGACAAATCGGGGCAAATTCAAAAGGGTCAGTCATAGATGACTGACTGACGAAATTCAATCCACCGTTTACGTTTTACACGACTACGTAGCATATCGGTGACTAATGAAACTCAATCCATCAACCATAATTATATATACAATAATTTAACAAAACAGACACGAAATGGATACAACGGTCACGTTTTACCGCCTACACCCATGGGTTAACAATACATCAATCGCATGTTACCGCCTACCTAAATCCATCAGCCATAGAGATGGCAATGGGGACCAGATCCCCGATTCCCCGCGGAGAATTCCTCCATTAGCAGATGGGGATGGGGAAGTTTCTTCCCACAGGGACATCGACGGGGAAAATTCTTCCTCGGCGAGTAAACGGGGATGGGGACGAGGAAGGATCTCTCATTCCCGTTTCCCACGGGGACCGTTAAACATACATGTGATGATGTTTTCGTGTAATAGCTAATGATAAAAATAAATAATTATCTTGTCAAGAGATCACTCATTATACAAATATGTTCATTTTGATGTACACATAATAATTTCTTACCTCTGACAATGCATACAAATGACAATATTTTGCACTAACAACAAAAGACATACAAACTAATTATAATTTAAGCGGAGACGAGGATCCCGTCGGGGATTTATCACCGCGGGGAACGGGGATGGGGGAAAAATGTTCCCCGCAAGTGTTCGTGGGGATCCCCACGGGGACGGGGATGGGGAGCTATTCTCCGACGGGGAATTCTCCGTTGCCATCCCTAATGAGTCATGTCCTCTGAGGCCTAGGCGAGCTTTTTCCTTCTGGATGCGTGGACTCTAAGGATTTGGTCGGATGCAAGAGAATGGTAAGGGACAGGAGAAAATCAATCTCTCGCTAGTCAAATTCATCAAATTTAAATGGGCATACTCGGCCGGCACAGGCAGCTACCGGCCAAAAAAGCGAGAGATTCAATCTACTTCATTCCCTCCACTACTTTGCATCCAAACAAACAATCCCTGAGCGGTATGCGACGCCCTGTGCGGACAAGACGGACGGTGACGCGGGGTCGGAGAGTAGCGTGGCATGATGGCGAGCCGAGCAGGATTCCCTGGGTGTTTGGATACCCCTGGCTAAAATTTAGCTCCTATCACATTGAATGTTTGGACGTTAGTTAGAAGTATTAAACATTGTTTAATTATAAAACTAATTACACATGAGGACTAAACGACGAGACAAATTTATTAAGCCTAATTAATCTATAATTAGCAAATGTGCTGCTACAGCAACCATTCGTCAATCAAAGATTAATTAGACTTAATAAATTCGTCTCGCCGTTTAGTTCTCATCCGTGCAATTAGTTTTCTAATAACTATATTTAATACTTCTAACAAAATTAAACATCTGACGTGACGTGAACCGAATATTAACCTCCGCATACGAATACAAGCAACCCGAGTCGCAAGCAGGGCAGGGCAGAGGACGCAAACGAACCGAACGCACGGCCGCGTCGGCCGGTCGCATCACCCACTCACGCCCACCCGTCCCATCCGCTCCGTTTGAGCCGACGTACAGTACGTGGACGGCATATGTAGCACCAGGTCGAGGTTTGCTCGCCCTGGCTCGGCACGTCATATCACCACCACTGGCAACCGCTACGACGTAGTACGTGCCGCATGCATGCCATAATCCATATGCCAGCCACCACCATCCGATCACGGACGGACGGGGTGGCCGGGTGGGTGCAGGCTGCAGCAGCTTTCGTCGCCGGTCGCCAGACGCCATCAGAGGGTCAAAGATTTGGTCAAGGGGCGTCGATCGATCGGGCACCGTCGTGTAAGGCCAAAGACCCGAGCCATTAATTGGCCGCGCTGCATGCATGGCGCGCCGGTACGTACGTACGTTCGTGGACGTGAGTGCGTCGCCAGATGAAGAAAAAAGGTGCGTCGGCGCAGAGGTACGCAGAGCCTCGCCTCGGTGTCATCACTCGTTTCCTGTTGCTGCTGGCTGCTGCGCTCTGCTCTTTTTATTGGAGCCTTGGAGAGCAGATGCACGTCAATGCCGGTTTTTAGGGAAGTGAAGAAGGCTGCTGCCTGCTGGCTCGGCTCGTCCGGCGCGCGTAAATGGGGGCCGGGACCAACGTGTCAGCTGCCTGCGGAGCAGAGCAACAACCCAAGCGTACAACACAGTCTATCACCCCAGGAGTACGTAGTACATTATGGCCGTCTTTGGTTCAGATACTGACAGTGGATTTTGTCCGGCAGTATCCGCCATTCATCCGATCATAATTGGATTTTATACATGGGATAACGTGAGTATCCGCATTATCTACATTTATCTTGATAATATTGAATAGTGCACACGTTACCCAATGTATAGAATCTGGGGTATCCAAAACGCTGTCTATACATATGTACAAGTGTTGCTCTAGATAAATTTAGTTCTGGCCTGCAACTAATGAAAAACAATATGAAGCTCACGCTCTCGATCTATATAAACCACAATGGTTAAAGTCGAAAAAGTTCGAATTTAGTTAGGGCACAGGCTTATTATTAGATGAAGTTATGTTTTTGTGATGGGAAGAAGCATTGGCTACCGATGTCACCCTGCTGGCAGGACAAAGGGTCAGTTTAACAAGAGTATATTTAGAGTTCACAGTCAATACCACAGTATGTTGGGATGTCATGGCATTGTAAACAAAGAGGCACTTGGTTCCTGCATCTCAAACTCTCTTTCCAACAATACCATCGTTTCCTCAATACCGCGGTAGTTTTGAGGTATTTGATACTCCACTCTAGACCTTTGTTTTCTGTCGCAAGTATCGCTCATTCTTTTCTCCACAGGTCAAGCCAACCTCCCAGCCGAGGCTGCGCCACCCGCCTCCTCCTAGCGTGGCATGGCTCTGCCGCCCCGCGACGTCCGTCTTCTCCCTAGCAAGGCGCCGCCGCTTGCGCGACCAACTCCACCCCGCGCGTGGCGCCGCTGATGCACGTCCCGCCTCATCCCCTACGAGGCACAATGCTCCTTGGCCGTGTGCTCTGCGGTACACGGTCACGCTCTAGGCGCACCAGCATGTTGATTGCCTCCGGGATGCGGTTGACGAGGCGTGCATGATGGGGCTAATGATATATGTGAAAATATATCATATACAACTGAAAACCATGATATTCCAAAACAATAGCATATAAAAACTTTGTTGCCAAATATGCCATAATAAAAACCTGAATGAGCCCATAGGCAAATCCACCTAATAATATATTGCCGACCCCAGAGCCCAGATGGCTGCAGCCGGGGTTGCTTGCAAAACACAAAGGTGTTGTTCATTCCTGGCCACATAAGGCAAATACAATGTCTAATTTCTAGGGGCAAAAATGCTAAACAGGGTAGTAACGATAGATTGCACATGCTCCGCCCCGCATAATTTTCAGATCCGCCGCCAATTAAGTGGACCACACACACACCTCTGGTCACTGTTTTTTTCCCAGCTTGCAACTTATGCGGGGGTTTAAGATTGAAGTGCTAGATGACGAGCAGTGGTAGGACCGTAGGAGTATGAGATCGGATCAGAGCGCGGCGCGCGCTGGTCAGGTCACAAACAAAGGCAAACGAAAAGACGGCGGGGGACGTCCCGCGCGGGGGACCGCCGGGCCGGGGCACCGGCGCGCTGTGCTCACGTGGGGCGCGGCCCGCCCACGTGACCGCCGCGGCCATGCCATGCATGTCGAGTCGACCGCCGTGTGCTGCCGTGCCGGTCTCCATGCACCGAACCGAGCCGGCGGCCGGGACCACGAGCCCACGACGGAGGCACCAGATTCCCCGCCGGACCCGCGCGCGCGGGAGAGAGGCGCCAGATTCGACCCGCCGCCGTCCCCTCTGCCCTCTCTCTCCCCCCCGACCCGGCCGGTCTCCTCCGCCACCCATTGCCCGTTTGAACCGGCGGGCGGCCGACGAGATCGACAGGCGCCGGGGCTTTCCCGCGCACGACCGACGGGCGGCTCTTTTTCAAATGATTCGTGAGTTGGCGCCATCCGCCGGCCGGCCGGCCGTCGGCGTCGATCCGTCCGCCCCACCGTGCTCTCGATCCGATCGCCGGCCCTTTTCCCGCGACTCACGGCCGGCCGCCCGTTCTCCGTCTTTGGTCCGCGAGCCGACATTCCTTTGGCCACAGCCCCCACGGGGCCACGGGCATGCATTTCGACTCGATCGGAATTAAAAAAGGCACATATACATATAATATATATATATCATCGGCGGCGAATCAAGAAGATGCATGCAGACGCCGCAGGGGCACTGTAGACTGCATGTAGCTCAGCAGCGGCAAGGAGCCAAAGGCCAACGCATCTGTGTGCGTATGTGTATGTGGGGCTATTAGCTATAGATAGCTTGCTAGGGCCGGCTTTGGTTCAGATCCGTGGCGTCTCGGACGTACGTACGTATATATATACCCTGCCCATTCTTTGGGTGCAATAATCATGCGGAGGAGCTATGAAGCGTTTCATTCATCGACCAGCTGCGTTGGCCAAGCTTTGACCATTATTGGCGTCCATTCCATGCGTGCTCCCGATCCGCACATGTGTACAGCCCACGTTCCATTATCTTGGAGATCGAATATGCAAAGAACCCTACCATACATGTATGTTTGCCATATGATCGGAGTGGGGAGAAAACGATAATGGCTTCGTTCATACAGTACTTCACA
The DNA here is from genome assembly GCA_030272315.1 of Paspalum vaginatum. Taxonomy (NCBI): domain Eukaryota; kingdom Viridiplantae; phylum Streptophyta; class Magnoliopsida; order Poales; family Poaceae; genus Paspalum; species Paspalum vaginatum. Next base: position 14,682,242 of record CM059016.1, on the reverse strand, counting down.
CTGTAGCTGGCGATCCCCACCACCACCACCACCGTGGCATGTTTCACGCGAACTAGGTGCTCGCTCTCATGCAAGTAGTACTTGTCAATGGACCCAAACGACCTACTGCTACTAGTTTTTTTTATTTATTTTGCATGTGCTGATGTGAGATCTGAACGACGCCGCAGGCCCAGCCTTTCTTCTCCCGTGCATGCATGCCCGGGCAATAAAGCATCAGAAGCATGCGTGGACTATGGAGATGCCAACACACAGCTAGTGGCGGTGTCACGCACAGACATCATCATCCAGTCGGAGCTTGAAACTAAACTTCCTATAGCAGTATAGCGTGGCTATCCAGCTCCATCACCAGTTCTGGCACAAGCATTTGATTGCCGAGCTTGGCTCGTTCCCGGTAGATGGACCGTGGCATGTCGAGAGCTATACACGCGCGCTTCTTCGAATGTTGCACACTCGAAACAAATCTGCCAATAATTGAATCTTGAAAACGGATTTGAAGCTATTATTGGATCAACATCTGATGGCTGTTGTACTGTGACCGTATCAGCAAAACTCCAGACACCGACCTAATGAGGAGATAGAGACCTTCTTCCTCGGTATGTTATCCACATGAGGGAATAATGTAATCGGGCAGCTAGTAGAAATTGACAGGAAGAAGCTGGAAACATCTTGGACGAATTCACCGGTATACGCAAACGCGACGAGGTCTATATTATATTATAGGGCCGCAGGGGTGAAGAATTAATTAACCAGCATCAGTTGAACAGTAGCAAAGCGGCAAGACCAATGAGGTCTTGTTTGGGTAACCTCAAATTGTGGGGGAGTGGAATGGATTGAGAGGGTTTAGAGTATATTTAAATCCACAATAAAACAAAACCCCCTCAATCCCGGTCTACCAATCTACTCCAATCCTTTTTATCCGAAGTTACCCAAACTAAGCCTGATAAGTGACGACACCCCTCCCACGTGTACCCCATAGGCACGCGCGCACACACGATCACCATCATCGGCGCCTTCTTCCTCTCCTTTTTTTTTCCCTACTCCACGGCTACTAATACATCTCATCACCTCCCGATCATACACGCACGCGGTGTGCACGAGCGAGGACGACAGAGCAAAAGCCCTAGCTAGCTTTTGTAAAGCCGCGCGTCATGGCGGCCTGGATCTAGCTCAGATCTCATCGCGACTCCCTCTCCCGTCCGCTAAGCCGTCTCGTGGCGTGCACGCGCGCTCACATGCACACATGCGTGCGTGCGTGCAGTGCAGTGCAGGCGCCGAGCTTCGTCGTGCATGGAAACAAAGCTAGCGGATCGGGGGAGGATCCAGCCGGCCGTTTAAGTTTGAGACTTGACTGTTGTCTTGCAAAACCTGGTCATCTGCATGAGCAAACGCAGCGTTCTTTCTGTTTGCGTAGAGTCGATCACATCGAAGCCCTGAAACTTAGCACGCGGTAGGCGCCGCCGTTCTACACACGGTTGCTGCCTTCCAAGTGTAATGCGGTCGAGTGACGTACACCTCTCATGGTTTCCTCGGCGGGCGTCAGTGGCCTCAACGTGAATGCCTGCCAGTATATAGTGATGGATCGACTGCGCATCAGAGAGAGAGAGAGAGAGAGACCCATGCATTGTGTTCTCTCACTCACTTTTTGTTTTGTTTTTTGCTCTGCCACATCCGCTAGCCTTTGCATCACTTGCTCTCTCCATGGACCAGTTTAGCACACAGATCGGACTAACTACGACAGTTTATTAGAACATTCGTCAAGGTTGTTAGTGCTTGCTACCTTAATCATACAATGCAACCAGCCAACTCCACTTCATTATTGCACTCTTGCCGCGTTTATGGCTTGCTGCCACGCAGACGAAGGGCTATCATTGAGGGTTTTTTTGGCATGCTGCGCCTGAGATGCATTCATCTACTCTCGCCAGCAGCTCTTTTGCAATTTGCACGAATTAAGAGGTGCAATGCTTGTCCACACCCCACAGATAACGAAGGCAGGCTGCACGCACACACCCAACACCGTCATCCATGGCCATGCTATTGGTAGGAGTAGCCAGCTACAGCTCACTGTTACAATGCACCATGCATGATGCATATCTTGTCTGTGTACTGATCATATGTGCTAGCTCTGGGGGTAGAATCTGTAGATACATTGGCGACCCATGCCTCACGCCCTCACCTCACCCCATCCATGTGCCCTGCAACGATTCCAAGCAAGCTTTTTCCTTGGAGATCACAACAAACAACACAATAACTTATGCTACGTAATTAATTAGCCTAACCTAATCCCCTCAGTAACCCTACTTGACCACCGGCCCAAGAAGAGCCCCCCTTTAATTTGGCGATATTCTTTGTCTGATGCCTCGTGCCCTGCCTGCCTGCCTGTAATATCGGGAGCCGTGCTTCAATCATGGTGAACATGGGGCTTGTGATTCCTAGCTTGCCAGCAGTCAGTCAGAAGGTAGGCTACTCACATCTATGTGAACGGCTAAACAGAATACTGACATCTTTTTTTATCATTTTTTTTACCGAGCCAGCCCCAGTCATACTACTACTACTATGCCCTAGGACAAGCATATGCCCTAGCTACCTAGGGAATTTTGGAAGGGAATGCATATATGTGAATGGCCTAGGGAATAATTTTTTCTACACAATCAGAGTTTTTGTATGTTCGTAGGCACGTTTTGTTTGTTCGATCTCTTATCACATTCTGACTGTGTTTACATCGGATAGTTTGGGGGCACACGGTGTACTAAGATTCGAAAGCATCTTTCTACTGTTGGCACCAGTGAGGTGAGCATGTGCCATGTTCTCCAGTGAGTGCAGCATACAGCCCAAGGAATGGACAAGGGAGGTCTCTAATAATACCTATTAGCCCTGCTAGCGTACTGATGATCTAGCTAGAGATGCACTAACTGAAAATTGATTCTCTGATTATTCAGAGTGCTAAGTGCTAACTAACTATATTTGCATAACATTCCTTGCACTTCCATCCCAGCAGTTCAATAATAAACCTATATGGTGCCTACACTTCGCTCCCTTCCAGGAATGTTAGCTCTCTTTCTCTCACAGCAAGGAGTAAGACCATCTCCAACCTGTACCTGTTTGCATACATGCACAGTAGATATAATAATAGCATAATATTGCAATAGGTAGAGCAGGTGAATATGAAGTTTCTGCTGGTAGTGGTAGCTGCATGCGATCGACAGCAATCAAACATTATCAGTTGCCCAATTAGTGGCCAAGTTTGGGAACCTACGTACTCCCTATTGCTATTGGGGCTGTAGGATTAACCACTACCGCACGAATTATTGGTAATGAAAAGTTCATCTGCGATAGGCTGACGTGCTAGTGTTAAAAGGTGATTGCGTGATTAGGACTTTACTGACTGACTCCGCCTGAAAGATTTCCTGAACTTAATTTTCTGGTACAAAGTCGTGAGCTACATCATAGGGCAATATAATTTTAGAAACCAGTGCATGAAACCGCCTTGAAGTAGTAATTATACACAACAATATATGAATGCCAGTAGTTACCCCTATAAATCTGAAGTAATATAAACAAAAAAAAATACTGACAAACACCACGGACATTCACAAGAACGATAATAGTCATTAATGCGTATCTTACAAAAAGCTAATCTGCCCCCACATAGTAGTACTAAGTATATATCATTTAACAAAATCCAGATTTAGGACCACATGAGCAGCTCTGCTTGACGTCCAATAGGAAGCAGCCAAGCAACACTGTTCCAGTCTCCGGTATCGCCATTCATCAGATTTCAGCGGAGAGGGCTCATGATGACATCACACATTTCTCTTGGAGGGCCCCACCTTGGCAGCACCAACACTTGCCATGTCCACTCTGCCATGGCAGCAAGCAATGCAATGCAAGGCTTTGGCCATGGCCCAAGTGACCGGAATGGGGGGTATCTTTCCCACTGGAATCCCTGCACAAACAAAGGACCCCAGTGAGGGCATGTGGCTGCATCAGAGTTGCCCATCAGCAGTTAGTTAATGAAAGGAGCCAGGGAATCTTTTCTGCACTGTGGGTCTTGTGGTTGTGCGGCCTGTGTTGGTCGAGGTGAATGCGTGAAGAAATCCATGGCACTCTACAAGCAGTCAAGCACACAACACAGCTGCGCAGATGGTCAAGGACACTTGTTGAGATGATGGGCGGGGGAGACCACCACCCACACCAGCCTGCAGTTCTGCACAACTGCATTGCATGCAGAAACTCTGCTCCTGATTGAGCCCATTCAGTTCCACTGTAGCGACCACTTTTTGATAATGTTTAGCACTATTTTATACTGTAAGTACATGACATACAGAGAAGAACGAGATTTGAGGAATCAACAACCTTACTACCTATCAATTGGTGGGAGACACGGCATCAGCCGATATGCGGTACACTGGTACGTGTGTCTCCTGCGGTTACTGTTCCCGGCCTGATGTTAAGTCTCATGGTTTCACTGTCACACCAATGCTGATGCAACAGCAGTACCGGTGGTACTTGCACTGTTGCATTGAGAAGCAATCATTCGGTTAATAATCTGATCAAACATGACCCACCTTGGATTATTTACTTTACTGTTGCTCTGTAACTGTATCCAAAACATTGCCCGTGTCCATCTTATTCTCCGGGGATGCATGGAGTGAACAAAAGCCAACAGCAATGTCATCTGCATGGGTGTTTTTCTCCCCCATCTGTCTTTGGGAAGGGAAGCCCACTCAAAATCTCCAAGGTGGATTTGGTTGGGGATTGATTAGCTGCTTACAGAGCGTGGCCAATGCTGTTCAGTGTCCACCCAGGGACCCAGCGATGAAGCATTATTAGACAAAGCTGCAGTGCAGTAAGCTAACACCAGAGGAGAGGGCTCCCACATCACATGGGGCTGCTGTGCTGCATCTGCATCCTTGCATCTGCCCTCGAACAACGCTCAGTGCCCCCCCCATGATGGTATGCACAGCCAATCGCAGTCCCCTGCTCTGAGTACAGTAGTAAGACTATGTTTCTTGGGCGTTTTGCTCGTCCAAGCACACTGGATCAGATGCAGCGACTCAGCTGTTAGTGGTCCAACGGTCCATGGCAGCAGGGCTGGTCTACACATTGATAATCTCCTTCCTCATGGGGAGCAGCAAGGAATGGTAGTGAAAAAGGGTGATTGATGGATGCATTTGAATAGTGCTAGTTTGGGTGATTTGAGGCATTGGTAGTTGGAAACAATGCTGGCGACCACGGTAGTGATGTAATCTGACCTAATGCTGTGGTTTAACTAGGACGAAGCGAGTAAGCAATTGGGTAGTATGTTACTGTTTAAACCTGCAAGTGGATATGGGCAATCGAGGTTGGATTCCCTTGATAGACGAGGATAATGCATGTTTAAACCTGACGATCGATCTGTCTACTGTATTATGCACTTGGAATATAACTCGAGGAATCAAGTCAAGGCCCGTTCCAGTCTATTTCTGCGTTCTTTCATGTTTAATCAGCATATATTAGTATATTGTAAGGAGGAAATGGATAGATAGCAGATGGCGCGCGCGTTTAGGAATTTTTTTACTGAACTCTCTCTCTCTCCGAATACTTAGGAGCGTGTTTATTTCTCTGAATGTAAAATGACCTCAGCTCCAGGCAGTAAATTAAAAATGCTTGGTGGTAAATTGCCAAGGCCTTGGGACATGTAACCAAAGTAAGTCATGTGAGTTACTTTTGGCTCTGGTCCTCGTCTCCAAGGCAGGCACAGCCATGAGAGGACACAGACAACATGGGCGCAGAACCAAATCCTAGTGTGTGCAGACCTCAGCGCAGGAGGTGGCCACACCACAGTTTTTTTCCCGGGGTCTGATTATATTCACCCTAGACAGTCTGTGAAAGCTCTGAATTCCAAGGCAGACCACCGAGCGACTGTACTGTAAACATTACAGTAATAACCACTCTACTTAGCAGTAAATAAAGTTCTACCACTCCAAGACACCATCTGCAGAAAACAAACCTGTGATCGAGGTGCTCTTGTGGACCCGACTGTGGATCAAAGCACAACGGATGATGACCTGCAGTACCGATGAGCTAGGTAGCATGTAGCAACCGTGGGGCTGTGTGAGAGTGAGGTCATCGATCATCATAGAGAGCTGTAGCGGCTATACGAGCTACTGGTACGGAGTGCGCTGCAGCCGGCCATGCTGCGTACTGCGCCTGCACTGCGTACATTGGAGTAACCACGCCTCAGCTGTCAGTGGACTATATGTCGGCAATCTCTCTTGCCAATCCACATCCCCTCACTGTAGACTGCCTCCCCCTCGATTCTCTCTCTCTCTCTAAAATAGTTTATTGGCTGTTGCAAATCTGTTTCGGCGCCAGACACAACTGCTGTCCTCTTGACGTCTCTGAATTCTTTGTTTGTGACCTTGTTGCCTGTGCTCTGTAGACTCAGGGCTGGTGCTAAAACTGGTGAACACTAAATACTAATCCTAAACAGCTCATTGAGTGGGACCCTCCCAAACATGTACTACCGTTAAGTGTTACAGCTAAGGTACAGTTGCCGAAAACTGTTCCAACCTTTCAAGTTGGTTCTGTGTAACTTGTGGAGCTCCATGCACCAACCTAATTCACCAATCCAAAGGGATATAAAGTGATAATAAACCTCTGTGCTGATTCCGGTAACTCCACTCATATTTACCAAGTTGCATGCATGCACCAACTATAGGCAAAAGCTGACTGGGATGCAACTGATCAGTAGCCTCCGGGTATCATGTTGACGAGTGAAGGGAAACTGATGGGTGAGGATAGAGCACAGGAAGGAAGCAGTGGCTGCCTCTTTTGGGGCCAGCATGACAGTGACTTGAGAGAAGGCCAAGGTATTGTGCGTCCACTGATCTACTTGTGTATATATATGAGGCTGAAATCATCTAGTACCATCAGTACGCAGCGAGGTGCCTGCTGCCTGCCCCAGAAAGCATCAGCAGCATGGTGCTGACTGCTGAGCACATGGATATGTTGTGATCTCTGTGCTTGCATTGTGACCATCCTTTCTCCAATGGTGGTGGAGCAGCATGGGCTGAATCGTGACACTGAAAGTTTCCATGGCATGATGCGAGGTTGTGAAACTGCCTGGAATGTCACGGAGTTAACATGTGACTCTGACAGGATCCATGAAGCAAACGTCTTGCCGCGGACTCCATGCATGCCACCCTAAAGTGCGAGAGGTTTCTTGGCATATGGATCAGAAAGCTGCCTTTCGGTGTTCTGCATAACTTAACGCGAGGCTGTATGCCAGGTAATTTAATTCAATAGGTGCCATGTTGCGAAACTGCCTAGAGTGGCATTGTGTTGACACGTGTCAGTATACACGAAGCAAAAATTTTGCGGACTCCAAACCATGACCGCGCCCCACCCACAGTCCCAACATTGCTAAGGTTTCTGAATTGGCATGGTAGTATCCAATACTTTGGGTGTGATCTCGAAAGTAGGCAACGTGCCTGCCTTCTAAATCGCAATGGCTACTCCAGAAATTAATTCAGTATAAAAAGCTTATACACTTGCAACCATGCTGGGCAGGACATTATTAGGAGCGTCAAACCGTATTATCGAATAGGGTTAGAAGTTTTAAAAAACATACATAAAACAATGCTAGATAAATTAATATCAATACATATTGATAATTTAGAAGCATATGTGTATCTTTGTTATTTACCTTTTCTCATAATGGCGTATATTGATGATTTAGATGCATGTTTATACCTTACGAGGAGGGTTCGCAATGATATTTAATAGAGATGATGACACAATGTTTCTTGTACCAACAATGTTTCAGACATCATGCTTTCACTCCTTATTGCAACATACATAGGTCTCACTACAAATGTCAGTTTTAGAAATATTTTACTCTAATGATTTAATACACGAATTCTTTGAGATGCATGAATATAGCGAGCATGTAAACTCGCTCGAGCGTCAGCCATCTTCCATGTTGATAGTATCAAAAGCACCATTGAACTTTACATTTTGTTTGCAGTTTTCGACAGAGAAGAAAACAGAAACCTGGGGAATAAGAGAAATGCACGGATCAATAGATACAAACACACGAAGCAAGTTTTGGAAACCATGTAATTACCTTTATGATTGTATAGAGCAACGATCTTTCCTAAAATCATGGGCATACCCAAAGAGATCTTAGACCAGAAGTAGCCAAAGCCTATGAAACAAATTAGCAGTGCAAGGAACAAACTAGACATCGGTTATTGTAGAAGTATCTAGGCATTGCATTTCCGTATAATGAACACCTCAAGAAGAAGTGGTGTCTGTATATGACCCAAATTGATTCGGTTTCTTCCTATATCTTAACTGAGCTTTGCCCACGCACAAAGGATTACCAAACTGTTCACTGTTCAGCTCTCACTATGGCAATGCTGGCAAACAGTAGTATTTATATGCACACGGCTAGAACTGCATATTCTAAGTGACGGTTTGTGTGGCTTGGTTCATTTGCATGAGCTTTGTTGAAGCTTTTCATGAAGCCCGAACTCATGAGGCAGTATGGAACACATGCCATACCGGACACCACAAGTGGAGCTTCATGACCTTTTAGCATCAAGCAATGTATGCTCACACTTCGGAACTGAATTTCTGAGTCTTTTGATCATGTTGGTTTAATTTCGCGCACCTTGTTGATTTAATGCATATGGAGCAAAAATTGGGTTCCCCTTATCCCATGAATGAAAATATTGAACGTCTGGTGAGAGCCCTGAGGTGCCTGCCCCAGCAAGCATCGATCAGCATTCAGCATGGTTCACCTCACAGTTTTGGGCTTTTGGCAGATGCCCTCACTGTAGACAACCTTTTGAAAAGTTTCAACCTCTGTACTAATGCCGGCAATTCCACTCATATTTACCAAGCTGCACGCAGCAACTAGTTCATCGACTGAAACGCCGAAGGGGCCACAACAGAGCTTTGGGCTCAGCTGATGTCCACCAGTGAGAATTGAGAAGAGAGAACAGAATAGCAAGTGGTTTGTCTCTTTTTAGGCCAGCAAGACAGTGACTTGAGTGAAGGCCAAGGTATTATGTGCATCCACTCATGTAAATACCCGCCACTTGCTATTCTCAGTTGGTAAAATCGTGTAGTAGTTGTATTCGAGGCTGAAACCATCTAAATACGATCGGGGAGGTGCCTACAATAGCAAACATCATCAGCAGAATGGGGCTGAGCACATGGATCTGTTGTGATCGCGCTCTGTTCATCAGCCTGGCTGACAAGCCCAAGCATCTTAACAGCGCACATGTGACCTGTGAGTGCTTGCAACAGGGAGAAAGCTACATATTCCTTGAGGTCGATATGCCCCCTTCTTGGAGTGAATTGCATTACTTTTACACACACCAGGCAAAAACTAAGTTAATAGCTTCATGTAAAAAGATGCACGATTCACTAGCATCCTTTCTCCAATAATTGAATGGTAAGGTGGTGGAACAACATGTCCCAAACCATGACACACTAAAAATTTCCATGGCATGATTTGATGTCATGAAACTGAATGTAAAGGCATGGTTTAAAACCTGACAGGATGCATATGGGGGAAACCATTTTGGGACTGTGCATGCCACCGCCATGCTGGCATGGTACTAAGATGGAACCCTTGACCTGCGGGTCCGCGGTTCTGATAATTCGATAGAAACATATGTTCTTCTAAATATAGAATAACATTTGTAGCCATTGCCAAGCAAAACATCAGTTATTATATACCAAAAAAACTTGCATACCAAAATACTTGGATAGACAATTGCATACACTGCTCAACTTTAAACAAAAACAGGTACTGGAGCGAGATGAATAAGTTGTTGGAGAGAAATATACTTTTAGCATGAACGTTGAGTTGTTCTTGATGTCATGCTTTGAGGCTTTTGTTGAGGTGCTCTGTTCAAAGAACTCAAACCATACTAGACAGTGTGGGCGCCTAGAGATGATGGTACCCTCAACACTTGGTGTAAATTTAAACTTCAAAAAGTTAAGGGAGCTGCACCAATACTCTTTTTAAGGAAATTACACATATCTTAAAGCAATCCACCAAACAATTAATCAGTTTTCATCTGTGTTCTGTATAGGCCCAACCCCCGCCCAACTCTAGCCCATGCGCATATAATGTCCAAGCTGATTTCGTCACCATCCTATAGGTCCTCTTTCAATGAACATTTCAGTTTCAATTCGCGCGCTGCTGCAAGCACGACACGTTTGACCGCACCAGGCTCATCAATGGCCGTGCTTATCCAGATCTTGGCATGGCAGGCATCCTAAATACTCACGGATTGAGAAGTTCTACGTAGATCATACTCCCAAAGACTAGGCAAACAATTACATACCAACCAATTCAGAACAAGAGAGTTTAAAATTGTTCTCGATCGGTTCAGTATTGTAAAGCGAATATGGCTTGTTTCCAAGCAATTAATCCCCCAATCAAAACTACTGCAGCAATCAAATGCTTATTCATGTTTTGCTAGCTTGTTAGCACTAGTTTGGATCAAGTCAGAAAATATTGCCAGCATCACTAAACCACTTCAACAATAGCGTCGTGAAGCATTGGCATCACCATCCGTGAAAGTGGATGGCAGCAACGTCTTGTAGCCATGGAGCACCATGTGTGTAATTTTTTAAATGAGGGCTACCGAAGCAGTTCTTAAAAATTAACCAGAGCACAATAATCTATAGGCACATACTAAAAACGTACGGACAATACATAGTGTGCCGTTGTATCATAAATTAGTCACTTGGTACAATGTGTTGCCAACTCTGGCAGAGTGTTCTTTTAAGGTAAATGAAGGTTTGTAGCGTAGCATGTAACCTAATTTGATTTGGTTGCCTCTAATATCTCAATTGGGCTCTATCTACCCACTTTTGAGCTATCACGCCACCGGTGATTGGAAACCGTGGTCTTATATATACCCATGCACATCCAGACCGGGAAGCCAAGGTTTGGAGAGCCTGGGTTCTTTTGCATGAGCTTTCGAGAGGCCGCATGAACCGGCATTGAACAAACATGACACCGCAAGCAGAACTTCATGACCATTTTAGCTAGCATCAACGTTCCGCGGAACAAACAAGGCATGCTGTCGCCTCATAACAGAAAAAAAATGCTACTGCCGGTACATAGATAACCGCTGATTTCTCTTTTGCTATTAGAAATCTCCAGTCTTTTCATGCAGGTTGGTTTTTGGTGTACGTGTACCTAGCATGTTGAAATTCATGGACCAACAGTAGTTGAACAGCTATATCAGCTTATGGGTTGTCCCCTTTATATTATATCCATGAATCAAAATAAGTGATTGAGAAGATAGAGTGTACAGAGTAGGGCTAGTACGTGTCTCTTTTGGGCCAGCATGAAAGTGACTTGAGAGAAGGGCAAATGCATTATTCATCCGTCCAGCCACCAGACACTGGGGCTGGAACCGACCGTCTGGTCATAGCCGTGAGGAGGTGTCTGCCCCCGGCAAGCATCGATAAGGGCCATGCATGCATGGCTTCACATGCATGGTTTGTGTTGTGTGCGATTGATCAGCTCTATCATCTCACCATCTCGCAGACACCCACACATGAACTAACCCCACACACGCACACAGCTAGCAATTATATGCCCCTGCCACGCATCTTACACTTCACACTATATATGTTGTCCCCAGACCCAGCCGTGCTGATGAACTCCCAGACAAATTAAAGCACATGTGAGGGCTTTGCTTGCCGGGAGAATTGAATCTCTTCCCCAGATGCTCTTGGAGTAGTAGATTGCTGCGCACCAGAGTGTCGGTTTCGATCTTTTGTGTGGAAATAACAGGGGAAGGCTGATGAGTTTCTTGGTGACCCCAGCCGGCCAGCGTGTGCATGTGGTGGCTCAAGAGTAAGATGAAACTAATACCAGGGCTGATGAGTTTGGATGGAAGTTTCTGACCAGTGACAAGGGCACAATGCAGTGTGTGCCAAATTAAAGCGCTTGGAGCATGCGGTGACCAAGGGTCGAGGCGCTGAAAGTTTCCATGGCAAAGACCGAAAGTGCCTGGAGTAGTGTTGACAGACACATGAGAGGGTGAGCCAAAAGGTTTTGGGACTCCATGCTACACCCAGTGCTAGATTTCTTGGCATGTTAGGATGGAATCCTCCTGTGGCAGCCCTGAAAGCAGGGAGACACTGATACCTTTGGCAACGCTTTTCCCCTCGAGAAATTCCATATGGGCCCTTGCCATACTAGGGCAAAATGCTTCATGTCCACTAGCCCATTGGTCCTGACAAGGTGTTCCTTTCCTGATGCCAATAAATGAGTAAACCACAAGTCCAACAGTTTTATCGAGACTTTAGAGGAGCTTTTTTTTTTTTGACATCAGAGGAGCTATGCTATACCTACCACTCGGTGTGAGAGAGTTTCATTTGTTATAGAGCCATGGCCTCTGGGCCTTGAGCTTATTTTGCTCAACGGTTCAATTCGAAGATGCCCTTATAAAAAAACTCAAACATCAGAACAGTCAATGCAAAATGGAAATCCTCGACCATGAAGAAATATTGAGCCTATTCCCAGTAGCAGATGTTAACCAGATAGATAATAATAGAAAAGCCGGAGGAGTTCAAACGCCATTAGTCTAACTAGTCCATCAAACCCGTGCGGGAAAGTTTTAGGGGATATATATTTAATCAGTAATAATATTAGAGCTAATTGTTTTAATTCATCTTTTGTAGTGTCATTGTGGGTAATGTATATGCAAATTTAGAAATTATTTTAATTTATATTTTATGATGGCATATTGGGTAATTTATATGCAGATTTAGGGCTTATTTTAATTCATCTTTTATAATGGCATATTGAGTAATTTATATGCAAATTTAGAGGGTTATTTTTACTCGTATTTCATAATGTCATGGTGGATAATTTATGTAAATTTAAGAGATTATTTAATTCATATTTCATTATGACATGATGGGCAATTTTTATACAATTTTGGGTGATTATTTTATTTCATCTTTTATAACGTCATGGTGGGTAACTTTTTAGATACTATAATAGATCTAATGACTACTATTATTAGAGCTACATGACGGATGACAAGATCTTTTTGATTTTTTGAAAATTTTTAAAATTTATCTTTTTCCTACAAAATAGATCTATTATTAGAGCTATGTGATGGATGACAGAATGTTAATTACATAGAAAACATATCGAATGGCTATTAAGATTTCAATATGCAATCGATGATAGGATGTTTCTGATTATTGTTAGAATTTTTATGATTTTATCTTTTATTTAGGCATCTTGTGAGGATTAATAAGAGGTTTTAAAAGGAATCTCCAATTAGTAATAACAAGATTAGACACTAAATATCTATTTCATAGAAATGTTTCTAACATCTTTATGAAAAAAAAGTTACGCGATTATTTAGTAGTGTAAATTTATAAATAGAAAAAAATTTGACACAAAACTGAGAGTAAATTTTAAAATGAAAAAAATCTGAAAAAAAAAAAAATTTGCTTTTATTGAGACTTGAACTCAAAATCTTTCATAATAGCAGAGGTAGAGAATTACTTAGAAAATAATTTGAAAATGGAAAAAATCTAAAAAAAGAAGAAATTTGCTTTCGTTGAGAGTTGAATTCAAAACATTTCATAATGCCAGATGTGGGCAATTACTTAGAAAACAGATCTAATGGTTATTAATATTCTAATCTACCAATTGATGGTCGGATGTTTTTGATTTTTATGATAATTTATAGGATTTATCTTTTTTATGGTGCGTTTCGTGTTGATTAACGTTGATGCTCTAAAAAGAGCATCTAATTAGTAATAGTAGGTATTTTACTATTACTAATTAGAGGCTCCTTTTAGAACCTTCACATTAATCCTCATCGGATGCACTAGAAGAAAAATAAATCCTAAAAATTCTCAAAAAAAATTAAAAGCATCTAGCTATCCATCATATACCTTTAATAATAGCACCTATTAGATCTATTATATTTTATAAGAAATTATCCCATGTCATTAGGAAAAATGATTGAAATTATCCCCTAAATTTAGATATAAATTACCCACCATACCATCATAATAGATCAATTATAAAACCCTAAATTCGTATATAAATTAACCACTATGCTATTATAAAAGACAAATTTAAAACACATAAATTACATATCACGACATTATGAAAGATAGATTAAAATAATCACCGCTAATATTAATAAAGATAAAATAAAATAACATCTAAGTTCTAAACTACAAAAAGTATGTTGTCATGAGAAATAACTAATATATATATATATATATATATATAAATTATCAATTGTTGTAATTATTAAAGTTATCTATCAAATTTTAATAATGTATCTTCAAAATCTAACCCGTCCAAGAACACGGGTTGATGAACTAGTATCTTAAAAAGCAACTGCAGGTTGCTGATTTGTTTATATGCAGATTTAGAGCCAATTAAATATCTTTCAATTCAACTTTAACTAGTAAAGAATTGAATCTGCTCCAATACTTAATGGGTTACCGGATTAATCTCAAAATCATAGGTTAGCAGGGCGGATCCCTGCTTGTGGGAGTTCACCAGAGAGATGACGACTTGTCAGGCGCCGCTGACCTCCCTAGGACGCACACAAACTCACGTGACGTGAATGAACTAGTGGATGGATGTATAGATAGGCACAGTCTTGTTTCGGTGCTACGTCTATCTACTTCTGTAAAAGAACGAGTTTAGAAAATAATTTTTTGCACCTAATGTTTACATACCCATGGCTCCTTAGATAAATTTTCATCATATAATCTAATGGTCTTGATAGATCTCGGGCCCACATTCAGATTGTTTAGCCTTACGCGATGTAAAGTTTATACGTTTTCCAATGGGTTTCTGCTGGATTTATTTGTTTTTTGACACCATATTTTCTACCCATCTAATATTTGATTTCCAATCCAAGTTGAGGTCTAATTTATTCGCGATAGCAGTTCAAACTACTGGAGTAGGTCGCATGAAAACGAACGCCAAAGGTCTTTTACGGACTCCGTTTGGAAGGGCGTTCTACAAATAAACTTTTGAAAGCTAAAGAGATAATCTTTCCAACCCAGTTGGTCTCATGCCAAAATATGATCGGAGTTGACGGGAATCGTCGATACAATATGGCAACCAGAATCTGCGCTGGTTTAGATTGCAGTTTCACAAAAACGGACGCCCTAAATTGACGGAAATCTAAAGAGATAAGTTTCCAACCCAATATGTCCCGTACCAAAATTAATTCGTAGTCGACGGGAATTGTCGATTTAAGATGACGACCAGAATATGCGCGGGGCTACGATACTTGTTTTTGGGCCCAAGTTTTTGAATAGACGAGTTTTGTTTAGATTAATCTATCGCCAAGCAGTTTCGCAAGTTGCACTGGTTTGTGGAACCCCACGTTATGCAATTACAGAATTTGTTCTTCGTGTTTTTACTTGTGTTTTCGGTTACACTTGCAGGAATAAGCCTTCTTAGAGAGGCCAATCGTGCATTGCCACATGAATGATAGCCAAAAGAGTGATCCCATCTGTCGGATCCAAGAAAAAATAGAGACAAGACAAAACCGAAAAAAGTATAAGATAAAAAGAGGGGACGAGATTGCCAATGAGAAAGAATGACATTTGGCCTCACCCTATTCTGCCACGTTGTAACAACTAAGGTATTAACACCATGCTACACAATATAAAGCTACAATATACTCCATCCATTTTAATTTGTAAATGTTTTGAGTTCTGAATATATTCTTTTATTATTTTACATATATTGTATATAAGTTTAGATTTATATTATGTACATAGTCATGAATGGATATAGTCTTTTACAATTTAGAATGGATTGATTGGTATATTAGTCCAACTAAATTTATCTTCACCTCTTCATAGTTAGTAAATTCTTGATTTATTACACCCGTTTCTTTATAACATTTTTAATGAAAATTTGCTCAAAATATACAAAAC
This sequence comes from Paspalum vaginatum, assembly GCA_030272315.1. Taxonomy (NCBI): domain Eukaryota; kingdom Viridiplantae; phylum Streptophyta; class Magnoliopsida; order Poales; family Poaceae; genus Paspalum; species Paspalum vaginatum. The sequence continues at coordinate 14,666,279 of CM059016.1, read as the reverse complement.
ATCTGTCATAATATATACCATCATCACATTTTTTGATTAAGAAAATCAATTAGTTCATTTTTGTCTCATTTCCTATTTCTTTTGTGCAAGAAACTTCAAGCTCTCCGTCATTTACGGACACATGCATTTTTACTGGTGAAAATAAATGCATTGGGTTACTCGTAAACCAAATATGCATGATAAGGAATTAGGCCTAAGATGATTCCAAATAGGAAAACTTCAATCATTTCGATTTGTTCGAGGGGATAATAAAAGCTTGTAGATATGAGTTTAGATCGTGGGGCGATGGTCACACAAGCATGCAACAAGACAAATGATTTAGACAGGCTCATGCTTATTACATCCGATGTATCAGTGGTTGGTATTGATATTTGTAGGTTTTGATGTCATCAAAGTGATCCAATATTCAACAACATAATGCGAGGTGGGAATGGATGGAAATCCAAATCCAAAATAGAATGGCCCATGTACATCCATGTATAATTATATCCATGTCCATTCGATCCAACTGAGATAGCAGAAGTTCTCATCCATGTCCAGTCCAACACTAAAAATATCCAAAATCTGATCGCCGCCAGCAATGGGCCATGGGCATGGATTGGAGCAGTACAATGCCACGGTTGGTGACAAATGGCTGATGCGTGAAGCAGCCGCAAGCGCTAAGGACATTATAACAACCCACAAGGCCGAACGGACATGAGGCAGCGTTGGCTGGCTGACAAGCCGAGTTTAGCATCGCCATCGCCAGTATGGAAGAGAACGATCACATTAACACTGGATATTATGATTTGGTTAGCTTTTGTGTCGCAGACTCTCCCCTCAGATGGATGATGCTTGGACATCCAAAAAAGATGTCACCATCAATTCAATGTCTAGACTACTTTTGGATCCAAGCGCATGGATATCCAGCGTCCAAACATTTCCAATCTAGTTAAGTCCAAATGTAAAAGTGCAATTGGATCTAGTTACAAGTCCGTTTGATCACTCGTCCTACACGGGTTATAAGGGTCAATTTGATACCTAGACTTCACACCATCTTGTACCATGGGCCACCGTTCTTGAATGTCTTAGCTGAAACACCTATCAGGCAGTTGATTGTTCTATCTACGAGGTGTCGTAGGGCTATATCCCCACATGTATTGTTTATATTCTTCCACCACCTTGAATCGAGAAATCCCGATTTCTAAGATGTGATCATTCTGGTTCTTGGATGATTGACTAGGACGATGTTGCTCAAACTCGCATGCATTCATTTAATGAACACTTGTGGTGTGAAGGGTGGACAAATCTGATTTGGTTCTCTCTAATATCTCAAATCTCAATCGAGCACTATCTATGCACTCAGCTCTCACCACATCAATGGGAAACTGTGGTCTTATACACACACATCTAGACCACAATTGCATGAGCTTTGTTGAAACTTGCACCACATGAGCCAAGATGGAACACATGACACCCCAAGTAGAGCTTCATGACTATTTTAGCTAGCATCCGTGTATTGTTTTTCCCCAGACAAGCAATACATGATCGATAGAAAATTTGCACTGCAAGTAAAGATATAACTAATAACGCATATTAATATATACTTGTCCGTTCTGTTTTGCGAGAAGTTATGTTTCTGGTCTTCGTGGACCCGAAACTGAACAGCCTTATTAGCTTATGGTTTTCCTTTTATATTCACTAGCGTAGACGTACGTGCAACACATATGCATCATGAGATGACCACCCGGACAATAAAAAAGAGGAAAAAATAAAGAAATAATTAAAAGGAAAGAGATCAGACTTGATTGTCGTCATTCCTTTCTCATTAATTCCAAGACAAGAAAAGTATCGATAAGTATGGGTACAAAATGAGGTGAGAAAATAAAAGATTAAAAGATGAAAATATTTTCCTTCTATCGATTTTAGATCCTTTCCCACCCTTTCCAACCTGTGCAATGGGCCCCAATGTGAGGAATGCAGTGAGACCATCGTAGGTAAAAAAGATTTTTTCTAAAACTCGCTCTTTTGTAGTGTATATATATAGATAGATGAATGAAAAGAAAATGATTGGGAATAGTGTACAGAACCAGTACGTGTCTCTTTTGGCAGCATGAGAGTGAACTGAGACTTTGAGAGAAGGGCAAAGACATTATTCATCCTTTAGGCCACGAGACATTAACCTGAAACCGATTGTCTGGTGAGAGCTGCGAGGAGGTCTTTCCCCGGAAATTAAACAACCATCCACCAATACATGTCTCTGGCCGGTTCAAAAACTTGTGAACACTGAATTCTACCCCATTCAATTCAGCAAACAAAAAAAACATTAACCTCTGCACCGATGCCAGCAATTCCACTCATATTTATTGAGTTTCATGCACCGAGCCACCGACTAGTTCATCGATGGGAAAGCCGACTAGGATGCAACTTATTTGGGCTCAGCTGACGAACAAAAATCAATAGCCTCTGGGTACCACGAGTGGATGAAAATGAGTGAGAACTGAAAAGAGAACACAGAGTGGCAAGTTGTTGTCTCTGTTTGGGCCAGCATGACATTGACTTGAGAGAAGGCCACGGCATTGTGCATCCACTGATCTAGTTGTATAGGCTGAAACCATCTAATACCATCAGTGAGGTGCCTTCCCCAGAAATCATCAGCATTCAGCAGCATGGGGCTGAGGCGCTGAGCACGTGGATATATGTTGTGATCTCTGTCTTGTTACACTTTCCTCTCTCTGCTCATGTGCCTTGCTAAGAAGCCGAAGCGTCCTGACAAGGCACATATCACTACTCACTTGTGACTCCCAAGGGAGAAGGTTACTTCTTCTTTCAGGAAGATGTACATGTGTGTTTCTTGGGGTAAATTGCGCATCACAATATAGAGAAACTAATTTGATCACTAGCATATCCTTTCTCCAATGGTGGTAGAACAGCACGTGCCAAATCGTGACGCCTTAAAGTTTCTCCATTCACGATGCTGCGGAACTGCCTGGATGGAGCGGCATGCTGTTAACACAATAACACGTGATATGATCCATGGAGATGGAGATAACGTTCGGTTTGGAGGACTTCATGTCACCCCCAGTGCCTTAGGTTTCTTGGGACATGAATGAAAGCAATAAAAGAAATTAATTCAGCACAAATAAAGCTTCTGTTCTGGCCGGGCAAGGCAGTAGGATTATATACTCGCAAAAATTTGCATACTAAACACTTTATTAGCCAAATTTAAACAAAAACAACTACTGATGCTGGATAATCAACAACTATCATAGACAAATTCGTGGTTAACGAATGATAATTAGATGCTTGCCTCAAACCTTACACCTTTTCATATATTAACCCTTTATGAAACATATTTTAAGAATAGCACCCATGAAGCATCTTGCAAATATAACCCTTTTGTCCGTACCATCGAGTATAGCACCGCAATATAACGTTATAGTGCCAAAAGGTTTGTCGCATAGGAGCATATAGGACTAGTCTGGGAATGCATTTGCCACATGGAAAACTTGAGACACCGCTATGGGTGGCGCCACAACTCTTTTGCGGTGATATTTCATATGACGTCGGACCGCGATGGTCTTTATATGAAAATTGTAGCTATTGATGAGATATAGAAGTCTATAGTTTTGAGTTTTTTCATTTGATGAAATCATTTGAATTCTTTAATAATTCATCATAGTTTTGCCCCATCAAAAGGGATAGATTTATAATATATTTCACTAGCGGACTATTCTCACAGTATGTTTCGTAAAAGGGTTAATATATAAAAAATGCCCAACCTTAAAGCCTTGGTTGAGTTACTTTCACCATGAGCTCAATTTGATGCTGTCGTTGACACACTCACTATGGATGGTGGGGATGGCGCACACCAGAAACTTCACAGCGGACAAGGCCATCCACACGCTTATTTTTCTCAAACATCTCATGTGTGCGATGTATGGAAAATTGATAAAAGTGATAGCACTTCAATTACACTCACGTGCCATAAAATACACTAATAATCAAGTTGTGGCACCATTAATTGGTCACCTTACAAGGGTTGACAATGATATTTTACATGAGGTTTTCCCTCTTATTGCAAGATAGCATAAGCCTCATCTTTGTAAGGATAAATTACACAATGTCAGTTTTATAAGTATTTTACCACAGTGCCTTCCCATACATCAAACTCCTTTGTAGGTAAGCATCATCCCTTCCAAGCGTCAATGAACTTTATGTTTTGCTTCAATTTTCAACATAAGCTAAAGCAACAAGAACAATAGTGAATTAGTGAATGAAATCAGGCACGTAACAAGCAAGTTCACAAAGCTATGTCATTACATTTTATCGTTGCCTAAAGCAATGCCATTTCCCAAGCCATCGACTTCATAGGCATACTAGAGGCAACCAGGCTCTGAAAAAAGAATTAGTAGTGCAAAGGGCAAACTGCATATCAGTTTAATGTAGAAGTATAGACACTGCATGTCCATGCATATTATGAAAAATGTCTCACCTCAAGAACAGGTAATGGCTGTTTATGACATAAATTGATTTGGTTTCTTCTAATATCTCAATCGAGCGTGACCTATGCATACAGTATTACCAAAAGTGTTCAGCTCTCACTGTAGCAATGTTGGAAACCGTGGTCTTATATACTCATAGCAAGACCCGGGTATCACACTTCCACATGAGGGTAGGAGTGCCCTTTTTCATTTGCATGGGCTCTCTTAAAAACTTTTACATGAAGACTGCATGAGCCAGGAACACATGCCATACCCAACACCTCAAGTGGAGCTTCATGACGATTTTAAGTAACGCATATTATCACTTCCTAACAGAAAATTTGTCGTCTTTTTCAGGCTTGTTTCGTGTAACTTAATAGAATTTCATGCATGGACCCGAAATTGAACAACCATCAGCCTATGGATTCCGTCCCCTCGTCCAAAAAAATACAAGAAATGATTGAGAAGAGTGTGCAGAATAGGCTAGTACGTGCCTGTGTCTCTTTTGGACCAGCATGAAAGTGGCTTGAGAGAAGGGCAAAGGCAAGGCATTGAGCCTGAAACCGACTGTCTGGTGAGAGCCGTGCAGGTGGTGTCTGCCCCAGCAAGCAATAGCATCGATCAGCGGCATGGCCGCATGGGGCAGCCCCAAGCTCACATGGATTGTGTTGTGTGCGATCGATCTCTATCATCTCACCATCTCGAAGGCATCGACAAACCCCACACACACTAATTATGCTCTCCTGTGTCATCTTACGCTTTCAACAATGTTTGCCCCAGCCTTGCTGAATGTCCAAACAAAACACATGCGAGGCCGTGAGGGCTTTGCCGGGAGAAGCTCTTCCCCAGACACAGTCACAATGGCTCTTGGAGTCGATTTCTGCGCAAAACAGTGTTAGACTGTTGGCTTCGACCTGTTGCGCGGAAAGCATAGGGCAAGGCTGATGGATGCTGATCCCCAACATTAGGACTAGGAGTGTCCATTTGAGTAATTCAGTTTCTTCGATTCAGTCTAGTAGCTTGTTGGGAGATTCAGGTTCTAAAACAAGGATGACTGAAATTCTCAAAAAATCACTAAGCACCTAACCCTGATAGAACGAAAAATTTGGTTGGGTCTGCAAACATCAAATAGCAATAAGCATGCACATCAGTTCTTCGTCAATTTAACGCAAAAGGTGCCACTAGTAATACGTCAAGTAAATTGGTAGAAATACTGTAGACAAGTAGATCAAAACACTAATGAACATAGAAATATGGAGGAACAAGCAGATCTTGCCAGTAGAAGCAAACATTTGTTCCTCACCCAAATAGAAAAGCAGCAAAGAATCGATACCCATACCCAATTTTTTCTGAAGCAAGCATGAACTGGACAAGAACCCCAAAACTCGGCAGTATTGGTGTTATTGGGGTGTGGGTCAGTTACAAGTGCCCACCCCTACCTAGCTAGCATGGTGCCTCAAGATGAAACTACCAGTATGTCCTGCTGCTGCAAAAAGACCGTGAGCTGAAAGAATTTGTAAAAGACCTGGTGTCACATGAAAGCGCAGTGCTTTGCTGGTCCTGGGCTTTGTCTTTCATTGAACATGCCATGTTCTCTTTCTTGATGTGACCAGGGAACGGCATGCACGTTAGGATGCAAGTTTCTGACCATGCCACAGTGTAGTAGTATGTAATAAAGCGCTTGGGGGTATGCAGTGACAACGGATCGTGGTGCTGAAAGTTTTCCATGGCACGGTGCAGTGAGTGCCAAAGTGCCTGGAGGAGTGGTGTTGACACGTGAGAGGTGCATGAACCAAAAGTTTCCATGCTACCCGGTGCTAGATTTCTTGGCAGGTTAGGATGGAATCCTCATCCTCCGGTGGTGGACTGGTGGTCCTGAAAGCAGGGAAACACGCCTGCCTTTGTGCAACGCTTGCCCCAAGGCTACCTAAAAGCTCAGTAGTACAAACTACAAAGCTTTTCTCAATCCCACCAGAAATTCCATGTGGTCTTGCTGTGCTAGGACGAAAATCTTCTTGTGCACTTGCCTGTGTCCTAGATCTCACAGCTGCATTTTTTAGATGGCAAGGTGTTCCTTTCCGCATACCAATAAGAGAGTAAACCACAGAGTCATGCAGCAGTTGGGCTTTACCTCCTTTCTGTTATAGAAGCTGGGCTTTGCCTACTACTCCATACGAGAGATTCATTTGGTATAGACTATAGACTATAGAGTCGAGCCCCGCAATGCACAACCATGGCCGCCCCTGGGCCTTGGACGACCTTGGGCTTCTTTTGTTCAGCAGTCAAACATAAACACAATCAAAATGAAAAATGCCCGGCCATGAAGCAATGAGCCCATTCCCAGCAGAGAGATTAACCAAAGCCAAGGCAATAACAAATAGAGAAGCCCAAGAACTTCCAATGCCATTAGTTGAAAGCGTCTCACATATTACAATTTGCATATCATCTTACAATTACTAATTGGACTCCACGACAATCATAACGAGACAAGCTAGAAAAAAATCTCATAAAAATCATAAGCATCTAGTAATCCATATGGTAGGAATTACAATAATAGCCATTGGATTTAATGCACTTTCTAAAAAATTACTTGCAATGCTATTATGAAAGATGGATTAAAATACATTCCAAAAATACATATAAATTACCCACCATTCATTTATGAAAGATAGCTTGAAATAACGCCTTAAATTAGCATATAAATTATCTACCATGCCATTACAAAATATAACTTAAAATAACCCACAATGTTTGGATATAAATTACAAATTATACTATTATGAAGGACAACTCATATAACCCCCCCCCCTAAATCTATACATAAATTACCGATTATGCCATTTCAAAAGATGACTTAGATAACCATGTGAATTTATATTTGAATGACCCATTTATGCATTATGAAATATATAATTTAATATAATTTGATAAAATTTTAAAACTATATTCATTATTATAATAGCTAATCTACGTAACCCCTAAGCTTGCCCGTAAATTACGCACCTCTTTCATCATTCAAATTTAACAAAAAAATTCTCCCAAGATCTGTGTCCGAGTTACTAGAATCTACTATATATCATAAATAATGGATAACTAAAATTATGTTATGTATGTTTCTAAATCAACCACTTCGGCCATCAATAGAATATAAAAAAGTAACTTATAGTAATTGTTAACTATATTGTACTATAGATAGATAAAAGTAAGAAAATGTTTATATGAGTATGATATTAGAGTATAAATAAATAAAAGAGTGAATATTAGCAATTTCTATTATTTATGCGTCCAAATTTATCTACAATTCTATAGCATTTATTATATCGTCTTGCATTTTTAGCTTATGCAAAAGAAGATCGATTGGAGACTCCTTTGGGGCCTCTACTTCAATCCCATGAGAATCTGTGGACAATTATCTTAGAAGTTCTCACAATAATCAGATACATCTGGCCATAAATTTAATACACTAAAAAATTAACAACTATTAGACCTATTTTGCTTTATGATTAATTACCCCACATTTGCCGTTATAAAAATAAGATGAAGTAAGCCCTAACTCTATGTCTAAATTGCCTACCTTTGCCTTTATAACAAGTGACAGGATCCAAGAAGCAAACATTTTTGGGGACTCCATGCGACATCGCGAGGTTTGTTCACAGGGTAGGACCAAATTATTCGGGTGTTGGTGTGAAATCAGGGTAACGTGTGTCTTCTGCTAATTGTCCAAGGCTATGAAGGAAATTAGTCACTTACATCCAACCAAATTAGAGGCTGCTGTGATTTTTTTATATGTACGACGTTTGATCATTCATCTTATTTAAAAATAAGTGTAATACTAAAAAATATAAGTCATGTGAAAAATACTTATGATGATAACATAAATTAAACCATAAAAAATAAAAAACATTTACATAATGGATAACCTAAGACCGTGTCCAGCAGATCGTCTATATGGTCAAATGAGAGTGGAGTTTAAATATACGCAACATCTAGACTCAGCCTATAGTATGAAAATGAGAGTGGAGTTTAAATATAGCCAGCATTTGGACTCAACCTAAGTAGATTATTTGATCTCTTCTAGTATCTCAATCGGGCGGTATGTACGAACAAACTATAACAAAAATGTTCATCTCACTATAGTAATAATGTCGGGAACTGTGATCTTATGTACACGCAACCAGACTCAGACTCAGTATTCTACGGCCTGTTTGGTTGGCTGCATAGTCCTATCCAGCTCAGGATAATGCAACTTTAGGCGTTTAGTTGCCTGGACCAAAGGCGAAGCTAGCTACAATAATACCCTGGTGCACCGGTTTAAAATAATACATAATTTGGTAAAATTATATGGTAAACAGTAGTCTAATTAGTGGTAAAAAAAGAAAATTACCTTGGTGCCAGTGCACCAGGTACACCCAACGTGGGGTTGCCCCTGGCCTGGACAGCCAGCCCATGCAGACTAGAATAGTGCAAAGTAGGGGACTTGAATTGTTCAGGTTTATATGGGGGAATCGGCTATCTTATCCTGTACAATGTTAGGGTTATGTAGCTGGACTGGACAGATTTAGCTTTTGAGTCTATGGAAGGAGCTGAACAAAAACAACCAAACAACGTTCTATTGCAGTCTGCCTAAAAAATCTATGCTAGGCCGAATCTGCCCCTACATATATGGTTGGAGTGCCTTGTTTCATTTGCATGACCTTTGCCGAAACCCATATGATGAAGCCGGCATGTACCGGGAGCTAGGAACACATACCATCCGGAGCTTCATGACTATTTTAGCATGAATGGATCATGTATTAATTATTTACCCAGAACTGGCTACGCATGTTTATCACTTTGTAATACAAAATATGTTACCACCGGCTAATCGGTTTTATATTTTGCAAAGAATTTCCGGTCTTTTCATGTTAGTTTCGCGTACCTTTGGATGGTCTCAAGATGTGGCATGATCCATGGACCTAACGTTTTTGGCACTTGCTATCCGCACTCACCCAACTCTAAATTTCTACCCTAAAAGCAATATTCCATCCTAGTCAGCAATATTCTCTACCATATACTATAATTCTCTACAGTCATGTTACTGTATATCTCAACTCTATATCAACTACCACATCTTTTTACTATTTTATTTCCCCCTCCCCTCCCAAATTTATCCGCTCACTCTCCCGGGCCACTATGCCTCCGCCCTTCTCTCCCACGCCGCCCTCCTCTCCCGTGCTGGCGCCAGCATCCTCCGCCGCGGCGCTTCCTCTCTTGTGTCGGCGCAGCGTCCCCCGCCGCCCTCCTCTCCACCCCTGCCTCTCATTCTCTCCGCCCCCGCCACGCATCCTCATCGTGTGGACCACCGTCGTTCTCCTCTCCACGTCGCGAGCACACACCACCACCTCCTCACTCTCCAGCTCCTCTCCCTCCGGCGCGGGCTGCCAGCTCCGCCTCCCTGTGCGCCACCAACCTTGCCTCCTCTCCCTCTGGCGAGTGCCACCGGCCCTGCCAGCCCCACCAGCCCCCCTACCCTGTGCGTCGCCATCCTCACCTCCTCCTCTCCCGTCACCGCATGTGATGCCTCCTGCAAGATCCGCTGCCCAAGTCCTCCTCCCCGCCACGGCGACGCCCACCGGCCACGCAGGGCTAAATCTACCCCGGCCCCGGGTCCTCCTCCACATAGATTCAGCGCGGCAGAGGCCAGACTCCTCCCCGCCGGCCAGATCCAGCGCTGCCCCCTCCGTGCTGGTCCCTCCTCCTCCCTGCCATGGACGCACCTCGTCCTCCAAGCCTGGCAGCGCCTCCTCCTCCAAGCCTGTCGGCCTCCTCCTCCTCCCGTCCGGGTCTGGCTCCGTGCGCGAGCGTAATCGTCAGTTGTCCACTCTGGAGGTGAAAGAGGGGATAGGGGGGGCCGTACCAGCGCTGGATTTCCCGTTCCTCTCTCCTCCCCTAGTCAAGTTAGCTGTATAGAGTATGGGGTGGGGTTTCCAGTCCCCAGTGCAGATAGCCTTATGTCACCAACTAGGTTTGTCGGCTCACGCATATCAGGATCGAATCCTTCCGCTGTGGGTCTGAAAAGCAGGTGGTGGCTGCCTTTGTCGTAACCCTGTCCAATACTATGCGAAAAATTAGTTGTCGTTTTGGACATTGATACAGTCTCTTAAACATAAGTTTGACCAGTGCTTTTATTAAAAATAAATTGATATCCTAAAAATTTATATTTTTATGAAAGTACTTGTTAAGACATATCTATACGTATGACTTTCAAGATTAAAGACAAAATAATATAAAAGTTATTTCAAAGGTTTAACAGTTTGATTTATAACTTTTCTAAAATGACAACTAAGGGGGTGTTTGGATCTCCTGGCTAAAATTTAGCCCCATCACATCGGATGTTTGGACGTTAGTTAGAAGTATTAAATATAGTCTAATTATAAAACTAATTACACATATGAACACCCCCTAATTCGGACCTGGAGGAACTACAGAGTTTTTGTTCTTTTGAACATAAGATGGATGCATGCACTTTATATTGTAGTCATATTGACGGGAACAAGTTAGAATTGTATATTTGAAAAATCTCGCATAAGCAAACTGAGCATAGCTCAACTAATTAGTATCCTTATGGTAGAACATGTTCACCTGAGTTCAAGAACTCGGCTTGACATGGGTACTCGCAATTTTTAACGGATTTACCTCCCATATGGATCAAAAGAGATTTCATTCTAATAAGAATTGTAGCACCGATTCATTAAGTAGTTCTAGCTTGACTCAAAATATCAATATAAACAAGGTAACTTTATAATCATGATTCAAACAGTAGTCGGAGTGCAGCTTAATTCGTTCATGCAGTTTTCAGGTAATGAATCTATTACAAAAGAAATGACGACATGGACGGAAGACTCAAGACACTCCTAGATTGGTCATTTTTCTATAAACCAAATCCGTAGATATCCTATATACATTTATAACAAAGAATGGGTATATATTTATAAACCGAATTGAAGTCCTATTAAAATTATGGAGTGATGTATGGTAACTTAACTCTGAGTTGAACAACCATCTGAAACCGCAGCACCTAAGTAATCTTTCATATTTTGACATGAATCACCCATGATATTGAAGATAAGAGAAGGAAAAATCAGCCTATTCTGAACTTAAATTCGTAGTACTGGTAAAAATACCATTACACTCGATATACTCTTCCAGATTTGGTGGAACCAATTGTTTCTTGAATGACTTCACCAATAATGTCAAGCCTGTATAGTCAACGTTTAGTACCAACAATGCACTACGTCTAGGACGAGATGTGTTTAGATAGCATAGGACTCTAGCCACATTCCAGTGCTTTAAACACCTTGAATAGAGAAATCCTGATTTCCAAGAAGTCATCATAGTTCTGGTCCTTGATAACTGACTAGGATGTTGATCAAACTCATATGCATTCATAATAGATTAATCAACGCTTGTAGTGTGACATGTGGCCTAATCTGATTTGGTTCCCTCTAATATCTCAATCGAGCGTTATATATGCATTGTTGAGCTCTCAACACATCAATTATTGGAAAATGTGGTCTTATATATACACACATCTGGAGGTAATAGGTATTATACATGAAGGTCGGGTGTGCCTTGTTTGAGTTGCATAAGCATTGCTGAAACTTACACCGCATGAGCGTCAATGTATTATTTTTTTTCCCAAGACAAGCAAATAACAGAAAAATTGTTACTGCCAGTACAGAGATAGCCGATAACCCTGCGTGTCCTTTTTTTTTTTTTTTGCAGAAGTTATGTCTTTAACTACATGTTGGTTTCGTGTACCCCATTGAATTTCATGAGCAGAAACTGAACAGCCATATGAGCCTATGGGTTTCCCTTAATATCCATGAATGGAAATAAAATGATTATTGAGAATAGTGTACGGAGTAGAGCTACTAGTACGTGTCTCTTTTGGGCCAGCACACATAAGAGTGACTTGAGACTTAGAGAAGGGCAAAGGCATTATTCATCCATCTGGCCACGAGACAACACTGAGCCTAATAACGACCGTCTGGTGAGAGCCGTGAGGTGGTGTTTGCCCCAGCAAGCATCGATCAGCGGCATGACCGCATGCGGGCAGCGCCCAGGCTCACATGTGTCAGCCGGCACTCCGATGATCAACGGCGAGATGAGCTGTGTGGAGCACACGCACACACCTGATAAGCTGTTTTGGGGCTGACAACTTGCAGCTTTTCTTACTACTGTACTGATTTTTATTCAGATTACGTACCCGAGCGTGTGCCCGACATTTCTCAGGCTTCTTTTGTTCACCAGTCACAAAGACAACCAAAATGAAAATGCCCGACCATGAAGAAGTCTAAGAAGCAAATTAAAGGCAACAACAAATAGAGAAACCTAATATGATAATATGATCAAACGCCATTTGTTGAAATTAAAATGCATCTCATAGATTACAGTTCATCAAATCTCATGTTCAGAAAGTTAAGATTCGATTAATGGGTTACCATTTCGGTCTCATTACTATTGGTCATCAAGAGGGTAGGAGGGGCAACGCGAACAGAGACACAGCAGTCTGGGAAAGCCACCGCCGAACAGGCTCATTTCTTTGACAGCCTTGTTTATGAGCGCTTGGGGGGATGACGCCGTCCCCAGCAATGATGCCCTTGATGAGGGTTTCCGGCTCCTCATCCACGAACTGCCGACCCAGAGCGGGCAGGCTGCGAGATCTCTCGTGCACCGGCTAGAATCTTATCAATGTAAGATTCAGAGTTTAAATTTTACTTATACTAGTCCATCAACCAGGATTAGAGTTCTAAAAGTTATAGGTATTAGAAACTGATAGATAACTTAATAGTAGTAGGAATTTATAATCTAGAAAAAAAAATATAATATTGTAATTTATTTATTTCTATAACAATATAAGTTTGAAGTTTAGAGTTAAGATGTTACTTTATTTTATCTTTAGTAATATTAGAGGTGATTATTTTAATTGATCTTTCATAATCTTATGGTGGTTAATTGATATGCAAATTTAAATATTATTTTAATTCATCTTTTATAATGGCATAAGAGTAATTTATATGTAAATTTAAGCAGTTATTTTAGTCCATATTTATAATGGCTTGGTGGGTAATTTATATCTAAATTGAGAGGGTTATTTAATTCATATTTTATAATGGTAAGGTGGGTAATTTATATGCGAATTTAGGGAATTATTTAAGTTCATCATTTATAATGGCATGGTGGGTAATTGATGCAAATTTAGGGGTTATTTTTAATTTATGTTTAATAATGGCATGATGGGTAAATATTTTAGAAAATATAATAGATCGAATAGCTAGTATTATTAAAGCTACATGATGGATGACATGATGTTTCTAGTTTTTTGAGAATTTCTAGAATTTATCTTTTACTAGCGCGTCCGGTGAAGATTAACGTGGAGACTTCAAAAAGAGTCTCAAATTAGTAATAGTAAGATTTGTGCACACACATTCTGCTAATATAGTACATTTTAGATACTTTGTATTCTTTGTTGCTTATGACATACTAATGAGCTACAATTATGTTTTACCATCTATATTTTGAAGAAGCATTTTTTTGTAGAAAATAGAATTGTTACTATTACCTTTGAGAGCCAATGGACTGGCCCATTACTCTTGGTGATGAGTGATTGTCAATGATGCCAAGACATCCAATGGACTGGAGGCTCTCTGGTGGATCGGAGGTATAAGATGAAGAAAGACTCAGATGGACTTGGGCAAAATCCCTTCGATGGACTAGAGGCAAGACTCAGCATCGGTCAGTTACGGGAGTTCGGTACATGGAGGTGCATAATAGCAACAGTGGTGTAAGTCCTTCGATGGACTATGAGGTAGCTCCGATGGATTGCAGAAGCCGGTCGTGACCGTGGTGCTCCAACCCAAGTGCATGGCGCAAAGACGCCCAAGGAGGCTTTGGTGGCTTCGGCTCAAAACTACCACCCCTACCGGTTCGAGACGGACTAGTGAGTTGGACCTCAAACTCACAAAGTTAGAAGATTGGGCCAAGCTCGGCCCATGAAGATGGTGAAATAAAGTTTTTCAGTTTCTGACTTTAAAACCGTGAGCGGTGATCCGGACTACTGGCCATGTGGAGCTCATCTGATGAAGGCTTGTAGGAGAAGAAGATCAAAACTTCATCATGGTTGTCCGACTGTATCTTCTCCATTTGGCCTCCTCCGGCATTTTAGAAGTAGGGGTCTTAGTGTTAAATGGTGTCGTTGAGCCTAGGGTATAAATAGTGACTTGGCTGGTCATTTAGGCTAACTCTTGAAGCTTCTAAACCCTAAGCTTTGCATTTTCCTTGCAGCCAAGTGACTAAGAAAGATTAGAGAGTTTTAGGTTAGGATTTGAGTCCCCAAGCTAGTGTTCTTCATCGTAGAGGGTGGATGATGGGTGGTAGGCTGTAGAAAGCTTTGTAAGAACTCGATTTGGTGAATAAATCCAGCAATATTCCTTAGAAATTCGAGTGCATGTGTGCAGCCCCTTCCTCTCTCTTCTAGTTTGGATTTTAGGCGATTCTCAAAGACTTTGGGTGTTTTATTTTGCCTAGGAGATTTCCTTGTTCTTTTGGTGTTTTTGACTTGCAAAGACATGTCTCAATCTCGTAGGATTGCCATAAGCAAGTTGTTCTTGAGTTTTCCCCTTTCTTGCCCAAAAGGTTTTCTCTTCACGAGATCTGAAATTCTCACTAATCTCGTGATTTTTTTTTCAGTAGATCTTTTGGGAATAGCTTTTGCATAGGGCTAGGATAGCCTATGTCAAATCTCGTGAAGATTGGAAAATGTTTGGTCAAGTTTTGAGTTTGAGAACTCAAGTTCCAAGGTTCCACCGGACTATCCAGCACAACCATCGGACTATCCAATACCACCACCGGACAGTCCGGGGGCGTGCACCGGATAGACAGCGATGACCTTGGTCTTAGCTTTCACCAGTCAATCCTATGCCACTGAATTTTCCTACTTGATAGTCCTTTGTCACTGGATAGTCCAGTAAGGCCAGGGCAGCTAGCTTTTTCTTCTAGTTTCTTGCTTCTGGGTGTTCGCTCCATCTTCGCTTTGGGTCTCTCCACTGCATACCCATACTTTTCACTTGCTGATCTTCAGCGAGGCTCACTTCGGTGAGTTGAGTGGCTGGTGGGGATCGTGTGAGGTTTGTTGCTCGGCTTGGCTTGTGGTCTTTGTGATTGTTGAGTTGAGTGCTTTCGCTCGCTTGGTACAAATCCTTTCTGTGTATGGTACCAAGTGCTCGCTAGATACGTATCTGTTTAGTAGACAATATCGAGCTGTTTCTCTGTGTAGTTTTTGTTTGGGAGTTTAAGTTTTCAAGTGTTCCTATTCAACCCCTCTAGTCGCAGTCTATGGTCCTACAACCTTCTCTACGATGATATTTTATAATATTTCAGTCATATTGTATAAATTTATCTAAACTAATAACTTTCGCAATTTTAATAGAGTATTAGTAAAATTTAAAATAAGAAGCGTCATTCATGTGTGATTTATGAAAGAATATTTTTCAAAATTACCGAACGACTATAGGACCAAATATTTGTCACTCTCACATTCACATATATTTGATCTGCATGCTAACACACACCATATGTTTGCTTTGAGAATTAGTTCTTACGTCCTATATATTATTACTCTAAGAAATAGGTAATTTAGAAATTTATATATGTGTACTTTATATTTATTAATTTTTCTATAATAGGGGATATTGTTCATTTAGATATAGATTTAAGGGGGCATTCTTTTATTTAAATAATGACATATGTGGGTAATTTACGTATGACTTAAGTTGTTCAGTGGATTTTTTATTAGTTATTATAATAACAAATGCTAGTAGTTCAGATTTAAATTAGTGACTGCATTATTATATTTATAATGGCATAGATGGGTAATTCAAAAGAAAATATATGGATTATGTTGTGCATATGTGTTTAGGTTAAATGCAAATTTAGGACTTACAATAATAGATCATCTTTCATGATAACATATCAGGTAATTTTTTTATTATAGAACGGATCATGCATGAAGCTTTTATTGTTAGTGCTATTAGATGGATAATAAAATGTTCTTTTTGATTTTTTGAGAATTACTAGAATTTATTATTTCTTCTAGTATGTTTCATTTTCAATTGGGAGTAAGATACTCAATAAAACTTGTGGATACATAGAACTTGTTTGGTTTGATCGTGCTCGCATATTGCTCAATTTTAAATGACTAAGAGGATATACATATCTTATGCAAGCATGTGATTTGAAGCATTCAATCAATATGCAGTGGTAGGGTTACAGTGGGTTAAGTAAATTTCAAGGGAAAGAAAGGTTATAGGTGGCAGAGTTTAAATGCAAAATATTAGCCACCATTGGATATAAAGTTGATGCTTCATATTGCTTCATTGCACACTTGCACGATTGCATCGAATATTTTCCCTTTAAATAATAATAGTTAATAGAGCAAAATAATCAACATATATTGCAGACAAAGAAATTAAATTTGTGGATCAAGGTTAAGGTGGTTACATGCTTTGAGCACTTAAATTGTACCAATCTATTCTAGAATTCCTACTCTGAATAGGGTAGGCACGAAGAGGTGAACCCTAGGACCACACCATTATGGCACACATGCTCTGGTTTCATCTAAAATTAAAACTGAAATTGATCAAACCAGTCACATATCATGAACACACTAACAAATTAGGATTATGTACACGTCGAAACATCAAAATTGATGGTGTGGAGTGTGTATGACCTAATTTGAATCAGTAAACTATTTGGATCTTGCTGAAACAGATGCCAATATGGCCACCCACATGCTTTAGTTTTCTCAAACATCTCATATAAAATTAAAACTGAAATTGATCAAAGCAATAGCGCTTCAATCTACAGTCACATGTTATAAAAACACTAAGGCCTGTTTGATTGCAGCCCTGGCCTGGAGAGCGCCGGCCAGGCAACAACGCTGGCCGCAAGCATCCGAAATCGGACAGCTTTCCCACGGTCCAAAGAAACAAGCCCTAACAATTTAGGATTGCGTATACATATGAAACATCAAAATTGATCCAGCTAATAGTGATGTGGAGTGTGTATAACCTAATTTAAATTAGTAAAATGATTCGCTCTTGCTGAAGCAGGGTTCACTGGTTCAAACCATGTTATTCTATAGGAAGGTCGGAGTTCCTTTCATGAGTCTTTTCATTACACCCGCATGAGGTTAGAGTTCCTTTCATGATCCTTTTCATTACACCCGCATGAGCCGAACACTTGACAATTTTAGCATCAATGTATTGTTTTACTTGGAACAAGCAACGCATGTCATCTCTTCATAACAGAAAATATGCTCCCACCGGTTCAAAACTGACTAAAGTAGTACATGGCCTCCCCCTGCTAGGAACTTGATTGTCCTTTTGTATCGATTTCATGGGCATAGCATGTTGAATTTCATGGACCAGAAATTGAACAACCATCATCCTCCTCTCCTTAGTCCTTATCAATGAATGAGAAGATAGAAGAGTGAACAGAGCAGGCTAGTACGTGCCCCTTTTTGTGCCAACATGAAAGTGACCTGAGAGAAAGGCAAAGGTATTATTATTCATCCATCGGCCATGAGACATTGAGTTGAGCCTGAAACTGTCTATGGTGAGAGCCGTGAGGTGCCTGCCCAAGCAAACATCGATCACCGGCATAGCCCGCATGGGCAGCCCAGCGTTTGTGTTGTGTATGTGTGCCATCGATCTCTAATTGATCTCACCCTGTTCCACACATCCACAAACCCCACACACCTAGACCATGCCGCAGATGTCAGGCGGTACTGTTCCTTTCCTCATGCCAACTAACAACCACATAAGAGAAAACCACAAGGTCCTCCAGTAGTTAAGGAGTTGGGCTTTTTACCTAATACTCCCGCTATTATAGAGCCAAGGCTGGGCTATAGAAACAAGGCAAACAAGGCAGGCTATATATTTACAGCAATCCATAGGTATATATTTATAAATCTGAACTGAAGTACAATTGAAATTTTGGATGCAACTTAACTCTGACTTGAACAACCATCTCAAACCAAAACACCTAAGTAATATTTCATATTTTGAAATGAAGCTAAATGGACAACAATATGTAAGATAAGAGAAGGAAAATCAGCTTGCAAAAGAACATAAATTCTTAGTACTATCAAAAATACCATTCCACTTCCTATACTCATACAAAAAACATAAATTTTTAGTGCCGCTGAAAACACCACCCCACTACCTATACACATCCAGATTAGGTGGAACCAATTGTTTCTTCGATGACTTTCCCAAGAATGTCGAGATTGTCCACCACAAATGTGTTGTTCAAATAGACTAGGATAGTATCTGCCCTTCACCTCATTTCCTACCATGAGCCTCCCTTATGGAAAGTAGAAACATAGCAGCCAACCCACGTGGAAGCATGGTTTAACTTTTCACTTTTACTGTTCTGGAAATCAGTTTGACCAAAAAAATTTGACTTTTGTATTTCTGAATTTTTAGTCGGAATACATCAAAACCCATAACAGAAGGTGCATGCCATACCAAACCAGAAACGGAAAATGTGCATCACTGCGTGTCAGGTAGTTTACTTTGTGTATCCCGTAGGAATATATCCCCTTCCAGTGCTTTCTCCACCTTAATGAGAAATGCCGATTTCCAAGAAGACATGATCTTATTTTGGTTCTGGGATAATTGACTAGGATGTTGCTCGAACTCTTACACATTCATAATAGATTAATCAATGCGTGTAGCCTAAGATTTAGACTAATCTGATTTGGTTCCCTCTAATATTTCAATCGAGCACTATCTATGCATTTTTGAGCTCTCGCTAGCCACATCAGTGATCATAAGATGTAGTCATACACACACATCTAGACCTAGGAATGCATATGCTGCATGAAGGTATCAATGATCAGAAGCTATAGTCATATATATACACACACAGCTAGACCTAGGTATGCTGGTCAGGTGCCATGTTTGAGTTGCATGAGCTTTGCTGAAACTTACCGCATCAAAGATGAAACGCATGACACCGCGATCAAAGCTTCATGACCATTTTAGCTAGACTCAATGTATTATTTTTGCCCCAGACAACCAATAACAGAAAATTTGCAAATGTACTACTGCCTACTGGTAGGTCTTTAAATGCATGTTGATTTCGTTTACCGCGTTGAATTCCATGGACCAGAAACTGAACAGCCATATATCACGCTATGAGTTCCCTGCGTACAGAGCAAGTACTTCTCTTTTTGGGCCAGCCGCAGCATGAGCGTCTCGAGAGAAGGGCAAAGAGTTGAGCCTGAAACCGTCTCTGGTGAGACACGTGAGGTGCCTGCCCAAGCAAGAATCCATCAGCGTCATAGCCGCATGGGCAGCCATGCCTCACACGGTTAGTGTTGTGTATGTGTGCCACCGATCTCTAATTCTCCTATCATCTCACCCTCTTCCAGGAATTCACAAAACCCACACAGCAATTTTGCTCCTGTCAATCAAAAAAGAACACCTAGACCACGCTCCAGATGTCATGCCAACAAAAGATAAAACCACAAGGTCCTCCAGCAGTTAACGAGCTGGGCTTTTTACCTAGTACTTCCACTATTGTAGATGGATAGGACTATAGAGCCTAGGCTGGGCTATAGAAACAAGGCCCAGAAAGCACAACCATGGCCCCTGGGTCTTGGACCTTAAGCTTCTTTTGCTCAACAGGCAAACATCAGCACAGCCAACATACCCGACCATGAAACAAGCTCAACACCAGACAAGGCAACAGCAAATAGAGAAGCCCAAGGGGTTCAAACGCCATTAATTGAAACCATCTCACAGGTTACAGTGCATCAGCAGGCTTAGGTCTGAAAGGCAACTTCAAGTACCAGGTTCGTCTCATAGGCTATTAGGATTCAGGACTAGGATTCTCAACAAAAAAAGATTCAGGACTAGGACACCCCTGACATCGCAGACAGAGTCCGTGAGAGCCACATGCTCATTCCTTGACGGTCTTGTTTATGAGGGACTTGTGGATGTGGGGGATGACGCCACCGCCAGCGATGGTGCCCTTGATGAGGGTGTCCAGCTCCTCGTCACCGCGGATCGCCAGCTGGAGGTGGCGGGGGGTGATGCGCTTCACCTTGAGATCTTTGCTCGCGTTCCCAGCCAGCTCAAGGACCTCTGCCGTCAGGTACTCCAGGATCGCAGCCGAGTACACAGCTGCGGTTGCTCCAACCCTGCCGCTGGCCTGGGCCCGTTCTTTCAGCTGACGGTGGATGCGTCCCACAGGGAACTGAAAATTACACATGATGAATAAGCTTAAGGTAGTACTTCTGTAAAGTAGCAGCAAAGATAATCAATCATTTACTTATTCATCTACTATTCTTCTGAAACAAGAGCACGAGACATGCATCACAAAATCTCACAAATAAAAAAAAACATGCATCACATAATTGTCTGTAGCATACAATCTGATTGAAATACTATACGTAACCACTAGCTTTCAGGACAGAACACTATGGCTGAGAATTATCCATTTGACAGTAGAGAGCACAACCAAGCAAGGTTAGCAATGGAGACAATATGCAACACTCATGTAGACCATCCAGACCAACAGAGCACCAGTTTCATTTTTGGGATGGTGTCCAATATACACGTGCTCCCAAGAAAAAGGATGGACACCACATCCAAAAATTCACTACTGATATAGTTTTATCATTAGTTCAACTAGATTGGTTGCATTTTATCTGGGCCATTAGGTTCAGTCCTCCGGGACAGAATGAAAATTAATGTCAATGCCTGTAGCTCAACTCTGTGAAACACATAATTGATGTTTATGTCATACATCACCAACATTATATTATTCAGCACTTAAGCCCATGAGACACAGGGAAAAAAGCATCTGCACTGAACAACATCCCTACATATAGACCCCCAGAACAAAAGAATCAACACAAGTAATTAGATAAGCAATCGATCAAAACTATACCATGCTCCTCACCAGCAACACCTGGAATGTAACAAACATGTGCTATGTCCATGACACTGGCCAGAGTACATGATTAAACAAGTAAACCACGAAATAAAATAATCTTTCCAGTCATTCCTACTAGCTAACAGAGTAACAACCAATAAGTCAAATCTTTCCCACGAATATGATCACTTAAGGTTAAGCACTTGAGCCCCTGAGTCACAGCAAACAAACATCTAAACAGCATCCCAACATATGGACCCCAGAAAAAAAAAGAACCAACACAGAAAAATAGATAACCAACCAATCAAAATTGTACAATGCTCCTCGTCGGCAACCTGGAAGGTAGTAATGCGCGCACACACAGGACTTGTCGTGTCCATGAGACCATGACAATGCCCAGAGTACATGATTAAACAAGAAAACCACGAAATAAAAAATATTTCCAGTGACTCCCTACTGCCTAATGGTGACATGACACGTGTATGCTCTGCTTCAATTCTAGAGTTCCAGAGTTCAGGCCAGGCGCCAGCGCCCGACACGCAGGTTAACAGAGAAAATCCTCCAAAAAGTCAAATCTTTCCCGCTAATCCTACCACCAGGCCAAGAACAACGCTTTCTATTCCAATCCATGCAGACATGCTAGATCGCCACAACATCATCCGCACCTAGATCGCCACAACACCATCCGCACCCCAAGAACAGACAAAGCACTGGCGTCGCGCGAAATCCGGCAATAAGAACGATCCCATATGGCACAAGGGGACAGGACAAAGCGACGAGCCGAACAAGAACGAAGGGGGGCGGAGAAAAGGGGGGACGAGACCTGGAGGCCGGCGCGCGAGGACCGGGTGACTGGCTGCTTCTTCTCCCTGTCCATGCCGGCCGCCTTCTTGGCCGCGATCAGCCCCTTCCCTCCCTTCCCGGCCATCGTCGTCCTCCTCCTCCCTGATCCCGCGACCGCGCCTAGAAAGAAACGAGGACGAAAACCACCAACGATTTCAAGAAACCCACCAGAGAAAAGAAAACGCCGGGAATTCCGCGGGGAACCGTCGGTACGAAGAAAGAGGCGCGGGTTCTGGATGGGATCGGGCTCGGGGCTTACGATTCGGGGAATGTGGCGGCGGATTCGAGCGCGATGAGCCTGATTGCAAGGGCGGTTCTTGCCGGCGTTGGGGTTTTATTTCTCTTCTGATTTCCGCTTCTCCCCGCTGGGCAAGGGTTTATACGAGGAGAGAGAGCACGGGGGATTTTCGGGTTTGTGGATGGGCTGTATGGGCTTTTAATGGGCTAAGGAAAAGCCCAGTCCGTCCCGGCTCCGAAACCTCTCGTCACGGCCCACGGGGAGCGATTAACTGGGCTTGGCGACCTATGGTGATTTCTGAATATATATCAGGCTAATTATTACTGGTTTTGTTTTTTCCATCAGATTGGAGGCCAGGAATTCTTTATGGAACCAAAGAGCCAAAAGCCCTCTTATATCTATTCTTTTTTCATATACTAATAAAATAAAGAGCACTTTACAGCACATCGGGTCATGCATCATGACCTTTACGGCAATTCTCAACCATCACAATAAATAAACTATACAAAGTTTCATCTGCTTTCTCTTCTAGACTAGATATACCCCTCATGTCTGAAACGGTCACCTGCTAACTGTTCTAGGCATAGAAAGGCTCATCCCATGACTCCATGAGGCGCCAAGGTCAGAAAGGCGCTTAAGTAGTGGCATGGACTACAGAAGCCTCGTCGGAGAGGATGCCTCAAAAGCCTCTATATAATGCCATCTTCCACGACAACGGTGTCATAAAACAGGTTTGGATTCAGAGCTTCATAAGATTCACGTGGATCGAACAAGCAGTTTCAAGATTGCATGGGAAGAGTTCCGACAGAGATTGCCTGGGAGAGATGCAGAGGTCAAATAAAGTAACACGGTTTATTTTCTTTCCTCGAACGCACAGGAAGCTTAGTGACACAATATAGATGTGTTGTCCCTGTAATATCCTATTGTAAGAAGTACAGACACAAACAGAAAAGATGGGAATCGCCATAAATGTTTGGACGATGGGTGTTTTATCAGAATGTTTTGTATTTAGTCCAAATGGGACTAAATTCCAAACTTTGGATAAAATATCCACCGTCCAAACAGTCCTCTTGTAGAGTCCAAAGTGAATCAAGAAATCGTATAGGTGGTGAGTAGTTGAGTACGAATCATGGTAACTGAAACTGCTGTGTATACTGGTATTGCTCTCTGTCCAGACCTCAGGAGACTGACTGGCGCAGCAGTGAGGTCACTCCTTGCCATCAGCAGCACGGAGGGAGCCAAGCTGAACCGGGGCCTGTGTCTGCACAACCTTGGATGATCCATAGACTGAAAGGTCCATGCCCTCAGCCTTCTCCTTCTCAAGCTGCTCTTTTATCCAGAAGTATGTGATCCTCAGCCCGTCCTGCAGGGGAGAATTTTATGTTAGTGAGAAAAATCAGGGAAATGAAGAGATGGTTTGTCTGAGATTTGGTACTATACCTTCAGCTTCATGGTTGGAGCCCAGCCTAGCTTCTCTTTGATGAGTGTGTTGTCTGAATTGCGCCCGCGCACACCCTCTGGGCCAGGGATGTGGTGGATGGGCAGCTGCCTGTTCTCAAAGCTGAGGACTATTTCAGCCATCTCGTTCATGCTGACCATTTCGTCACTTCCAATGTTTACAGGCTCACGGAAATCAGATTTTGTTAACCTGATGCATTTGACAAGAGTTTGGTTCATCAGTAAAAAAACATACATGCTGACCAAAAGCTACACCAGATCATTATAGTTATCTCTTTTTCTCCAATACTTCATTTCATTTAACCAAGAGAAAATTAATCAAATTTGCATATACTTTTTCTTTAAAAAAATGTGGGATGAGTGGAAACTAATGCCACGAACCAAACATGATTTGACTAGCTACTATAATGAAATGATCTTTATATTTATAAGGTTCTGCCAGCTTAAAATTATATGTTGTGCTGTTTTCAACTCCAATCTCTGATGTTTAAGCAGAAATGAAGGTGATGACAGCACAGATTTTATGAGATTTTGAAGATCCTTGCTGCAGAGATATATGGCTTCAAGAATACTTGTTCAAAGCTCAAAATCACTTTTTTCATGTTATACGCCGTGCTGTTTTTCAACTTCAATATCTAATACTTTACCAGAGAGACAAAGGTGATGACAGCACAGCAGCCTTTAAGAGCTTCAGAAGATCCTTTCCGCAAATGTACATGGCTTCAATAGTTCAATGATACTTATCCAAAACTCAGGGATAAAGTTAAATTCACCTTTGTTGTTTTCTCCATTATTTTGAGACTAACTTACTATATTGATGAACAAACACTTGGCAAAACAGTACTTCTAACAGATTGTGTTTCAGGTTGTGACTGAGGTTGAACTGATGTGAATATGGCAATAGCACCCAATAATAGTAATTTAAACAACGGATATGGGACATGACCATATTATTTTTCTATTTCAGAAGGAGCATGTCTGTTTTAAAAAGTAAAGAAATACTTCATCTTCCAGAACTTTCAGCACAAAATGAATTGCAGAAGAGCCAATTGGTTTTTCAGTCTGCCAGGCCTACATATTTCTTTCCAGAAAGGCCTACACCAACAGCTTAGGTCCGTTTGATGTTTCTCAAAGCTTATATATTTTGTCCACAACATCAATATTTCAACAGAAATTTCTAAGGCCTCTGGAAAACTGCATGTCAAAATGAGATAACTAATCCTTTTCTTGAAGCTAAATTGTGCTCCCTCTGTTATAAGAAGGTATTATCCTATGTCAAACTTCTTCAAGTTTGACCAAGTTTATAGAGATTAGAATATGTAGCAACTTCTAAAGCACCAAATTAGTTTCATTAAATCCATCATCAATTTTTTTATCGAACATGCAGCACATCATTATTATTTAAAAAAATGAGTCGAGAAGACTCATACAACCCGTAGTAGGACAGAGAGAGTTAAGTACAACGCGGATCATCAGTTCGTCACAAAAGGAGTAACACAAAACCAGCAACCAGATAATCCATCACAGCTATTAGTAAGTACCAACCTATAGTTTATAGAATATCTATCTGATGTTGGAAATGTCGCTACACTTTCCTATAAATTTGGTCCTTGAAGAAGTCTGACTCAAGAAAATTTGTTTTATCTATAAAACACCTTAGATTTTGGAACTGGTGTAGTATATACTAGCAAAACCAGAATGATGTAAAAATGTTTTATCTTAATATAAAATATGTGGAAAAAAAGAAAGCATTGAACTGTAGCAGCTGAAGATAGATAAATTTCACTTACCTAAGGACACCTTCAACACATTCATCAATAAATGTGAAGGATCTGGTTTGCAAACCATCTCCCCACATCTCAAAGCGCCCAGTGGATGTCAGAGCCTTTCTGCAAAAGGCAGCAGGTGCCTTCTCCCTTCCACCTATATAGCCACGTCAGAAACACAGGACATCAATATTTAGAGACAAATTAAGAGCAGCATCTAAATACTTCCAGTTGCCAGATAGCAGCTTACCTTTCCATGTTCCAAAAGGACCATATATATTGTGAAAGCGACCAATCCGGCACTCAATGCCAAAGTCCTTTGTGTAGTGCTTGCATAGTTCCTCAGTCGCAAGTTTTTCCAAGCCATAGGCATCTTGAGGCTAGATTTTAGACATCATTAAGTTAGCCATTTTACCATTTTAGCTAGAGCGATTAACTGACAATCAACACAGAAGCATGAATGAGAATTTATAAACCTCTGCAGGCCAAGCGTCTGCTTCCTTCAAGCTGACAACAGTCTCCAACTGCTTAAATTCAGGGTAGATACAGGCACTTGATGCGTAAAAGAATCTGCAAAGTTAAATAAACAGAAATTTAGTACTATGTTTCCAACAATGCTCTGATATATGCAAGTTGGTAATGCTCTGATATAGTCATATAGTACTTTATTTTTGGGCCTTGAAACCAGTGCAGTAGTTTATTATTTTTTAGGTTTCCCAGACTTGATGCTTAATTTTGTTACTGCGCTAGAGCCTTAGAACTTTGCACACCCTTGGAAAGCATAGCACTAGTTGACTACTGCCTAGGAAAAAAAAGGACAAGCCATGTACCATTCTACCTACACAAGGGCACACATATGCACTCCCCTAACAGCCCAACGTCATTAATTCGGCGTCGTGAGCTCAACGTGCAGCAGAAAAGCACACCAACATATTTCGGCCCCATGTGCACTGCATAATAACTGTACTATAGTACTTTCCTGTACTGTTGCTTAGCATCATCAAGTCAGCCAATTCAAGAAGACACCAGTTAAGACTTTCCTTCCCCATACGAACCAATTCACCCTTTACATCAGTATCAACGGATCTGCTATGAGGTGCTGGTGCACATGCACACACACAGCAATTGTAATAGCTTTCCACAATATGGTAGCCAATGCAGAACATCTGGTTCCTCAGATTTAGGAATCAGAAAACTTGCTAGATCAAAGCAAATAAGTAAATGTAAGACATAAATGGTGAGGCAATGCCTGACACTCACTATCTTTTGCAATCTGTTTGCACTTGAAAGGTTTTCTCATGAACTCATTTATCATTGCAGACCTTAACAATTAACATCTAGCTTCGCCAGGGGGTAAAAACACGGCAAACAAAGGGCCACTGCCAGGTGAGAAATTACCTCTTGACGCCGTTAATCCTAGCTGCCTCAAGCATGTTGAAGCTGATCATGGTGTTGTTGTACATGATCACGGAGTGGTTGGACTGGATGAAGCCCATCCCTCCCATATCAGCGGCGAGGTTGAACACGTGGTCGACCCCCGTGGTGACCTTGAGGCAGTTGTCCATCACCCTCAGGTCCACGAGGTGGAACTCGTGGCAGAACATGTCCTCGGTCATGTGCTCGTTCTTCTTCCAGTCAGAGGCGATGATGTAGTGGCCCTCGCTCTTGAGGCGGCGCGCGATGTGGGAGGCGATGAAGCCGCCGGCCCCCGTGATGGAGATCCGCAGCTTCTCGAACGGCCAGTATGGCTCCTTCTCCAGCTCGGCGTACGTGTACTCCTTGTTGAGCGCCATCCTGCACAAGCCAGGGCTCAAGCTTTATGATGGAAATCACTCGGATACAATGAACTCATAATGCTTGTAGGAAAATAAACTTCCAACACACTTCTGGGAACAGAGAGTGAAAGCTTCTGGTCCTCTGTTTTCGCTAAAGCCAAACAAACGAACAAGCGCATCCACATCCACAGCCGGTCAGCAGCCATGCAGTTTACAGAGATCCTCAACTACTAACACTGTTGACTCTATTCGCAGGATTAACCAAAACTCAGCAGTACCCCTGTTGAATGTGTAGCCATAGGGGCGGACCCAGTTTCTATTGTTTTTGCAATAAAATCGAACTTAGACCAGATCTGAATACAGGTAGCATTTGGACAGCAGGAATGGGGGAGACGAGGGGTGGACATACCTGGTGGTGGGTGCTCGTTCGCCGGCGAAGACCTAGGCAACTGCCGTGCGGCCGAGCTGCTGCCGTCAGAGCGACAGCAGGGAGAGGGGGCTCGGCTGCGCCGCGGAAGCGGAAGGAGGAGGCGGCGCTGGAAGTGGCAGGAGAAGCCGGCGGCGTGAGGAATAGGCGGCGGAAGCCAGCGACGCCGGTGGCGGGGAGTCAGCGAGGCCGGTGGTGGAAGTTGCCGACTGCGCAAAGCCGACCCGGTCACCCCTCTTTATTGAGCCAACGTTCTGGATTGGATTATTGGCTGGGCTGTGCACACACACCCACGTTTTTTAACCAGATTCTTTGTTGAGCTGCTTACCGGTACTAGTATTTTTTACTGTTTTTTTTATGTCTTCTTATCAGGTGCCTATATCAACCATTGGATTTCTATCCCACGGTTCATATCCACCTTATCTACTCCATCACCGTTCTCTTCTTCCTCCTCTCCTCGTCCGAGCCTGACCGCGTCGCCGTCGCCCTTCCTTGCCCGCTGCGTCGTCGGCCGAGATCCCCCACCTCCGGCCTCTCCTGCCCGGCTCTAGCGGCGAAGCGCCGCCGCCCTCTTCCATGGCCCACGTGAATCCAACGCCGAGCTCCCCCGCCTACCGCCCTCCTACCCCGCCTCTGGCGGCTGCCACGCCTTAATCTGGGCCCGCCGCCAGCTAATCTGGCTTCACCGGAGCAGCGAAGCTAGCACCGTGACGCCCCTCCCCCCATCTACCCTCCCCAACCTCCATCCTCCTTACCCGACCGATGGCGCCCTCGCCGCCAGTCTCAGCCGCCGGCCACCCCGCCACCACCGCCGGGCCGGTCGGCCTCCCCCGACCCTCCCTCTAAGGTCGGAGGTAGGGAAGGATCACGCCGGTGACCCCGAACCCCAAACCCCGAATCCTAACCCCGAACCCTAACACGAAGCTCTAGTGATGGCTCGACGGCGAGGCACAACGGCAACAGCTTCTTCCCCGGCAATGGCGATGGCGCGGCTAACTCCCTCCCCCTTCTCCTCCGGTGACCGATGATTTTGCAAAAATCAGTCACCTGATGTTGAATAAATCTCTTATTTTTTTGTCTTCTCGATTCTCTATCAGCTCTGGAAAATAATGTTCTAGATTGACGAAAGGTGTTTTAAGTTTTGAGGATGATGTTCTCCATGCACCAGAAAAATAGTCTAGCTTCTCTAGTAAAATATTCTAAGTTTGGAAGCAGAAAGACAAGGTGGGAAGAACGGGTATTTTTTTATTTTTTTTATTTTGATGTGACCCACAGAGTATATATTTCAATTCTTAGTTTCGACCCAATTAATTGCTACTGGTAGCATGGACTCTAAATAATAAATAGTGATGGCTTTGAAACTAGAAGGCTATTTTCACCAAAAAGCTCATCCAACTGTCCATATTTCAAACTTCTCTCGTGTACAGGCAAAACAGTGTTTTTGGCTTCCTTATTGAGCCTTCCAGTGAACATGATCTAAAGCCAACCAGCTAATTGTACGTTAACCGATTGCAATAGTGGATCTAAACATGCCCTGAAAGCGAGCTAATGATCAGTATAGACCACTGATGTATTTTTCTCTAAAAAAGAATCCATCGAAAACTTTCTAGAAAATTGATTTATTTAGGAACCAATGAATGTAGCAAAAGGAGGAAAAGAAGAGATCATATCACTACAATTTGATGTCGTCTTTGCAGCTAGGTGGAGGTTTAGCAGGAATATTAAGACCTAACATAGGGGTGTAGCTCTACATAACTAATAGTATATATGTTGATATTTTTTATTACTTTTATGACATGCAACCTATATTCTTTATGCATGCGACCAAATGCCATCTCTTTTGAGCTAGCTAGACAAACATGGACAACCAAATAACTGGCATTGCATCTAGTGTGACTCACATATACGAACCAGGCTAGGGCAGGGGCGGAGACAGGGAGAGGTGCAGCCCTTCTTATAGTAGAAAAATTGCGCTAAAAATAAAATTTCCAATGGATTTTAAAATTTTAATGCTACCAGCTCCTTTTAATAGTGAAAATTCTAATTTTCTTGCTTCGCCTCTGTATGCACGTAAACCAAGTGGCTCCTAAGTACACTATTGTGAGCTGCCATTTCCACAACCGGCAAGAAATATCAGCCGGCTGTCCCGTCTTGGAGGGGCCATTCTCTCCGGCCGTCAGAGCACGAACTGGGTGTCTACGGACTACGGGCTATGCATCTCCTCTAGAATTCAAGAATTGTATGCTCCATTAGTCTATTGTGCCAACTTTGCCATGAAAGATTTGTACATAAGTACATTTGCATGACGGTGACATCTGCTGCATCGAGTACAGCATCTGCTGCATCGAAGCCCTGCTGTACTCGCGTCAGGCATTTTAGGTAGAAGAAGAAGATGGAGTCAAATCAATTCTTCGTGACTTGTTAAAAAAATCAATTCGTCGTGCATACCCGGCCGAAATCGAACCATCAGTACTTTGCATGTCACATATACAGCAACCATAGCAAAATAAATAATATTTACTCAATTGTTTTTATTAGCACAAATAGTCGCACGTTATATTTAAAGCAAACGTTACAACTTATAATTTAGGGACGAAGAAAGTATTTTGGAGCTAAGGCCATTCCAAGTGCTACCATATCTAATAATGGCACGTATGATAAAAACACTACACTATTAGAAGAAACATCATCCACAACGCATGGTATCAGTCCATTCTCAATGGCAAGTTTCAATTTGTGATTTACAAAATGCCACATCATGTAGAAATGAAATTGCGTCTCTAAATGTATAGTTTCATTTCACGGTTTCATATGCCATAATATTTAATTGCGATATACTTGGATGAAATGAAACTCTTACACTCTCAATGAAAGTTTCAATGAGTTTCTTAGTCTTGCAAACAGTGTGCGCCCAATTTAAGGCTATTCCTAGAGTCGAGTTTCATTCTCATTAAATACTGCGACACATCAGCAGTTTTGGTGATATCGCAATATATTTATGAAGAAATGGATAGATAGAGTTTCATGAGAGGATAGAGTAGATGAAACTCAGGATGCACAAGTAACTAAATAAAAATCTGATGTGGCACTGTTGGTAAGTGTACAATAAAACCTTTTATTGGGAATGGCATAATCTCCATAAAATTCATTTCATCTCTCTCCTCGTAATAGACCGTTATGCCATCATTTTTGCTAATATTGCACATGATTTAACGCGAGTGAAACCTCCATTGAGTATGGGCTCGTACATCAATATTTAAGAAAATTAATTAGTGTGATGATTGTGTATATGAAAATAGATCCATCCTATTAAATTTTATGACATGACTTAAGATATGTAGTGCTTTGTCACAATACTACTTTTGAATTAAGATAGTAAATTTTTAGCACCTCAATATACAACTGTTCTATTTCCCATATTAAATATTGTGCCAAATCTGCTAAAAATACTATGTGGCATCTCATTAATTAGTACGATACCACGGAATAACCTAACTCATATGGCCTTGTCGTACACGAAGCGTGGGTCACTGGAAATGGACTCGGATCCATGGAATGGGAGTACCGAAGAACAATATTTAATTAAGAAATTGTGGATGAGGTCAATTTTTAAATTATTGATAAACTGATGCAGATGTGGTTGGCCAAGGTAGCAAAGGGTACCAAATTTGATCTACTCGTCTTATTAAAAAAATTTGCATGAAGAAACTAACGTCATAATTAAACTATATTACATGCAAACCAAATCACAGTAAAAGTAATAATAATTATGATTTTTTTATAAATTGATAAAGCTAAATTTGGTGTTAAAAGATAAATTGAGGCGTAGGGAGTAGTTCACTACTCCATTTGCTTAATAGGAGTACAGTAATAGTTAGCTACAGGATCCGAAGCAGGAGTATAGCTCCATCTCCGAGCAAGAAGATGCGTGCGTGCGTCGGTGCACGCCAGCGTTCGGTCACAACGCACGCTAGCACCTTCACGTTCGCGGCCTCGGTCGAAGCACCAATGCAGCCTGCATTGATGCAGCTGCCAATCAATTTAATCACTACTACACGTCTACAAGTCCCGAGAGGGACGCATATGCAAACCAGGGTTTGACAATTCCGACGGAAAACCACACTTTATACCGTTTCCGGGATAGCTATGGAACGTGAAAAATCGTCACTTTTCGTTATTTTTCATTTTCAAATTTAGAAATTTAAAAAAAATATAAAAAATTCAGAAAAAAATCTTAAAAAAATATGATAAAAAACTAGGTGTTTTTCTGAGCTAATAGCACTTGAAATCATTCAAATCCAAATTAATTTGGTTGGTTAAATTGATGATTTGGGTTCAGACCCGTTAACACCCTCAAACCCGTTAGGATTGTAGACCTTATCCACTCATTCGGTCGAACGGTCCCTGCATTCCTCGGACGCCCCCGCGTTCCCCACCCCTCGGCCGTCGCCTTCCCCCGCCCGACCGCTGCCGCCGCCGCCAAATCTCTGCCACGCGGAGGCGGTTTTCCGCCGGGAAGACGCCGGATCCCGAGCGGGAAAGCTCGGTTTTCTGGCCGCTCGTCCTCCTCCCGCCGGCCGACCGTCCCGAGTGGAAATCCGCTGATTCCGAGCGGGAAACCGCCGTTTCCGAGTGGAAAACCGCCATTTCCGCTTGGGAAAACGACAAATCCGCCAGGGAATCAAAGGTATTTAGTGATTTTGATAAGTGGATCTATGGTATATTGGTATTTAGTGATTATTTATCAAGAATATGGATGTGTGCAGCGACACCTCGATTTCTGGTGATTTATCATGATGATTAGTTGAATGTTAGCAAACTTAGTAGTGATTTAAACTTAGGAATGTCACGTAACATGGTGATTGTGTTGTATGGCTTTGCTATCCGGACTTAGTATGGAGTATGCTTTGTCTTGTATTATGTTCCGCGTGTAATTTGCACTATCGCTTGGATTGTAATAATTCTAATGGACTTTGGAGTTTGGACTATGTAGGACTCATTTTAATGGACTTTGGACATGAGTTATGTGCATGTGTGGACTTTGGACATGAGTTATAAGTATCTATAGACTTTGGACATGAGTTATGTGTATGCTATGTTTTATAAACTGTCAATATGCACATAATTAGGGGAAACTCTGCCCAAATTTCCAATTTTTCATATATACATACATTTTCCAGAATTTTCTAGTGTTTTTTGCATTTTCCGGTTCAAATACACGAAATTCCGACCGAAATTCCACAGAAAATTCCGGAATTTCGGTCGGAATTTACCGGAATTTTGTTTTTGAATTTG
This sequence comes from Paspalum vaginatum, assembly GCA_030272315.1. Lineage (NCBI taxonomy): Eukaryota > Viridiplantae > Streptophyta > Magnoliopsida > Poales > Poaceae > Paspalum > Paspalum vaginatum. The sequence continues at coordinate 14,633,028 of CM059016.1, read as the reverse complement.
ATTTGCCCTTCCGTTCGGAAAATATGAATTCCGACGGTAAACCGTTTCCGGACGGGGCCGGGATTTGGGTTCCAAATGGAAATGTAAACATTGATCCAAACACGGCGAATTGAGCCGGTGACTGCACGAAGATCAAAATTGCAATGCGAGTCTTGCGTGTGTGGCTGTATACGCCCCTCGATCTCCCTCCTTTGAGCAAAATGTAGTCGACCCCGGAAGCACTCAAGGCTAGCTGCAGCATGCTGCGCTTTCACGCGTGCATCGTAGCAACGGCGTCAACATGCTCTCTCGGGCAGCTTGCTTTGCTTTAGATCAAGTATAACAAAGGGCAGTTTTACCTAGATGAAAGAAAGACAAGTGAAAAAGAACAAGAGCTGGCTGTTCACACGTTCCAAAAAAAATACATTAAATATAAAGAGAGAAGTGAACCTTACAATCCACTAATTATACATATCAAGTCTGTTGATAGCTATAGATGATGTAGCAAATTTATAAAACGCAATGTGCCGGTACACACAATGCACACACGGCTGCACGACGACCAATAAGTCAAGGTCAACGAGGCCGTGGACCTCGAGAAACGCATCGCATCACGTGCCGGCTGCCGCACAATAAGCGAAGGGACCATGGTTGACTGCTTGATTTGGCTCCGATCAACGAAGCGGCGGACACAGCCACACCCAGACAGCAGCTAGAACATACCCATTGGGCCCTCGCTGTTTGGACCGCTCAAGAAAAAGCGGAGTTGACGGTGTCGCCAAAACAGGCCCATTCCACAACTGGGCTGTTCGGAAAGTAATTGCACAGGAGAGCATCAAGTACGGCCCAGCCCAATCAATTATTCGGCCATGTGGGTAACACAGTACATTTACTTCCCAGTTTGTACAATTCCAGAATTCGGCCCGCTGGCCCAAAGATTCAGCATCAGGGCGTGGCGTGGCGCTGCGCTGCTCCCAATCGAAGCTCCAAACCATGTCAGCCACCAGTACATCCGAAACCATCATCATCATCATCATCACACTTGTCGACATACTTATGTTTCAGTTTAATTTCCACGACGAAGAAGATCGAAGAAGAAGAAGAAGAAAAAGAAAACTATTGTAGTAATCTCATAGTCATAGCTCCACCACTCCCCCGAGTCACGGCTAGCTCACGACGACTCCGTCGCGGCGGCGGCGGGGGCGGCGACGGCCTCCACCCTGGGCACCTCGACGGGGAACCTGTGGATCTCGTCCACCCAGGGGTTGCCGACGGTCTCCTCGGCGGGGTCGATGGTGCGCAGCGCGCGCCACACGGCGCTGTTGCACTTGAACCCGGACCCGAAGGCGATCTGCCACGCGCGGTGCCCGCGGCGCACGCGGCCCTGCGCCTCCGTGTACGCCAGCTCGTACCAGAGCGAGCTGCTGGAGGTGTTGCCCCACCGGTACAGCGTCATCCGCGACGGCTCCATGTGCCAGGCGCTGAGCGCGAGGTTGCTCTCGATGGTGTCGAGCACGGCGCGGCCGCCGGCGTGGATGCAGAAGTGCTCGAACGCCATCTTGAAGTCCGGGATGTAGGGCCGCAGGCCGCGGACGCCGAACACCCGGCGCGCCACCAGCGACGCCAGGAACATGATCTGCTCCGACATGGGCAGCACCAGCGGCCCCAGCGTGGTGATGTTGGTCTTGAGCGCCTCCCCCGCCACGCCCATCAGGTCCTTGGACAGCGCCACGCCCACGCGCCCCGCCGCGTCCTCCTCCTGGAACACGCACCGGTACGCGCGGTCCTCCGCGCCCTGGTGCGTCCGCACCGTGTGCACCAGCTGGTACTTGGCCCGGCGGCGCGCCGCGCCGCCGCGGTTCGTCAGCAGCACCGCCGCGCCGCCCATGCGGAACAGGCAGTTGGACATGAGCATGGAGCGGCTGTTGCCCCAGTACCAGTTCAGCGTGATGTTCTCCATGCTCACCACCAGCGCGTAAGTGTTCCGGTGCACCTGCATGCGGACACAGGAGGACGACGATCGGCGGTCAGCAGCCCGAGAACACGCTCGCTCGCGACGCGACGGCACACAGCTATGCTCTCCAACTCCAACCAACCACTCCCATTCATGGCGGATGGGCATTTCATTAACTCCGCGACTTTTCTGTCAGCTGCACGTCGTCGTCATCAATGTAATATGGCGGCAGGGACTGTAGATGCCGCTGCGCACTGCTAGCTCCATGCGCGGCGGCCACGGGCCAGTCACAGGCGGCACCTCGGCTAGCCTGAACCGGAACCGCATTGATGTGGACGAGCCGCCGGCCGCCATTAACGTTTTCCTCTTTCCAATAATACTCCTCGTTTTAATTTCTTAAATCATACTCTTTCTTACATGTCATGTCAGCTACAATACAAACTAATGCCGCTACAGTATTTTTAATAACCAGTTTGAGACATACATTAGAGATAGGCTTAAAGCGAGAGAAAGGGAGAGGAGCGGACGGGAGGAGCAAGAAGACTCGAACTGCCGATCACGAGCTGGCTGGTCCGCGCACACGTCAACGGCGTTCTAGAAGCTCCCTGCTGCCTGCTGCCGGGACCGTTCCCGGGTGTTGCCGGGACAGCAGTGATTGGGCGCGTGCGGCATGCACAGTTGATGGTGCGCATGATGAGCGGGCCGGGCTAACGAATTCGCCACGAGCGTACGAATGTGTGGATGAGTGCCCCAATCTTAATCCTAGATCCGCCAACCCAAATCCAACTGAAAACTGATAGCTCTGGCGATGGTTGGTTAATTATTAAGGCGGCATGCAAATGTGAGTGTGTTTATTTCGGCAATGTGCTGAGACCGGCCGGCAGATTTTGTCCTTAAAAAAGTATGGTTTGTTGCTCCTACCCTACAGGCTACATGGTTACTTCATTGGAGACATCGAGAACATAGTAACTAGTACTACGTGTTAAACTTTTCCTTTAGTTTCCTGACAGAAAAAAATTGGTTATGCTTTTATGTGTACGATCACTCTCTATATATGCTCCGCGCATATCAAAACCTTCTCTCCAAAACTATTTGCAATTATATTGCAAGTTAAAGTTCATTCTACCATGATTCCAGTGAAGGAAGAAATAGGTTATACTTATCCAAAATTTGCCGAAGAATACTACTTCCATTTCACTTGCAAATACAAAACTTATGCTGGACTCCGATCCACCAAGAGTCCAAGATTCTACAGCCTTATTACCCGAGATTTGCTATTCCTAGTACTTAAAGTTTATACTTCCATTCCAATTGAGATTGGAGAAGAAAAGCATGTATTTAAATAGTACAGTAGTATGCTATAGTATCGCTGTAGCGTTTAAGAGGCACTGACCTTACACCTTTGACCATTTCGATGCTATTAGTGCTAAGCGTGAAATAGTGCCACAAACAGGCTAATTTAGCGCCACTATACCATGTTAGGCCAAAATTTGAAAAAACAAATAGTTAATTGCTAGACCCTTAGACCACTAGTTTTGTATGTCGTTCTATTGTTAGATGTTGCCTTGTTGGTGTTTGACTTGTTAAATACGTACTTAAGTTGTTATCATGTTATGCTATTTAGACTGCTAATAATACACAGAAGAGCCGCATGCAGAATTGATTTTGTGTTGCCTCGTTGGAAAGTATCCGCTATATGATTCCCTATGAAGATTAGATGAGTGGAATTTTTTTTTTTAGAAAGCTCGGCCAGCGAGAAAACGTGTTTGGCCCGAGCCAAAAAGAGGTTGGTCAAAGTTTTTTTTATAACATTTTACACGATTTTTGAGGAAATGCTAAATGCCGCTATATCATCTCTTTGCTTTTTTTTTTTCGGAAGGTTTCCGCTCAACAACTCTTTGGCTGACTATTTAAAACGTCGCAAGAAAGTAATTTACAGTACTTGTCTACAGCCATCCGCTAAAAGCTACTCCCTCCGTCCTGAAATAGGTCGTATGATTTTTTTTGACACCAAGTTTAACCGGTTTATCTTATTCAAAATATTTCACAATTATCATTGATTTCCATTATGATTTAGTTTATCATATAATATATTTTAATTATGAATTGAATTTTTTTCTATGTTTAGCAAATATTTTGAAAAAGATGAACGGGTCAAACTTGGTGAAAAAAAATCAAATGAAGACAAAAAATCAAATGAAGACGGAAGAAGTACTGAGAGGGTGTTTGGATCCAAGGACTAAAATTTAGTCCACGTCAAATTGGATGTTTAGATGCTAATTATAATTACTAAATATGATTTAATTAGAAAACTAATTACACGGACGAGGAGTAAACGACGAAACGAATTTATTAAACCTAATTAATCCATGATTAACGAATAGTTACCAAGCATCACATCTGCTAATCATAGATTAATTAGGCTTAATAAATTCGTCAGGCCGTTTAGTCCTCATCCTATTAATTTTATAATTAGATTATATTGAATACTTCTAACTAGCAATTAAACATCCGAGATGCGACAAACGCTGAATTTTAACCGAGGATCAAACACCCCCTGAATATCGCACGCACTACGCTTTTCTAGCGGAACTCTACTTGTCGTCTGTCGTGTTTGCAGGACGTGTGTTGTGCCAGGCATGCATAGTCAAAGCAAGTCAAAAGCCACCCCCTGCGTTGCGTCATCAGATCGACCGCTCGACCCCGGCCGTCCGGGACCGAATCACCGCCTCACCGAGACACCGGTCACCACCGAGGAGACGTGTCGTGGGTGGCGCGCAACCAGAGCAGCTAGCTAGCGGTGGCTGAACCACCCGAGCGCTCGCTCACACACCCGGCCTCGATCAGCCAGCTCCCGAAAATTCCTCGATCGACCGCAAGTATACTGATGAAAGCGAGACTGGTAGGGTTAGGTTAGTTTAGGTTACCTGCAGCAGCTGCTTTGCGAGGTCGATGGAGATGAGGCCGGCGCTGCATCCCATGCCGCCGAGGTTGTAGCTGGCGACGTTCCCGCGGAGCTTGTAGTGGTTGACGATCATGGCGGACAGCGACGGCGTGGGGTTGAAGAGGCTGCAGTTCACCACGACCACCCCGATGTCCCTGGCCCTGACGCCCGTCTTGGCGAGCACCTGGTCGATGGCGCCGAACATGACGGCCTCCGCCTCGGCGCGGGCCTCCGCCATGCAGGGGTTGGGCGGCGAGTTGAGCACGGCCGCGGGGAAGTAGGTCCCCTGCCCCAGTCCCGACCGCTCCAGGATCTTGCGCTGGAACGCCAGGTTCTCCTCCGTGAACACGCCCGCCGCCGCCGACTGCCGCATGAACGTCTCCCGCGTCACCACGTGCTCGGGGCCCGGCTTGTAGCACGCGAAGTCCAGCAGGTACACCGCGCGCGGGCGCCGCGCGAGGTAGACGGTGGCGAGCACGGCCGCGAGCGCGAGCAGGGAGGCGGCCAGCGCCGGGTTCGAGGCCGCCGCGGCGCGCGCGGCGGCGGCCAGGTCCGGGAGGCTGTCGTGGTGGCGGGACAGGCGGTGCGCCAGCGCCGCGGCGAACGGGGCCAGCAGGAGGTACAGCGCGTTGGAGACCGCCAGGTGGTACCACTGCTTCAGCGGGCTCGGCCGGTGCCGGGCGTTCCGGATCACCGCGGGGGCGGGGGCGGGCTCCGGCGGCGGGCTGCTCATGGTGGCGGCTGGCGCGGGCGTGCCGGCCGGCCGGCGCGGCGAGGTGGGTCTCGACGGTAAGGCTAGCTAGGGCTAGAGCTAGAGCTAGCCGGTGGGAGTACGTCGAGGAGCTAGCATGTGTGTTTGGATTTTGGAAGGTGGGGGTGGATAGGGCCGGCGCGTGTGTAATATATAGTGGTCGCCGGGGAGGAGGGAGGGGAGGTCCGACGTACGGGGGAAGAAGACCGGGAGGGAGGGGGTGGTGGCGTGCCGGGGTGGCCGGGTGGGTGGGTGCAACCACCGGAGCGACCATTAAGACGGTGGTGGAGAGGGGAGAGGGGGGTTGGGGGAGAGGGCCAGCGGCAGCCGGCAGCAGGCGTGCCCGACCAGTTGATCGGCCCGAGTAAATGCGGAAGCTAGCGCGCCTGCGCGTGTGCGCCGTGTGGATACAAGAATGGCGGCAGGCGGCAAGTTGGCCGACCGCCGCGGTCGACGGCCTGAGCTGAGCTTGATGACGCGCGCCGTGGCGTGGCGCGGTTGGGTTTCCGCCGGGGAGTGGCCGGGGGCGGCGGTCTGGTCTGGCCAGCTTGCCGACTGCCGCTAACGAAGCTGCCCTGCCCATCCAGATCCATGTGCCGCAGGTGCGGCCGTGTGCAGCGGTTCTCCGGGCACCGGGCGCCAGTGTGTTACCGTTTCCAATTGATTTCGTTGGCAGGCACAGGCATGTTGTTGGGCAGTTCCGCCTGCACTATGCCGGTTCCGCGATCATGCTGGCGATGGCAAAAACTGCACACGCACAGGCAGTTCTCGCCCCCTACGTACACGCCAACGGCGATTTTGGGCGACTGTTTTTTCCAAACTCGATGATTTGGGCCTAATTGTAGCACTGGCTCTTCTTGATATTTGTGGTGATACTAGACAGCCAGCCTTTTGCATCCACTGCCGGAACGGATTAGAGCCTCTACCACCACCGGCACAGAAGCCGCCCCTCCCGGCAACCTTTTCTCTTAGCTCCCATCCCTAACCTCGCTGGCGGCATCGAGTGCGCAATGGGCCGTGTGGGTCGCGCTTTCCACGCGTAGAGCCACCGGGTGCGACTTAGTGTTTCTAAACAGATAAAAGCCTATTTGGAACCAATGTTTTTATATAATGTGGTTTTGATTTTGCAATACCATAATTTTACATTTGGTCATGACACTAATACGGTAGTATTCCAATACTACAATAAAATCGAAGCATTCGGCGGGCTATGCCCCGCTAGGAGCAGGCCGGCCGCGCGGGCAGGCGCCCCCTCCCCCTCGAGGAGGCAGGCGCCCCGCCAACGGGAGGCACACACGCGCGGGCATCAAGCGGAGGTGGTAGGGAGACAAGGCTCGGTGGGAAAAACTGAATTCCAGAGTTTATTATTACCTAAAAGCTCTAAAAATACTACAATGTTGGATAAACTATGGTATTTGAAACATTGCTTCGCCAATACGAACCGAACACAATTTGACTTTTGAAATCACAGTATTATTAAATGCATTCGAAACTATAAAAAATACTTTGCTCCTCAACGTGTCACCGTAACCCCGACGGACGTGAGTTGTGTAGTGACCGCGTGGCATCAATGGTTCGAGGGGGGCACGCCCCTCCTCCCGCCGTCCCTCTCGACGGTGTGTGGCGGCGGCACCATGCAACCGCTGGCGATGTATCGCGGCGCGGGGTTGTGTTGTGTGGTCTTGCAGGAACAAGGAGCCCACCGGCCGCCGGAGCCCCGGCCGCCGCGCGCGTACGTACGTCAGTACGTGCCGTCCTCTGCTGCGGCTGCGGGGCTCCGCTAGTTTCCCAGCATGCAGCACCCGCGCGCGCAGGGACGAAACGCCCACGCACATGCATCGGCATTGTTGGGTAGCAGTGCCACCACCCACCAATGCAAGCCGCACAGCACGGGTGGACGGATCGATCACCAGCGCTGACCGAGAATACAGAGTACTCCTACCAGAGCGCGTGCAGGTTAGGCTCAAACCTGCTTCCATATCCATCTTTCAAAATTTAATGCGATACTATTATGTACTGCAATCTAAACAGAAAATAGGATAGTTAGAACAGTAATAAAAAACGAAGAAACCGTTAGTTTTAGCCTTACCGGCTATAGCAACGCCGCAGCGGTACGCGCCGGCAGTCCGGCACCCGCAGCGTCCCTCCGTGTCCGGGCGTGCATGGTCGGACAGGAGGCGACGACGACGGCCCTATACACAGCCACTCCAGCCAGCCAGTAGCCAAGCACCACCATTCAAGTCCCGGCGGCTTGCATTGCTCTTGCTCATCAGTCCGGTCGTCGACGCGTACGTCCTTCCGGGTCAACGGCGTGGCGGCGACAGCGACACCCTCTGATCGATCCAGATCGCCGCCGGGCGCCGCCCGGGCGCATTCGTCGGTTTCTCTCCTCGGGCCAGATACGCTCTGTCTGATGCCTGGCGGCAGCACAAGGAAGCTAGCTAGCTAGCCGCGGAACGACGAGCAGGGACGACGGGCTCTGCCTGCCTCCCCGGCGTCGGCGCCGGCGCCGGCGGGAAGCACAGGGACGGTATCATTCTCCATCGATCCACATCCATGGATGGGTCGTCGGAGGGCGCAGAGGCAGCTGTGCAGCGTGCGAGACGACTGCACGCGAGTGGAGAGGCAGCTGGAGACAGCAGCGTAGACCAGATCGACGTCGACCAGACCAGACCAGACCGCGGCGCGCGCTGCCGCTGCCGAGGTGCATCGCATGGGTCTCCTTCGTTCCTGTCTTCCCCCAACCAACCAGCCAGCCAACTGAACTCATTTACTCCCGCAGGCCTGGACCAGCGAGCTTTCTCAGCAGTTGCCTGTTGCCGCAGCAGCCTCGCAATCACGTCGATCGGTCAGGTCGGCTCGCGCTGCCGGTGCCGGTCCGGCCGGCCGCCGGTCCCATATCGGCCGCACTGCCTCCGGCGGAAGAGCACACGGCACACACAGCTATACGTACGTGTACACCTAGCATTCTAGTAATGTGCTAGGTGATGATGCAGGTGGCAGCATCAGCTGCTAATTAATAATAATCCGCCTGAAAAAAGCACATGCATGCGGCTCTCCATCGGCTCTGCCTAATGTGCGCGTTCATTCTCTAGCCCCGGCCGGTGCGTGGATCACCGTTCTCTGGAGCGAGCGAGCGAGCAACGGAGCATGCACATGGCCACTGCACGAGAAGATCGATCGGCGAGGCCATCGCCACGTGCTTTTCCGTGTAGCTATATGTAAGGCCAGCCGGATGCGATCGATCACGCGGCGCAGACGGAGCGGACCTGGACGTCGACCGCCGCCTGCCTCTCCGCCTCTGCCCGATCACGACGGTGGCGGCGACGGCGAGACGCGCCGCGGTCGAGGACTCGAGGTGCGGTACTGCAGCAGTTTTTAAGCGTAGAGCTGGTGCACCAGTCAACGCCGGTCGAACCTCATCGAGCTAACGCGCGCGGCCGGCGTGGTCACCGGCCGATCTCCAACCCATCAACCACCACGTTGCGGGCGTACAAGCGCATTCTCGTAGCATCGCCGTTTTTTGTATTCTCGGCGGCGGCAGCATCACTTCGTATATACCGTTCCCGTGGTTTGCCCAAATAGATTTTCCTCCAACCATTTTTGCCCAAATAGATTTTCCTCCAACCATCTTTCTCTAGCGCTATAATGTCATTTTATATTATATACGGGTCGTATAGGCAATAAACAACTTTACGCGTCCGCGATCCCTCTTCCTCTGCCCGGTTGAGTGGCACTGGCAGCCCTTGCCGTCTGCTCAGACGTCTACCTGTGGTCGTATTGCTGCCTCGTAGCTACTACCACTGCAGGTGGTGTCAGCTAATCTACCACAGATCGGATCGCGACATTCTGTACGCGTACGTGTGTATATATGTATATAGTAAGTAATATTTATATAATTCGTTCAGTGGTAGGTGTTATAGGTTAGACTGCGGGTTGCAGAATCGACAATTGTTTGTTTGCTGCCTCTGCTTCAAGATAGTATTATCCTATAATTAATTAGTGCTACTATGCAAAATTGGCCACTACAACGTAGTCTTCCGGGTTGACCAGGTTGTTCAGGGGGCCTTCGTCGTCGTCACCAGATGACCACGCGTTTTCCTCCAGTACTTAATTCCGCGGGCTCCCCATGCCTTGCACGCCCTGCTCTTCTAGCGCTCTTCCTTCAATACACAGAATTACTCAGTCAAGAATCATTCAACACGTGATTCCCCACTAGCTCACAACCTAGAATTACTCAGAATCAATACAGTACTGTATATAGGTGAAGAATCCTAACGCACAGCTCCACCAAAAGAGGACCGAAAGTCTAGGAGACATCCATGCATGGAAGCACCAAGACATGGATGCGGGACCAAGTTGAGGCGGGACAAGCAAGTCAGTGGCATTGTCTCGGCTTCAGCGACCTCCTCCCAATCAACCCTACCGCCGCCCATCTCCACCCCCACACTAACCTCCATTGGCCAAAATCACTATTTTACGTGCGCGCGTCGAGAGGGGGCAGCGGCGCGCGCACGCCCGAGTAGCCGCCACGTGGCCTTGTCAGGATGGGCTGGCGACGCGGGAGGGGGCTGGTGGGCAGCGGGCAGCTGGCGGATAGGCCGCGGTGAGGGTGCCACTGCATAGGCGGACTCCCTGGTGGTGGTGGGCGAGGCGGCAACAATTAGGTTTAGGGGTTAGGGTCGGAGGCCACAGGCGATGCCTTTCTCCTCCACCGCCGGCGGTAAAGGGGAGGGCCGGGGGCGGCAGCCGGCCCGGTGGAGGTGATGGGCGGTGGGCGGCAGAGAGACTGACAACGAGGGCGCCGACAATCGGGCGGGTGAAGACTGCGGTTGGGGAGGGACGCCAGCGGGGCGAGACGGCCTCTAGGTTAGCGGTGAGCAGTGGTAGGCTGGTAGCGGTGGGCGGAGCGGCGAGGCATCGGCCATAGGCGGTGGCGAGGGAGGGTCGGGGGTGTGAGGAGGAAGAAGGGTGGGGGCCGGTGCGCGCATTGGGTAGGGTGGGGGGCAACCCACGCGCGTATAATAAGGGCGCCGTCTATTAGCTCCATCACCCCACCTCTTTCCACGGCTCCACCAGCCAAACCAAGTCTGTTAATGCCTGACGCACACCATCCACCTCCCACCCGTAACCCGCTAGCTCTTTATAGATCCATTGCGGATGGGGCTGCAGCAACCTCGAACCCTAACCCCCTCCACAACCTCGTTGCCCATGAGGAAGAGAAGCGAGAGGAAGACCTGGGCGGGGCCGTGCGTGGTCGCAAGATTCCGCATGAGCAGGACCTAGGCGGTAGTGTCTGTGTTGATGCGGTGAGGCATTGAGGGACCCTGTTTGAAACTCCATGTCTAGGGCTTGTTTGGAGGGGCTCCTGCTCCTCCTACTGTAGAGGCTACTGTTCAAGCAGTTGTTTTTCTCTGCCTAGACCTGGCTTCACTGGCTCTAGCTCTTGCACATCATTGTCGTGGTACAGTGCTGTGAAGCCCCTCCAAATGGCCCCCTAAATGAGAATTTTGTTCCCTAAATGTGAATTTATAACGCCTCCGGACAAAATAAACTCTGTACCATGCGTACCAATTTGTAGCCTTTTCAGTTCTGTCAGGGCCTGTTTGGGAACAAAATTTTCAAAACCATAGTTTTACAATAGCATAGTCTATCAAATGTTATGACAAAACCATAGTTTTCAATACCATAGTCTATCTACCACATGTTTAGAGGCATAGTATTTTGGTCTCATTTCTTTTCTACAATGGAAACTTTGATCTAAACCAAAGTTTTTTATACCCAAAAATACCATGGTATTGGCAATACCATGGTTTTAAATACATAGAGTTCCCAAACACTTTTTGGTCCAAATACCGTGGTATTCTCAAATACTATAGTATTGCCTTCAAAACCAAAAAATATTTTGTTTCCAAACGGACCCTCATCTGTGTACGGGCGAAAAGGGAGCACACCACCTCCAAAAAGGGAAGAAAAAGGAGCCCACTCAGGTTCCAGTTCCAAAATCCAAAGTGAGCTGATGCACGGCAACACAAAAAGGTTGGATGCTCGTGCAAGTTCTCGCACAAGCACCGAACACAGCGTAACAGGGAGGGGCACCTTTTTCTCCCCCTGACAGAGAAACGAAACTTACCACTCAACCACACCTTAATCAATGTGATAACACCCAGCTAGCAGCGTGCAACGCCCAGCTCTGCTGCAACGGCGCGCGCGGCACACAGTGGTTTGGTTGACGCTTGAGAAGGACGGCTCCAAAGTGCAAACGAGCTAGTTTTAATTTGCTCTCCAGCCATTCCTGATGATCGATCTGACGGGCCGGCGCCGTGCCGGTGTGGTCCGCGATCAGGCCACGTTGGTGTCCAGGAGGGCGCGCGTCAGGGCGGTTGGGGCTCAGACCACGCGATGGCGCCATAGAATGGATTCCCGAGCGCGACCGCCGTGGGGGGGTGGTCGGGGGCGGCTGTCAATGTCGTGGCCCCGGGGAATGAAGAAATATCAGCTGGCGCCATGGCTGCGCAGCGGGGCAAGCTGCGGTGGGAACTCGCGGCGCGGACCGGCGCCGGCGGACGGACGGACGCCGACGGGTCGCCGCCGCGACGGTGTTGGAGTGGGGGCGGCAGGTGAAGAAGGTTGAGCGATCGGTCGACTAGATAGCGGGTATGTTTAATCGGGTGCATGCATATATAGCCTTGTCCAGACGAGATCGAATGCTTGAATCGAAACTCTGTCCAAGTCCAAACCATGGCCGCTGAGGCCGTCCGATAACTTTGTTTTACTCCACGTCAAACAGTCAGTTTTTTTTAGCAAAGCCAGGTGGTTTGAAACAGTACGTTGCCTCGGGAAGATCCGTTCCGCTACCAACCACAAAGCGGGGCGGTGGGTTTTCGCGGAGGTTAGGTTCAAACCAACGGTACCTCCATATCCATCCTCATATCTATGCTTTAAAATTTAATGTGACACTGTTATGATACTGTTCTGCACTGTATACAGAAATATGCGTAGTTAAAATAGTCATAGAGATTGGAAGATAGAAGAGCTATTGGTTTTAGGCTTAGGAGTGAACGTCGTTAGATTGTTTTATTTTTAGTAAAGGTTTTTTTTAAGGACCACTAAGAAAAATATTTTTTTAAGGGTGTTTAGATCTAGGGGCTAAAAGTTTAGCGCACGTCACATCGAACGTTTAGATGATAGTTAGAAATATTAAATATGATTCAATTAGGAGTAAACGACAAGCCGAATTCATTAAGCCTAATTAATCAATGATTAATGAATAGTTACTGCATCATCATATTTGCTAATCATAGATTTATTAGGCTTAATAAATTCGTCACACTGTTTACTCCACGTATGTGTAATTAATTTTATAGTTAGACTATATTTAATACTTGTAACTAGTATCCAAACATCTGATATGACGGAGACTAAAATTTTAGCTAGGGATCCAAACACCCCCTTAAGGTGGTTGGCACACCGCCGTGAAACTTATACGTATTCTCGTAAAGGGGTTGTTGCCTATAATCGGTCATGGAATGGGTCATCAGCGTGGCGGTTCACGCAATAAATCCCTCGTGCAGCGGGCCCATGAAATCAGCCATCTACCCTTCTTAGACCCACCAATGGCCCATGCCTTGAGTCCACGTCATGAGGAATTAGGGGATATCTATTCCCCACCCTCGCCCGTGCTCGACTTCCTCAACCTCTCCATGAACATGCTCATGGCCGCTGTCTCCGCTGCGCTGGCCGGCACGACCGCGCTCCACTTCCTCAACCTCCGCAACAACGTGGTCTCGGGCGCCATCCCCGGCGAGCTCTGCGCGCTCGTGGTGCTCCAGGAGCTACAGCTCTCCGGAAACAACCTCACGGGCGTGCTCCCCCACCTGGCTCGTGGGGCATCCCAGGCTTGGTGGCCCCCGCAGCGCCCACCTCCCTCGCGTGGCCGCCGGCCGCGCTGCCGCGGTGCACCCCGCCTCTCTGTCAACGCTGCGCCTCCAACCCGCTGGCCCCCGCGGTGGCCACCTCGTTCTCTCTGTCCGGCGCTGCGTCTCCGCCGGTCCCCTTGGCAGTCCTCTCCACCCAGCACCGTGCCTCCGCCGGCCATGGAGACTCTCCTCCTGAGGCCGCCCATGTCCTGCCCGAGCCTCCTCTCCCTCGTTCCCCGCCTCGCTATTAAGCAATTCTGAAGATCTCATTAGGCAATATGATGGTTTCCATTAGGCAAAAATGTTTTTTCCATTAGGCAAAATACCATTCGATTCTTGCCTACTGGTAGTGCTATTTTTGCCCAGTGAGCTTAGTACTTTTGCTTATCGAGAACACTATAATTGCCTATTCGTGATTTTGGGTCGTGCATTTTTTTTTACTTACTGTGTGTGCTTCTACTTTATGTGTGTGTGGATGAAATGCAGCAGAAAATTACGTAGATGACAAAAGCTTGCTGTGAAAAAAATTCCAAAACAGAAAAAGTTTCCTAAAACAGACAGGCCGTACGGCCGCCGGCGTGCATTAGCCACATCCTTGTTTATTTTTAGTGAAGGTTTTTGTAAAGACCGCCAAGAAAAATATTTTTTTGTGAAGGTGGTCGGTACCGCGAAACTTATACGTCTTTGATGGTTGCCTCTAAACGGTCATGAAATGGGTCATCAGCGTGGCGGTTCACGCGCCAAATCCCTCGCGATGAATCGCTCTCTCTCTCCGCCACGAAAAGTGCGCCACTCATTTTAACCGGCTCCCAAAATCCCGTTACACGGTATAGTGTCTAATTACACTCACATAGTTCATGTTTTTTCCCCTGTCTATGGATATCAACCTTGGCGGAAAGAGAACTCCTTCCGGCTTATACAATCCAGCTCGGGATCCAAACATGCAGCTTTTGCTCTGGCTTTTACAATCCACAAACCGCAAAATCTGTGGTGATCCAGCTTTCGCCCCGACTTTTACAATCCCGCATGGTATTTATCTGAGCGAACGATCTCACGTGTCAGAAGCCATAACTTGGGGAGCTGTTTGGTTGCAAACTAGAAAAATCCGGGCCGAATGTTGGCGTGTTTTGATTTCTTTCCAGTAGAACTGTAGGAGGCGAAACCGGGGTGGGCTGGGCCGGTCATCATCCCTGGCCGATCCAAGTTGGGCCTATTCCTACGGGCCCACCTGACGAACCCCATAATGGGCCTTATTCGGAAGGACGAGACTTGGTGATCCACGGAGACATCCTCCCTCTTCCTGTCTGTCGGGACTCGGGAGTGACGACAGATTTGGTCGATCTCCATCACGTTGACTTTCTGTCACCACCTGCCATGGATGCTTTGCATCATTTTCAGCTTGCGTAGTGTGGAGCAGCTTGAGGCCAAGTGCTACTGAGCATCCCTCCTCGCACGCCTGCAGGTCCATGGCGCCGCCGTCCAGGAGGGTCCTGATGCTGTGCGGCGACTACATGGAGGACTACGAGGCCGCCGTCCCGCTCTACGCGCTCGCCGCCCTCGGCGTCGCCGTCGACTGCGTCGCGCCCGGCAAGCGCCCCGGCGACGCCTGCCTCACCGCCGTCCACGACTTCCTCGGCTTCGAGGTAGGTAATCAGCTCGCGTTCTTGGCTTGATCAAACCCCCCGCCCCGCCGCTCACCGTGCCCCACCCACCAGCTCTACACGGAGCTCCCGGGCCACCGGCTCCCCGTGACCGCCGACTTCTCGGCGGCGGCGGCGGACCCGTCGCGCTACGACGCGCTGGTCGTCCCGGGCGGGCGGTTCGCGGAGGCGCTGAGCGCGGACGCGGGCGCGGTGGCGCTCGTCGGGGCGTTCGCAGCGCTGCGCCGGCCGCTGGTGCTCACGTGCCACAGCCAGCTCCTGCTCGCCGCCGCGGGGGGGCTGCGCGGGGGCACGCGCTGCACGGCCTTCTTCAGCCTGCGCCCCGTCGTGGAGCTCGCCGGCGGGACGTGGGTGGACCCGGACCCCTTCGGCCTCTGCGTCGCCGACGGCCACGTGCTCTCCGCCATCGGATGGCCCGCGCACGCACAGATCATCGCCAAGCTCCTCGCCGCCATGGGCGCGCGCGTCGACGTCGACGCCGGGCGCGGCGGGCAGCGCGTCCTCGTCCTCTGCGCCGTGCGTGAGCTAGCCCCTTCCCGCTATTGTGTTGCCTTATTTCCCACGCGCTCATGGCCATTGATGGCACCGCCGCCGCTGGAATCCTGACCGCGCGCAGGACTACGTCGACGACTACGAGGCGAACGTGCCGTTCCGGGCGCTGGGCGGCGTGGGGTGCCAAGTGGAGGCCGCGTGCCCGACCAAGCGCAAGGGCGAGTCCTGCGTCACGGCGATCTACGACGCCGCGCCGGCGGCGGTGTCGGTCGGCGAGGAGCGGCGCGGCCACAATTTCGTCGTGACCGTGGACTGGGAGAACGTGCGCGCCGGCGACTTCGACTGCGTCGTCGTCCCCGGCGGCCGCGCGCCGGAGCTGCTGGTGACGCACGAGAAGGTCGTGGTGCTGGTGAAGGAGTTCGCGGAGCAGGGGAAGGTGGTGGCCAGTATCGACCAGGGCCACCTGCTCCTCGCCGCCGCGGGGCTGCTCCGGGGCAAGAAGTGCGCGGCTGGGGTGCCCATGAGGGTGGTCTCGAGGCTGGCCGGGGCCGAGGCCGTGGAGACCGAGGGGGCGGTCGCCGACGGGAAGCTCGTGACGGCGGCCAGCTGGGCGGACCTCGCGCAGTTCGTGGCTCGCGTCCTCGACCTCCTTGGCATCACCGTCTCATTCTGAATGTTCATTGCATCTCTGCTCTGCAACTCTGGGGAGCACAACGCTCTGTTCTGAATGTCATGTCCTTCCTAGGTTGTTCACGAGCTGTGACGACCCACAACGAGCCTTCCAAGAGCGTGTTTGATTCCTCACGCTAAAATTGAGTCTCGTCGCATCAGATATTTCGACACTAGTTTAAAGTATTAAATATAGTTTAATTATAAAACTAATTAGACAGTAACTAGTCGTTAATTATGCATTAATTCGGTTTAATAAATTCGTCTCGTCGTTTAGTCATCAACCGTGTAATTAGTTTTCTAATTAAACCATATTCAATACTTCTAACTAGCATAGAAATATTCAACGTGACGTGAGCTGAATTTTAGTCCCTAGATCCAAACACCTCTCAAGACTGTGTTCAGCTAGAGGACCAAAGCACAAAGTAGAAAATCTATACCGTAGGAAGACAATGTCCGTTGCAATGTTGCATCTCTGCTCTGTAGCTCTGGGAGCAGTGTTCTGAACAGAGTTACAAAAATCGCTCGATTTTTCACGAAATTCTGAATGCTCGTAGATTGTTCACGAGGTGTGAAAATGAGCCGATAAGTTGCATCGATTTTTTTTTGTTGTGTCAAAAAAAATGCGTCTCTGAAACGATGCATGAATAAAACCAATCTTTTATAAGAATCGCTTGTGTTCCTGATGAAATATACCCTTCTACGGTCAAACTAAAGAGACCCGCTTGATTGTATGGCTCTATACAATCAGGGACCAATCAACCTACCTCCGTTCACGAATGTACGACGCGATTGATATTTTTTTAAAACTTTAATTCTTCGTATAGCTTTTTACGGTCAAACTAAACAAGACTTGAGCATAGTGGGCCATGTGGGCCGCACAATCGGGCTGAGGGGGCTTGCGGGTTAGAGTTTCTGTTTAAAATTGGCAAACTGTATTACATAGGTATCTAATAAATTCATAAAACCATAAATCTAAAATCCTAAACTTGGATGTTGTGTCATCTGAATTCTAAAACCGCTATTCTCTGCCTTCAAAAGTGATTTTAGAGTTAGGTACATGTGGGACCCATGTATAAGGATAATCTCTCTAATTTCTTTCTCATTTATAACACATGAGGCTCTCTTTGTCATGGTCGCTAACCCTATCTACCGCTCGAGGAGATAAGGGCTAACGGTGGAGGTGGAGGGTCACCGCTCGTGTTCGGAGCCATTGCCTCCTCGCCATAGGTGCACACTGTTGACGGTCGTAATCTCACGATATCAACAGTCAATTATCTACGAAATGAAGCGAAACATGTGAATTACTTGGACTAACCCTTTCTATTAATGAGTTCCACAAGATATACATGAATATTTGGATGCAGGTACCAAAATACACATAACATGGTTGCAAACATGTCAAAGACAGAAGATGAGCATAAATGGTGAAAATAGGGTGGCCGCCCGGCCACCTCTCCGAAGAATCAGTGGCCGCCCGGCCACTCAGCATTGACAGCATGGCCGCCCGGCCATGTGTCATGGCCGCCCGACCACTCTTCGGAGCCCATTTTCCATGTCATCGATCCTACGCACAAAGAAACACAAAACAATGAGAATCCAACCATACAAAAGAGTATCCAAAGAATCTAAAGACCGAAAGACCATCAAATCGTGGATCGGTGATGTCACTGATCCGAGGAAAGAGCTATGCAGCAAATCAGAAGAAAACACGTGGTAGCCCGACCACATTTTGTGGCCGCCGACCACCCTTCAGAGGCATTTTACACATGCATCAACCGTTTAAACCTCCAACCGACATGGGGAAGCAAGATCAACAGTTGGATTTCCTAAGTCGGTAAATCGAGTGGTCGGCTGACCATAGGGGGTGGCTGCCCGGCCACCGATCTATCCCCACAACTGACCTAGGCCACCTACAAATACCCTCCTTACCTATTTGGACTATAAATAGGCCCCGAGAGCTCATTTGTAAGGTGTGGAGATGTTGAGAGAGTCACATTCTATCTTAGAGTAGCATTTTCACATCTTAGTAGTTAGGATAGTCCTGAGAGTCAGAGTGGGTCGAGCTTTGCCTCGGAGTTCTCGGAGATACCTCTGAGTCTGTGGTAAAGTCACTTTGTATCTTTGTACCTTTGTTATCTACAGTATAATTTATTAACTTTACTTTATATCTATCTCTTGCAAGTGTGGTGTACCTTTTTTTTAATACTTGCTAGGCTTAGGTTGTGGTTACCTTAGTTAGTCAAGTCCTGTTATTCTTGCCGGTGCTATAATCCAATCTGTACGCCAGGCTCTGGTTAGGTCTTCTCCTTTGATTAAGGACGATCTATTGTTACTCAAGCTTTGATTGAGTACGTTTATAGCGTGCCATCCTTTCCACGCAGATTTTCTTGGTAGCCCCACTCGGTGACAATGTGTGGTGTGCCTGTGTTGTTCAGGCCCGTTCGTTCGGGAGGCCCGTAGGTGATAGCCGAGTCCTCTTTCGGTGGCCAACTATCTACCCCTGACCCCTCGAGGGCACCGGAATTTCGCTCGACATGAGACCTTGACTTGTTTACTTGAGTTTCTTTAGTTAGCCATGACATAGTCTTTGCAGCCGAATAGAATAGAGTTTGGGAACTTTATCTCACTTGTTGTCCTCCCAGGCAAATATACCTTTCTGCGTGTATCTTAGGTAGTTTATTTTACTTCTTCACCATACACCTATCTTTATTTAACTTACCTCTGTCTAGTTGCTAGTTGGTACGTTTATTTAAGTTTACGGATAATTCGATTTGAGTTTATCCAATTATACTCTCTCGCCTGCCGCTTCCCTGTGGAAATTTACGATACTCGGAATACTCTGGGTGAAAGGCTACAGCGGTCTCTGTGCGCTTGCGAAGTAAAACCTATTAAGGCTAAGAGATGCCAACACACAAGAGCCCACCTTGCCTTTGCCACCCACACTCATTGGCGATGAAGGATGTGGTACGATAATAGATGAGAGCTGGTGGCAGAGGAGCATTGGCGTTGGAGGTGGAACTGAAGGGTTTAGCAGCGAGAAGAGATACGAGGAGAGCAGCAGAGATAGAGAGTTGGCGACGACAAGGGACAAAGGGTGGTAGGCCGCTGCGGGTGGACAACATTGGCGAGGAGAGAGGAGGAAGAGGGAGGAAGACAGGGTGAAGAAACCAAAAAACCATTTCACTTACAAGTGGGGTCTCACATGCCATAGATGAAAAAAAAAGATGGATGGACATGGACCTTAAATATGAGTTCCACATTTATCTTAACTCTAGAACCATTTTACAAGTGAGAGTTTTGAAATGAAGGTCTTCGTAGATAAGAGTTTGTTTGTCTCTCTAGCTTCTTCCCCTTGCCTCCAAATCACCTCTCCCATTCGACCTTTTTCGTTGTCAAAATTTCTAAGGATAAGTCACATTAGATGTCATGCGCAACTACATCGATTGATTGATACATGGACAAAGAAATATTTAAAAAATACATGAATTTTTTGTTGTATGCTACAATCATTTTTAGCACGATATTTGATTAATGACATATTTAAAAAAAGAATAAATACAAGATTTATACCATATTTGATTTAAACCATATTTAAAGTACTCATTAATATAAGACATGATATACGTAGTATTAAATAAGAAAATAAGTTAAATTCGATCCAAAAGTTATTGACGTCTTTACACTAAAGATTGAGGGCAGTAAAAGGTTGCAAGTGAGGTTTTTCTTTAAACAATTTCAATGGAAAAAATATAGTGCCCACACGTGTACAAGCAGTACTCGCTAACATGGAGTGGTTGAAATGTGGACCAACGGAGCATGGGATCCACATGTCAGTCGCCCAACGTCAGCCAACACTACTACAGCATATCCAGTTCCGAGGCGCACAACGACTCGGTCTGTATCCAAATCTCCAATTCTCCTCTCTACCGTTTATTTGCACGCCTGTCGCGATGTCTTCCTCCACCGCTCCACCCCTGCGTACTCCCTTGTACATCGAGTCCACCCCGCTCCACTCCTCCCCTTTTTCCATTCCCTCCTCACACTACGCATGGATGGTGGTCTCCACGACGATGATGCAGAGGCAGTGGCCCTACACGAAGAGGAAGGGGTCGATGCCGTGCCTGATGTTGGTGAAGAGGAAGGCATCGACGGCACGCCCGAGGTCGGCGAAGAGGAATGAGTCGATTTTGACGAAGAGGACATCGACGCCTACGACTACAATACCGTTTATGAGATTTGCTGAAACCTAAGTGTACTTGATTTGCTGTTTCTAAGATGGATTCTTCAAACTTTGTATCTGTTACAATTCTGACATGGTTGGTTTGATATCCCTTGTTGTGACATGGCAGGAGTTGTTCAATAAGGCTGCAAAATCTGGTGTAGCCAAAAGCCATGCATCTTATGCAATCTCAAGGATCGGATTGTCAGAGCAAAGGTAAAGAGTCAAGATAAGTGTGAAAAGTGTTTCTTTGATGTCGGAGGCATGGAGGACCATTATGAGAAGATGCATGCAAACTTCATACAGGAAAACAAGAGAACTAAATATCAATGCATGAGTTATAAATGTTGATTTGAAAAAAGAAATTCCAAGCTATAGAAATGACATTGTTGGTTCGTTTGAAATGAAGCCTAACAGGTTTGCTATGATGAAGCCTTTGTCGGAGAGAAAACTTCGACGAAGACTACATTGGAATAGAAAATGTGAACAAAGGGTAGAAAGCAAACTTACTAATTACCGAGATCCAACAACTTATCACTAGATGGTACCCCGTGCGTTGCTGCAGAAATTCTTAAACTATTTTTTGTAAAGTAAATTCTGAAGGTAGAAACATCAATATGATTGCAAGGACTATTTAAAAAAAAATAATATTCTTTATGAACTCTTAAATGATTTATCGTGTTTCTGATATAGGAATCTTGTAGGATGATACTCATATAGACTAATAGTTGGATGCATGGATGTTATCAGACAAAGAGAATTGATGAAAGACATCAATAGAGGTTCTAAGTGGATGATGATATGTCTTTTAACTTAGTGGACTCCTGGATGTGGACAGCTTGCATGTTGAGAGAAATATAGTTAATGAAGGTTAGTGGGATTCACTCATATAGGTTATATATATATTTGTAGAGGGTGGTCATTTGCAAATCTTTACCCGAGGAACTCTAGAATTACAAACAAGTCCTCGACCGACATGGAATGGCCATTTCTTGGGCCATTGAGGGACTCAAGTGTACTAAGTCTGGTCTTTCGTCCTGGCTGTGATGAGCGCTTGTCAACACTGAAGACTTGTTGAAGGACGAGCGAGCACCTCCTAAGTGTGACCTAGAGGAAAGCCCTCTCGAGTGGACTGAGAGGCGGCGCTAGAGTGGACTTGGCGTGACAAAATCCCTGCCGAGTGGACTAGCAGGTGGCTTGGGTTGAGGCCCAAGTTAGGCTCGGCCCACAAGTGTGACTATGGGTGTGGGACGGTGTCATGAGCCATAAAATCACTTATGAATGGAGGCCCAGCAAGCGTTTACCGGTTCGAGCGTCAAAATTGAAGCCAATTATCGTTTCCTGGTTCGAGCGTCAAAACCAGGGGCTTGGTTGCCGGTATTCCAAAACCGAAAGGGATGGGCTACTGGACACGTGGAGGACATCGGAGATTGCTTCGAGCCAAAGGAGATCAAGGACTCCATCGTGTTCGTCCGTCTGAGTTTCTGCGGTCTTTTCTAGCCTCTACAGGCATTGTTAGTGTATTCGAGTCTGTATCGGGGGGCTGTTTGCAAAACAGCCATAGGATTAGGTCTGTAGTATAAATAAGAGGTGAGCAGCCATTAGCTCCCTCTCTTGGCTGGTTGGAGAGTGCTTAGGGCTTAGAAAACCCTAGGTTTTAGTTTTCCCAAGCAAGAGCTTCATGCAAAGTGAGATTAGAGTGATCTAGTCTCCATAATTAGTGGGCAGGAGAGGGTGGTAGCTTGGAGAACTAATTCCATCACTTGTACTCAAATCTTGTGACCTTCTAGCAGTGGAATAGAGTGGATTTCGTGGCCAAGTTTGAGTGCTTGTGTGCAGCAATTTCTTTCCCCCTCTTCCCTTTGGTTTTTGGGTGAAATCTCAAGGGCTTTTGGTGCTTTGGTTTGCCTACGAGATTTCCCCTTCTCTTTTGGTGTTTTGGACTTACAAGGACGTGGAGATTATGTCTTAGAACATTTCAATCCCGCAGGATTGCCACGAGCAAGTCGAATTTGGGTTTTCCCCTTTCTTGCCCAAATATTCCCCTCTTCACGAGATCTGAAATTCCCGCTAATCACGTGATCTTTTTCAATAGATCTTTTGGGAAAAGCTTTGGAATAGATCTAGGATAGCCTATGCCAAGTTTCGTGAAGTTTGGAGAAGATTTGTTCAAGTTTAGGGTTTGGGAGCTCAAGTTTCAGGGCTGTTTCAGGGTCCACTAGACAGTCTGACGAGGCTTACCGGACAGTCCTATGACACCAGACTTTCCCACTGGATAGTCCTATGTCACCGGACTTTGCTAC
Source organism: Paspalum vaginatum (assembly GCA_030272315.1). Lineage (NCBI taxonomy): Eukaryota > Viridiplantae > Streptophyta > Magnoliopsida > Poales > Poaceae > Paspalum > Paspalum vaginatum. Next base: position 14,610,134 of record CM059016.1, on the reverse strand, counting down.
CGAATAGTCCTATGACACCAGATACTTCTACCGGACTTGCTACAGTGCCAGGCAGCTTTCTTTTTTTTGGTGTTTTTGCTCGTTTTGCGTCCGTTCTTTTGGGCGTTGATTCGAGTGCTTCTGCATAGCATTCCTCGACGTGTCCTAGGGTCTATAGCTTCTCAGTGGCTACGAGATCTTGCACGGTTGAGAAGAGAGGGGTTTGGTGGTTAGGTTTCAAGTGTTGACCTATTCACCCCCCCTCTAGGTCGCCTTTTCGATCCTCCGCCAAGCCTAGGCTAGGCCTGTTCCCCCAATAGTAGCCCCTCATCTACTTTGTTGGTATGGTACATCACGATGACAAGGCTGCAAATAACAAAAAGGCACTTTAACCTAGGTCAAGATGAATATCTTCCGATCTTACTCGTGCGTATGTCTCACTAAAAACTCCATCCCCAACACTCCATGGCAAAAATGGGATAGAAAAGAGCACGTACGCCTCCTGGGTCGAAGCATATATATCAATCACATCCGGCGAGGGAAACTGCCTTAGCATGAAGAGGTGAAGAGAAGCCGGGGGGAAAGCTTTGTTGCATCGCCGTGCTCATCTGCTTTTGATCTTCTAATTCATCTTTTTCGCTCCAATCGCCCGAGTCCTCACTCGAGCATTCGTCTCCGAGTGTAGTCTAAGTAGTCGATGTCGAGGTAGTAGTCGTCGAAGAGGTAATAGCCGTTGTCGAAGGCCCCAACGATCCCTTTGAGTTGAAGTATGGTTTTGGCGAAGCCCCTAAACCATAATTGTGCATTGGGGTCGGAGAAATTGATGAAATCCCTGAACCTTAGTTGTGCGACAGAGTCGAGGAAGTCAACGAAGACCCCCAAGCGTAGTTGCGTGGGTAGAGGCAAAGAGATCGGTGAAGCCACTAGGCGTAGTTGTGTGGACGGAGTCGAAGACGTCGACGAAGCCCCCAAACATAGTTACGTGGACATAGTCGAAGAGGTCGACGGAGCCCCTCAAGCGTTGTTGCATGGATGGAGTCGGTGCAATTGTGGAAGCTTCTCTTTTGCCTTCATGACCTCGCTTCTAGGCACCCAACAACAAAGATCTTTTGGACAGATTTGTTCACCAATATGTTCCTCTCTAGCCTTTTTGTCTGGTGCTCATAGGCGGTCGTGATGTTTGGAGGAAGTTTTTGGCGAAGCCCTTAGCCGTAGTTACACAACGAAGACGAATAGATCGGTGAAGCTCTTGTCATGATGTCGATGTAGTTGTCAAAGTTTCTGTGGAGCCCCTTAGTCATGGTTGCACGACAGAGGCGATAAGTTTTATGGAGTCATTTTTGGTGGGTCGATGTAGCCGCGTAAGAGGACAATGTGAAGGTGACAAATGCGGAAGTCGTCGATCTTTGCATTGTCGAATGTCATATCAAATATCCGCGAGCCGCAAAAGCGAAGTATTTTTTTATAGGGATAGACTTTAGCTAGAGTATATAATGCGCACTTGATCTATTTTGAGAGCGCTATAGTTCCTCACGGCCTTGGCCAACTTTTTTTAGAGCTATTTTCACTCATTATGGCCTTGACTGGCTTCTTAGATAAAAGCAAAACAAATAATGCATTGTATGAATATTTGTCATTATGCATAATTTTGATGCATAAGATAAGATAAGCACTTGTACAATGAAGACAAAAAAGTGTTTGATATATTAAATAACCCTGTAGGAAAAGTTAGATACGCATGTACAAAATAAGCATAGACAGTTAGAAGTTTTGGCCAAGGTTGCCAAGTTTTATAAATCCAAACACATATAGTGTATAGTAACAAACATTGTAAGCAATAATAATTTTAAAAGACAAGACATACTAAAAAAGAGAGATAGAATGTTAGTGGGTTAGCGAAGGTTGAAGGTTGATGAAGCCCAATATACAGTTAAGTCTGACAATTGTGAAGGCCATAGAATGAGGAGCCAATGGATCAAGAAGACCAACGAATGTTGAAGATCCAATTATATGGAAAACCATTGATTACTGAAGCCCATTACGATCAATGTATGACAATTTCCCCCAAGTCATTGAAAACCAAGAATGCCGAAGCCCAATATTTAATTATGAAGAACAACGAATGGAGACTCATATATTGTGAAGGCCATAGGAAAGAAAGTCATTATCTAGACACCTGAAAAAGATCAAACAATTTCCAAGTATATTGTAAGCAAAAGGGTGCGAAGGGTATTAGTTACAGTGGAAAAACCTGCATGTTAGAGATAAAAACTTGCAAGTGCGAAGCATGCGGCAACATAAGTTGCAACTTGCAAGGAGCATTTAGCTCATGCTGAAACTTTGTGTATGCGGAGGTAAAAACTCACACATGAGTTTCAATGTGAACACGGAGTATTAGCTGTGATTGATGATAATACAGATCATTGGAGCAAAGAATGATTTAAAATATTAAAATCGCCAAAGAGTTAGAGATGCTTCACAAAAGGTTTCAAAATCTGCGGAAACAAAGTTTTCTCGACACGTGTGTACAAGCAGTACTGACACTGCGCCTCAGTTCGAAACACTGTATCGAGACACTACAACAGTGTACAAGCAAACAAAGTTTTCCGATTGTCTCGAACTGAAAAAAAAAGAAGATAAAGCAGCTGCAGTGGAGAGGCATGACGAAGCAGCAGTGGCTGCTGCCTGCCCTCGAGCGCCCAGCCACCTTGCTTCTCAGCTATCTCTCTTCTCCACCAGATTCTCTCTCCTCCATTCAAATCTTACCATCCAAAGCTCCCAAACTAATGGTATAAATAGTACATGCTCAGTATGTACATATAGTAAAACATATTGGATCTTGCGCAGCCCACCTTGCTCCGCGGCCGGATCTCTTCGATGGAGAGGACAAAAAGAGTGGAAGAATGAAAACAGAGGGGAGTAATGAAAACAGAGGGGAGTGAGGCAATGAGCGACGCGGTCGGGCTAGCCAAGGAGCTGCTGTCGGGTGTAGTATAATCTGGAATGTGCAAGATCGACGACTGTGGGGTTTGCTCTTCGGGTGTAGTATAAGCCGGGCTGCGCTGTGCACTAGGCCAGGTGGCGAGTTGGGCCATTTGAGCCAAATGAGGTTTGTATTTTTCTTGTTTGCTTATTATAATTAAATAACAGCATTGATAAATATTGAAAAAAGAAGATAGCACTTTGACTTCACAATAAGATTTTTTTAGTTAATATTCTACACGTGCATGGCAATATAGGATACGAACAACACAATTACTTCACTAAAATTTAATTATCATTCATTTGTTACAAAATATGTCCTAATGAAACGCAAGTTAATAAAAAATCTTTTTTACCTTAACAAATATGTATCCACTATCCATAGATTTAGCTTGTCCCCACACCCAAGGAACAGGGCCCACCACCACAACTGGCGTTCCTGCTCTTGTACCGTGTAGCACCTAGGCCTTTTGCCACGTTTTTTTTACCAAAAATTCGTTGGCTACAGGATGAAAAAGATATAGATCCGAGGCAAGCCTATGACATGAGATCTTTTGTATAGGAAGATGTTTGTGGGCTGTGATGCTAGCCCAAAATAGAGTATATATGAAAAAAAAATCTGAACATTAATCCTGCGAGTTTGGTCCATTAAGACCCAATGATGAACAAACATAACATAGTATAGTACCAAATCACCTTTGAAACAATGACTAAATCGACTCATAACTATCGAACAAACAAGCTTGTCATCGTTGCAAGGAGATCAGAAAGGGATCAGAGAGGGGAGCAGAAGAACGAGTGGTAAAAGTAACCACATCACATGGCGGCAGCGGCGGCGGGCCGCATCCCAAGGAGGAAGCGCGCCGCGGCGGTGTCTCGGAGACAACGCCGGGTGGGGTGGAGGCAAGACGGGGAGGCATGCGGCGGCGGCCGCTCGACGGGAGGAGAGGGGCGGGGTGGCGATGGATGAGAAGCGAGGAGGGAGGAAGTTGGGTAGGGACTGTGCGGAGTGAGCAAACTCGGGCTCCTCTCCTCCCCGGCGGGAGCCAGCCGTCCGATGAGTTGGACAGTAGGCAAGGACGTGGAGTGGGACAGGCTGGGCCGTCCGGGATGAGGTTGGGCTGCTGTTTTTCTTTATATTTTTGGGCATAATTTATGAATTGTATTTGACAGTGTTTTAATTCTAATTCTAATTGAGTTTTTTCATTTACTGTCTTTAAATTATACTCCGAGAGTTGTGCAGATTGGGGACGAGTGAAGAGAGGTTGTCTGCAAACTAAAAATCACTCATACAAACTGAAACTATAAAAAATGTTTAGGTCTGCCAAAAAATCTAAAAATCACCCATTTAAATAATTAATTTATAAATCATATAAAATATAAACTAATTTACTTTGTTACTCTAAGAGACTAAGACATTCAAAACAATTAATAATCGTAAAATCATATTTTCTTAAACATAAGCTTTCACAAATAATTTTTTTTAAAAATGTAGTAACTATCTTTGATATTTTTAAAAATGTACTGCGCCCCTGCACGTGCATTTTTACTAGTGACAAAAAAAACGTGAACTAAATTGGGGAAACTAATCGCTGACGCTGTGTATACTAGGCTAAGCAATCTGATCCCACGGTTTCAATCGCAATTACCAATCTCTGCGCCCACAAAGACATGGACATCTGAACGCGGTGTTACCACAGAGTGGCTGTCTCGCCACGGCCGACGAGGCATCCAACCTCCTCCACGTCAGGCTATTTCCAGCGAGCAAGAGCAACCGGAGGACCAAAATGCCACAACTTCTGCAAATTTTCATTTCCACCCTTGAAATTTTGTTTCTCCTCCATCAAGCTCCTTGTCGAGAAGTTTCCCCGATCGTTCGCCTACGCGCGACGGGAGCTCGACGGCGCCCCCGCCCTGCCTCCTCTCGACGGCAGCTCGACGACGCACCAGCCATCCGCTTGCGCGGGACAGGACCCGCCGCCGCCCTGGCCGGCCGCCTGCACGCGACAGGAGGCGTCACACTGGCCATGGCGCGGATCCAGCTCGGGCGGGCCCGAATCTGGCCCTAGGAGGTGGCCGCGGCGACCATGGCGGCTGGGGTAGGGAAGAGGCCGACGGAGGAGGCGGCGGCGTGGAGAACCGGCGGAGAAGGAGGCCCGCGGACGGAGGCGGCGAGAAGAGTCTGGCAGAGGAGAAGGCGTGGGGAGGAGGCCGGCCGGGGCGGCAACGCGGCGTGGCGAAGCGGGCGGCGCCTGCATCGAGCGGTGAGGAAGAGGATAAGGGAGTTGGATGGAGAAAAAACAAAATCCCAAGGATGGAAATAAAAAATTTATAGGTGACGTGGCATTTTGGGCCCCATTTGCTCCTGCTGTACTCAGCCTAAACTCCCACCCGCCACGGCGCTGCACCACGTCTCGAGCCACCGCGACGCCCGGGGGAGCCTCGTGTACAGCGTCCAGGAGAGAGCCGACGACCCGGTCCGGTACCCGGCGCACGAGCTGCGGCTGTTCGTGACTTCGTGTACCACAAGGTGGTCCTGTCCTCGTCGCTCGAAATTCTACACTTATGTTCATGTGCGGGTGTTTCAAGCGCCGTTGGATTTGTGTGTTGAGATGTGTGCCAAAGTTGATTAGGAGAGGTTTTATCAGTCCCCGTACACTTACTTTTAGAAAACTTTCAGTTCCGTACGTTTGATTTTAAAAAACAAAGTGTGCCAGGAACGTACTCTCTTCAAATCGAAGGTACCGGGGAACTTTCACTCTTAAAAATATTTCAGATTTTTCATCTTTAGCACACATGAAGCACGGAAAATATTTCAAGAATATCATGATGATTTACAGCCATATAAAAATGTTTTTCTAGAATTGTACAGAACATTAGCAAACTTAAATTCAAAAATAAAAGGAAAAATTCAGATCACACAAAAAAAAAAATGGAAAGGAGTGTTTGACATCTGATGCTCGTGTTCTTCTCAAGATTTTTCTCAAAGCACAAACACAACATGCAAATGTCGCATGAAACATCGAGAAAAATGCTATTCTCAAGGGAGGCACTCGCAGTCGCTGGTTCGGCCTTCTCCTCCTTGGGCATGCCTGCTCCGGCGATGAGGAGTTGTGCGCCGGCGTGGGGAGGGTATGAGGAAGCACCGGTGGTGTGGACCCGAGCCCCGGATCAGCGCCACGATGGGCTAGGAACAGAGAGGATCTTACCATGGATTAGGGGAGGGGGAGAGAAATCTCGTCGCATGAAGGTAGGAGCAGATCCGCAGCCTCCTCCATGAATGAATCCGACGAGGATGCAAAGTCGTTGGGTCCCCGAATCAGAGCTCCTCCTCACCGGATCTAGGCTCCTGCTCGCGTGCCATGGATCCAGTGGAGAAACTAGGCGTAACTTGGCGGGCGGGCTACCACGAAACTTGCTCCATCGGTGAGTTCCACCGTGGATCGATTCAGCATCTCCATGGCTGCCATAGCAAGGTTCTGATGAGAGAGAGGAAAAGGGAGGAGTAGAACGGAGAAGAGAAGAGCACGGGAGGAAGAGGAAAGGCCGAGAGAATAGGAAAAAATAAATGAGGAGAGAGAGAGAGAGAGTGCGGGTGGTGATCAGGAGGAGGTGGAAGGTGACGCAATGGAGTAAAAAAGGAAACTGCAGCTTTATCAGATGCTAATCATCTTTTTAATCAATCTCCGAATTTTCTCATCTGCCGCTTTTCTATGACATCCAACGGCAGCAAAGATACTCGCACATGCACACAACTTCAAAAGTAGGTTTTCGTGCACCCCTGCAGCCAAGGGGAGCGACTGCGTCGTCCTCCTCCTACACCACCCAGACGGACAAGTATCATTTTACCCATGCCGGTAATGGCGTTGGTGACGGCCGGTGGACGCACGTCACTACCCGAACGCTCGATCAGGTGGGTCAGCGGCAACCGCGACGCCGTCTACAGCAAGGCCGAAGGGTTGTTCTACCTTCTACGTGCTGAGCTTCGACGGCTCCATGCTCACCTTGGACTTGGGCGACCCTTCTTCCCCGGTGGCCAGGGACATTCTGCCGCAAGCAATACCTTAGGATGACCCTGTCAAAGACATTGTGATCACCCCGTGGGGCGATCTCTTGCAAGTGTGGAGGGAGAAAGAAGAAGCGCTTCCTGAGGGTGAGGGGGTGGAGGAGAGATCTTTTGCTCGACAAGGTTGATGTTGATGAACACGATCACGTGAAGCTGGCGAGCATTGGAGGGCTCTGGCTCAGCGGTGTGCGCGCCTTCCGACCTTTGAGTCTTTTTTTTTTGAGAAAAGGTACGTGTATTTATACCATGGTAGAACCATACACAGACCAGTACACGTACAAGAACCTACTAGAGGTATACAGTAGGGACAGCCGTCCACCATCTTTTACAGAAAAGACCCTACATAAACTGAAAATTGCAATGAAGTCCAAAGGATCTTCTGCCATCTCCATCCGCGCGATCCGGCACCGTCGCTGTCGTCCGTCGCCGTCGAGAGCAGAGCAGTGGAAGACAGCAAGGACGGCCATGGCCACGAGAAGCTTCACCCATTGGTTTTGAAATGAGTCGCAAGAGAGAAACATCACTTGAGTACATCGGCCGGGGACTCGCCCCCAACATCCATGGCCGTTGAACTGCTGCTTCCACCGGCGACAACCGAAGCTTGGGAACCAAATCAACCACCACACAACCGCAACCCAAAATGCCACCCCACTGCCAAACCCCACCGACGCGCAAGCCATACCTGACTGAAGCGCCGGGGAACGGACTCCTACATAGGAGCCAGCGGGGACAGATGACAACCTCGCACCGGCGACGCTGCCGCCCGACGCCGTGGACTCCTCGCTCACAGCCCCTTCAACGACGCCGGAGCGAGCGCCGTCGAGACGTGGACAGGGACGAAGGGACTTATTCCTTGTCGACGGCGCCGTCGCCGTCTCACCGCCGCCGACCGGACACCAAACCCTAGACAAACTAGTACCTAATCTACACTGCCAGCCATGGATCCACCGAATCCCCCTCGAGACGAGGCCCAGAGGGCCACCGGCGGCGAAGGAGACCGGCGAACCTGGCGGCAGGAGCATGATTCGCCTCCCTTTCACCCCCTCTCAACTGTAACGACGAGAGACTTCTACAACCTGATGCTTTGGCGAGTGGGACTACCGCAGTTTCCTCTTGGTCAAAAGGTCATGCTGAAGTTTTGGTTTTTTGGTTCTCTCATGATTAGGTCGACTGCAGTTTCCTTTGATATCCTACGCATGATGTGTGTGATGTTTTGGTACACGAGGTAAATTGTCATATGTTTTTAACAAAACAAACGTCTAGGGTGTTCCTGGATTGCATTGCACCATGACCTTCTCTAACATCAAGAGCTTGCAGTCTGTTATGGCACATATCATTCCCTAGGTCCCAAATGCAAGATTATCTTCCTCCTCTCTCTGATAAACTCTTTTGAGGACTTGTTCAAATTAAACTACATCGACTTTGTGGAGTTGAGTGGTTCTTTATTTTTTGTCTTGCATTTGAACTGTTGGTCATCCTTACTCTCGAAGCTTCTCCAATTGATCGGCTAAGACAAAGCTGTTCAAAGCAAAGGTTTTGTTATTGAAGCCCTACTTTTTTATATATATGAAGATGCGTTTTCTCAAATCCTGTCATCCCAAGGTAAAAATGTGAAGTAAGGATTTCCCATATATATGAAACTAAAATTGCATGCTTTGCTTTGTGGTACACATAAGACTCACCTTCTTAATAAATAATAAAAAACACTTTATACTACCTCCTATTAGTACATGGAGTTTTTTATTTCAATATATTTATCTGGTGAGAGTATATTTTCTTAAAAAATCATTTCCTTGCATGACCAGGGGATCTACCATATAAAGATGTTGACAGTTGGTATAGCAGCCGCACGGCCCACATCACCACCATTGTCATTCTAGACGTAGATGTCATAAGATGTTTTGGTAGAGTTCATAAATCTAAGTGGCACATCGTAACTAGTTTATGGATGTATGTTGTATTTACCTTATTCTTTTGATAATGATAGATGTATAAGGACATTTTGTTTCCATTTTTCTAACTTAATTTAGTAACTTCTAAGCCTTAAGAGCAAAGGAGAAGGCCTTTTATTTTGGCAAATTTCTATGATATAAAGCAAGGAGATATATATGTGAACTCACAATCCTCTATTCATCATCAAGCATATCGTACATAGCAAATGAAGGACCACAAACATCACACGCAAGCACAACTTATTTTGTTCTCGTGGTACAGAATCTAGCATTATGTAGTTGCAGGAACAGTAATGTAGAAGCCTTACAAGTAGCTACAGAGGCTAGCAATTGAACTTTAGATTGTACATATTCCACCGAGCAAGCACTGGTTCAAAACTAGCAGGCCACAGTTGCTATCCAGCATCAGTCTAAATATAAGTAATAACCTGAACAAGGAGCAATTGCAGGGCACGCGCAAGTATGTCGTTTCTGAAGTCTGAACTCACTGACGCAGTTGCATCAGAGAGCAGCATCTTGTAACGACAAGGATCATGTGAAGCACCACGTAGCATCCATTGGAGCCTTCGCGATCACGATCGAGCTCCCATGTCTACCTTCGATCTTCTGATACAGGCACCCTTTGCATTGTCTCTCACATGCCTCTAAGCTAGCTTCTTCTCCCATCTCTGGTTCACCATGCTGCCACAGTAGTGAGTATATATACAGCTGCATAGAGTTTCGAGCTTCCAGTGCCTACAGGCTAGCTGACAAGTGGGGGCCAGCAAGAAGAACCGCAGTCGACAACACATGCCTATGCATATGCCTTGTGTGCTTGTTTGGTGAATCCGGTCGAAGTGAAGTGGGGACAATTGAAGGATCAGCAGCAGGATCGGAGACATGCAAAGATATGATGAGCTGAGAGGAGTCACTTGGCTGTGATGTTCTAATCTTGTAATGGTGGCAGTTGTGGCTACAAAAGCAAAGCGGAACTGATGGCAAGAAGGGGAGCTAGGACGCATCATGCATGTCAGCAGTTTGGAAAGTGTGGAGAGCTAGATGCAGAGCAAGGACATCGATCATACCAGTGGCGAGAAAGTGCGAGCATGAGCGCGTCACGCGGAGGAATCTGAGAGATTGAAGGTTGTTGAAGAAGGAATGCATGAGCAGGCCCAGGTGCACAGGTCGCCAGATCTGAGTAAGGCAAGGAGATTTGGATGGGAAAGTGGACGGCTGGAGGAATAGATGCGAATGCGTTGCAAAATTCTGGTACCTGTACAACTTGTTGGTGCAGAAAATGTCTTGGTTATACGTACTTGATAATGTACTTGTACTATGAAGTACACTCTGTATAACAAGGTGCTTATATATACACATAAATATATCCAAGGTCCTAATGAAATTAGCATTGGCAATTGAAAACTGGCAAGGTCGATCATAATTAAGATTAACTACGAAAGCAGCAAATTAATTTGCTTCATGGAGCTTTGTTCGTAGCTGGAGCTCGAGCTAGCCGACGAGAGTCACACCACACACCAGGTTACTGCATAATAATCACTCCATACTCTCGTCGTCACTAATGATGAACATATACAAAGTGCCAGTGGATATACTTGAGTCCACAATTCATTATGAGGCCGGGCATGTACGTATGACGACAACCTTACAACGGATCAACTTTGTAAACTGCAGTATCGTCACCATGCTATATGCCATGTAACCATCACGGAGTCACTGATTGATGATACATGCATCTATATGACCATATAAGTTGTTGGAACTCGATCATATAATAACGTCCATGGCTGGGTAGCGCGACGGCTGGCATGCTTCGGCTCCTCCTGCTGCAGGTCAGATGGTTGAGTGACGGAAGAAGCCAAAACTCGATCATAATACCTTCTTTTTAATGTGGACGAGCTTCTTCTTATTTTCATCTAATCCGCACCACTCTGACAATTCAGGGCAGTCATAAATGTTCAATTCTTCCAGATTGCAGAGCTTCACTGTGCTGTTTGGCAAAGACTTGATGCCCCTGCAGTCCGAGACCACAAGTTCCTTGAGAGCTGCAAGATCACCCAGCCACTCTGGAAGCGTTGCCATGCTTGGACACTCATACAGAGACAGCGCCTGGAGAGAGGTGAGGTGTCGCATGCTTTCCTGCAGATCACTGAGCCCTGACCACTCTGTGATGAGCAATTCTCGCAGATTGATGAGGCCGCCCAACCAATTCGGAAGATGTGGCTCAGCATTGCCTTTGAGCCACAGTGATTTGACGGAGGTGAGGACTGTGATGATCTCCAGGGAGCTGCATTCCAGATCAGTACAACAAATCATGCATAACTCAGTGATGGCCGGGAGGTGGCGTAGCAACCTCCATTGTTCCAAAGGCACCTTGCTGGATTTCACTGTCAGAGTAATTTCTGTTTGTACAGCAGAGGAAGCTGAGGCCTGACCTTGACCCCACGATAATAACACATTATCGCTGTTCTCTATCTCCCATCTCTTGGCTCCAGGTGGGCACGGTTCCAGTCGTCTCAACTTTGGGCAATCACATATTAACAATTCCACAAGGTTGGGAAACATGAATTCCTTCTCATTATACTTGGCATAGTACATTGTGTTCCACACTTCCAAGTTCTCCATACGGCATAGAGAGAATTTCTTCAGCCGAGGGAAAGCGCTGGCACCACAACAGAAATCCCCTTCAATTGTCGTGATGCTGTCCATGCCTCCCAAAACTAGCTCTTGCAGGTTTGGTAACTGACCGAGTGGTGGTAGGCTGTTGCATTTACACAAATCCCACAGTTCAATCTGTATAAGATGAGGGAGATAAAGCTTAATACCTAGAAACCAGGCTGGAAAGCTCACACTAGTATAACCTTTCACATTAAATGTGCATAAGGTGCTTGGTGGCAAGCTCTCCCAAAACTTGCACGTCCTCCACAGACCTCAGAGCATCTCTAGTCCACTCAAGATCCAAATAGTAAATCCCCTTCTTTTCTACCAGCTTTATGCCCTGTACTTCTGCAGCAGACTTCACATTATCAAGGCTACTTATGTGCAACTGATTAGGATTTGCATGCCGAAGTAGACCGATATTGCTGCTAGACTCACCTTTGTCAGCATGGACCACGAAGTGCGGCAGTAGCGCAAAATTCTTGGATCGAGGGAGTGTAGACTTATCCAGTTCAGAGCAGCCATACACATTTAGAACCTTCAGGCAATCCATTTTGACAACACATTCAGGAAGCCTTGCTAGCCTTGTGCAGTGCAAGAGGTTCAGTGTATGCAGCTGCCTGAGGCTGCCAATACTTTCAGAAACGCTGACAATACTACGGTTACAAGACAAGTCCAGATATTCTAGATTGGAAAGAGTACAAATACGGTCAATGAAACTGAATGTTTCATGCGAGTCATTATAGCCAAACATAGAATGCATTGTCCATGACAGACCTAAATACCGTAGTTCAGTGAGATCATAGAAGACTTGCGGCATCCCCTCCAGAGGCAAAATGTTTTCAAGTTCTGCTCGAAGTGATAAATTCAAATGCTGGATATTGGTAAAGGCCAAACAGAGCTTTCGACACACCTCGAAGCTGACAGCAGTTTAACAAATCCAGATGTACCAACTTTTTTAGGTTCACAAATGACCCTGGAAGGTTTTTAATTAGCACACAATCTGAGATATCAAGATGCACCAGACCTTTAACTTCACCAATGGACTCTGGCAGCACTGATATCATAGACCCACCTAGGTTGAGGTACATTAAGTTGGAGAGCTTGGTGATAGAACTGGGAACAATTTGATTAGAGATTCGTGGAGAATTAAGATACCTCAATTGCTTCAATCGACCAATAGAATCTGGCAACTTCATTATGGAGCACTCGCTTAAATCCAAAACTCGCAAGGCCTTGGCAGATGAAAATGCTGCACCACATAGCTCAGTTTTGCGACAGTCTAGAAACCGCATTGCCTTTATTTTTGCCGGAGAAGCCGTGGATAACTCTAATGGCTTGCTGCAATTATTAAGCAACACGTAGCGGCTGTAGGTTGCTCCAATACTGCGTTCTTTGGTAGTATCCAGAACTTCATGGACCATGACTGATCGTGCCAGGTCATGCACCAGGTCGTGCATTGTGAATGTTATGCCATCCTCGTTGTGCAATCGGGCAATCTGAAACAGTTGCACCTACTACCATCAGGTTTTCAAATCCAGCTATTTGGGTATCGACATCACAAGATATATAAGGACCAATGGCAAAATAGGCTAAGCCATACCTTTGCTGCTCAATATAAGTTGGATTTGATTAACAATGCAAATTTCTCCCCAGACATCTAGCTATTTGTAACATGTAGGTTATTTTCTTTTAAGAAAAAATAATTGTATAGCTCAATGTGGAATTGAATAAAAAGTTTTACATAATTCAAATTCTATCATCATGTCAAATTACACAGCACTGTAACACGTGCGGAGTTTGAAATAAGGAGTGGGATGGGTATAGCCTAACCACTGCACTTGACTAGTACGACGGCCCACTCAGTGGCACATGTCATATAGTTTCTTTGTATCTATCCTATTCAATATATTTCCTGCTGATGGTAGGATGTTTCTGATTTTTCTAAGAGTTCCTATAATTTTTTTATCTTCTACTTATCTCCTGAGAGGTTTAATGTGAAATCTCCTTAAGAGTATTTCTAACAGTTTACTTAAATTTAATTAAATACCTCTTTTCTCATAAAGGGGGCCACTCTAAATATAACACATATCCCTTGAAAATCCTTTTCTCCTAAGCGATTCCCCAAATCTCAAAAGCATATATCGGGATGACCAATTAGTGGGCCTTATTCAACATAATAGTTCGAAAAAATTACTTTAGTGCTCAGTTGAAAGGCGTGTAGTGTGTACCAACTCACCAAAGGTGTCCTTGAAACTTCAAGGAAGGACAGTCTCAAAAGCTGCCGAACATAACTTTCACAAAGTTGACGCATGGACAATATACTTGGAGGTTCGACAAAACCCAGAGAGATCCATTGGTGGATTAGACTACCTTTAGATATGTTGTGGCCTTTTGGAAAGGTTGCACAGTAGCCAAAGCATAGCTTCAAGTATGGTGGCATACTGTTGTAGCTTAACCTCAAGGATGCAAGCACCTTATGCTGTGGAGAACGTGCATCTCCAGAAGCAGAAACATTCCAGATATCACTGTCTCTCACTGACTTCCATTCATCAAAAGTCATGGATCGCAACATGTATCCAAGCGATTGAGCTGCCAAAGCCACACCTCCACACTTGAGCGCAATGTCCCTCCCTATCTTCTCCAACTGTTCTTTACCATCTTTGGATTCAAAGGCACTCTTTTGCTTTATTATAACCCAGCACATGTCATTCGCTAATGGAGCTATTTTGTGTGGTCGCTGAATGGTGCAAAGCTCCTTTGCCATGCCTTCGTCACGCGTGGTTACTAAGACAACTACTTAGCTTCCCTCTCCAGCCCTTAGCATAGCCCTCACATCTTCAACTTGGCACCCATTGCCGTCATCCCTCCACAAGTCATCTAAAACAACCAGGATCTTCTTCTTACCAGCTAGTAGCTCCTGAAGACGCTTATTAATCACCTCTTTCTGAGTTAAATGGCTGTCGCCATTTGATAACTGTGAAATCATAGAGTTGCCGATTTTTTTCAGGTCAAAGTATTGGGACACATAAACCCATACCCTAGAGTAATCATTGAACTGGGCATCGTTAAAAACTAGTTTTGCCAGGGTTGTCTTGCCCGTGCCTCCAAAGCCATATATGGGAAGGATGGTGATTTCTTCTTGTGCCAGGTTCTCATCAGACAAGGAAGCCACTATTTTCTGCTTCTCTTCTGTCCTCCCTACAATTATTGCTTCCTCAACAGCCGATGATGTCTCCCGTGTATCATCAGTGGCAGCTTGTTCGACGACATTGGAGGTACCGCCTGCTGTGAAACTGAAATCCTTGTGTTGTTTTGTGATATGCTCCAACTTTCCTCTCATTTTCTTCATCTTATTGGCTATTTTAATCTTGGGGCCAATGGTGAGACAGGGGATCATAGCTCCAAACTGCACACACACACAAAAAAAAAACTGGTTGTCAGCGCATTGGGAATGTAATTAACGTTAACCTTCATGCTTCCAAGTATATATAGATCATCTTGTGAAGTACAGTATTCAAAATTCTCTAATTAATTGAAAAATCCTGGACAAAGTAAGGTCTCTAAACATAGTACACCTAGCTAGTATTGAGTATTGTCAACAAAGTAGCATGTGCCAAGAACATATAGATATGCAAAAGTGTAACACCTGTATACCGAAGAAAACGCATAGTATACCTTGGATGCAGATGCAGATGACTTGGTGCCAGCAGCTTCAAACTCGTCGATCATGTCGTCGATGGCATACATTGCACCCTTGAGGCGTTTGAGCCACAGCAGCACAGCTTCCTCCTCGATCGACCGTCTTTCTGCATCGTTGAGCAATGCCGCCACAGACTCGAGCGTCATCTTCATCCCCTCCAGGTCATCACTGAGGTCCTGCTGCAGCCTGGTCTGCTCCTCAATGGCCAGACTGATCTTCTGGTACAGGACGTTTAGGATGGCAGAGGCGAGCATGCCTCCGAGTCCGAGCTCTGCCATGGCTGCCCCCCCTCATCCTGTAGTTGGAATTCAGCGGAGATATGGGACGCCCTCCGAAGATGGTGCAGATGAGGACGTGCGTTGCATTGCAAAGCATGTGCTCCGTACCAACCGCACATGCATGGTAACTGCGTCTGTGTGGGAAACAGTGACCGTGCAGCTGTTTCCTGCATGGTTTTGACTGTTTTCCTCCGTTTCCTATCCTGCATCTTTAATTTAGTGATCCTGCATCTCCATGATGCATGTCCGACGCAGCTTTCTTTGATCAATGCACACTGGTTTAATTTAGCAATTGCAGGCGCCGATCTCCGTGCTTCTTGCACCGGTCCATGCATGTGTGTAAAATACAAATGCTTGATCGTAGGGCAAAACCTGTAAATTTGCTATTGATGAAACCTCACCGCTGGAATCTCCGCAGCTCTGTTCGGCGGTTACAGCGGATCCAATGCCCAAGCTGATATTTTTCTCCCCAGAAATGGTTGGATTCCAGATTGTTATTGCTATGATTGCTCTCAGCTAGCATCTACTAGTATCTATGTTAAAGCAAGTTAAAATTCAGACTACCCACTGAATCCTAGATAGGCCACTGGTGGCTGGCCCCCTTTTCTTTGCCCTTTCTTCCTCCCCAAACCTTCTCCCCCTTCTTCTCCTCTTAGGCTATCCGCAGCGGCTCCCTGAAAAACGTCCTGTTCCTGTCCCGTACATTTGGAGGACGGAAGCCCTGTACCCGCCGCACCGGTCCCCTGGAAAACGCCCCCCAAAATCCAGGATGAGGGTCGTCGCCCCCCAAATTGACAGGACGAAGAGGCCACCTGTATCCAGCCGCAGAGCGGCGCGCCGACGGACGGTGAAGGGGTAGGAGTTGCACAGAAGCTGAGAAGGCAGACGGGGCGCGGAGGCGAGCGGCACAGGACTTGGCCGGAGAGGTAGAGCAGCGCGCTGATGGCGAGAGGGGCGACCGGGTTGCCTTGTCCTCTGCTGCATCCTCGTCCTCGCCAACGCCGAATCTGCGGGACCCAGGCATGGAGGCGAGCTGCAGAGGCGACGCGAGGGCAAGCGGTGGGAGGAGCCGGCGCTCCGCAAGGGCGGCGACGGCCGGCGGAGCCTCGCGAGGCCGGCCGGAGGCCCGAGGCGGCGGCGCTCCACGAGGGTAAGCAGCAGCGGGAGGCGCCGCTCCGCAAGGGCGTCCTGCGGCCCCCGGCGGCGCCCCGCGAGGGCGGGCGGCGGCCCGATGCGGCGACGGGCGGCGGCGCTCCACGAGAGCAAGCCGGCGCCGCTCTGCAAGGGCGGCCGGCGGCCCGAGGCAGCAACAGGTCGCGGCGCTCCGCGAGAGCGGCCCCCGGCGGCGACGGATATCGGCTCCCCGCGTGGGCGGCCGGAAGTCCCCGGCGGCGGGGTGTGGCGTCGGCGGGCGCAACACGAGGGCGAGCCTGGCTGGGCGCGGTGCCGCGGTGGGCAGGAGAAAGGGGAATGGTGGTGGTCCCACTTGTCAGGGGCATAATATGATAAATAATAAAAAATAGAATACATAGGGAAATATGATTTAGATGGAGCAATCGTTTAAAAAACCACTGAATTATACAGGATACCATTGCAAATAGCTTTAGCATGTCGCTCTGCATATGCCCCTATGCCCTACATATAGAGGATAGAGAGGACACTATCTCCTCTAGGCGATTCAACAATGTTCTTCGTATCAGTTATCGGCGTATGGTTGTCCACTGTGGGGCTGCCTCCCTCGCTTGGAGAATGTATGGGTGTCCTATCCTCCATCCAGTGGCGGAGCGTGAGATAATATTAAGGGGAGATCAACTGTAATAACAACCAAATAGCCAGACATTGCCATAGTTATTTATTCCTAAAAATGTCTGCATAAGTGCGTTACATCTAGATGGAGAGGAGTGCATGCCGTGCAAGTCCTGTGGCTGAATGACAGAACACTAGAACATGCTCTGAACACGATGGTCCTTCAGAAACCATTTGGAGGAAGCAGGGGCCGCTGCCCTGTTTCGCCTCCACGAGGCTCCGCCACTGCTCCATCCATCCTCTAGTTGTGAGCTTGGCGACGATTATAAAGACCCGTGTAGAAACCAACTTATTGGGTTGATTGTATAAAGTGTGAACACATCTAGCTGATTGTGTGCTATAAAGTTATCATGGTCAAATTGACTAGGAGTTTTGATTGGAGGCTTAGAACACACTCAAGAGTCAAGAAGCCCAAAATCGACCTAGGGGAAGGTCACTGGTGCACAACAGCTCTATATGAAGCGGCGCTCCATTGATCTGGTAGTTTTTAATGCTTAACTGATGATATGTGCTAAATATAACAAACTGGTTGGGTGTATTTAAGCACCCATTACTAACTATGGTTTGATTCGGAAGGGTTAGCCATTTACGTTGGTTTTTAGACTGGTGTCACTAACTCATCTATACCATCGTCTATATTTTAAACTTCACCCTATATACAGTGCGCAAATAGTGTTTTGCACGTTAATATCTACATTTTGATGACACCAGTCTTAGCGTGCGACAAACTGACAATGCCATAACTGAGTATATGCATGCATATCTTATGTAAGGTCGATCATACTTAAGATTAACTAGGAAGGCACCAAATTAATTTGCCTCATGGAGCTTTAATTTGTTCGTAGCTGGAGATAGCCACAGCGACAGTCTCACACCAGGTTACTGCATAATAATCTCTCGTCGTCACTAATGACGAACGAACATATACTAAGTGCCAGCGGATATACTTTAGAGTTCACAGTTCGTTAATAAGAGCGCATGTACGTCTGATAACAACGTTACAACGGATCAGCCTTGTAAACGCAGCATCGTCACCGTGCTACATGCCATATATAACGTGGTACATGCAACCACGCGAGTCGTTGGAACTCGATCATCACAATGTCCATGGCTGGTAGCGCGACGGCCGGCGTGCTTCTGACGCCCCTGCTGGTCACCGTCGTCGCGGTCATCGGCGTCGCCGCCGCCGACGGCGTGGCCGCGCAGCAGGCGAGCGGCGTGACGGCGATGCCGACCCCGTACGCGTCGCCGATGGCGGGGTGGGACCTCCGGGCCGTCAGCGCCTACTGCGCGACGTGGGACGCCGACACGCCGCTGGCGTGGCGGCGGAAGTACTGGTGGGCCGCCTTCTGCGGGCCTGCCGGGCCGCAGGGCGAGCCATCCTGCGGCCGGTGTCTCCAGGTAGCAAATATTTTTCTTTTTTTCCCTAACAGGTTTTTCTGTAAGATTTCTTTGTTTTATATGTTTTCAAAGGATTAGAGCTTAATTCATATAATAATAAGTAATACTCCTATGTTAATTAATGTGAGCGCACATGGTCAATTTAGGTGGTGAACGAGGCGACGGCGGCGCAGGTGACGGTGAGGATCTTGGACATGTGCGCGTTCGGGGGACTAGGGCTGGACCCGCCGGCGTTCGCGCAGCTCGACACCGACGGCCATGGCGTCGTCAATGGCCGCCTCTCCGTCAGCTACCAGTACGTCGATTGCCACGATTAGCCACATCGATCCATCGACTAATCGAAAGGCGAATAACGCACGCATTCAAATCATCGCCTGCAAGCAGCAGCCATGATATGCACGTGTTTGTTTCCGGGTTGTGTTTTGCCCGTGGCCAGACTGCTGGCTGATAAAATACAGCTAGTCAATTAAGCAGATAATAATTTTTCCTACCATACAACGATTTCAATACTTTGTATTTTTTTTTATCCATGATATGTATGGGAAATAAGCTTGCTGGCCTGCTGAAGCCTGAAACCACAAGAATATCGATCGTCTCGAAATTGATTGATATATTACATTACATTTTCAAGTATGTTGCACATTTTAACCCTAGCTAAGCCTACCGATTATGTATGCTCAGACTCCGATCCACAAATCTACTCCCTACGTACCCAAATATATAAGGGAGCCTAGGGTTGCTTAAAAATAATATAAAGAAAACATAAAAAAATTGTATTATTAGATATAGTGAGACCCACACGCCAATGACTTGAGGGAAAAAAGAGCTGAGGGCATTTTTTGTTAATACGGAAATACAATGGCCTACATGTGGGCCCTAAAACATTGGATCCGTTACATACAAAATGTCATGTTTCAAATAAAAGAAGACTTGTAATGTCATGCTCTGAATTGGTGAATAATGTTGGTAGTTTTGCAAACCACAATATTTTTAACGGCATAGATCTAAATGACCTAAATTTCAAGTGCTAAATCTTAGCTACATTTCAAGATAGAGCGAGTATTTTTCAGAACAGAATACAGAAATATAGAAAACATATCAAAATTGAATGTAAATAAAAACACTTCATATTAATCAAATTTTAACATAGTCTTTCAGTAAGCATCTGTGCTCATATTCAGCAGATACAGAGGATAAGCAACGTTCTATCTTTAGGACATTTCAAAAAACAAATTAAAATTCATCCTTATAATAGTTTATTAATTATTTTCTTGATTATTTCAAATATTGTATTTATATCCTTGAGTTTCATCTTGCAGTTTTGCATGAATAAAAACATGTGTTTTTTCCATTCAGCTTTTAGGGGCATTTCGTTCCTCTCAATTGTCACATGTCCTCGACCCCTTGGTCACCATGGTTTTTGTCGTCACCTCAGTACATGATCCTCTTGTGGTCATATTGTTGATCTGGTGTACGCGGATCTAGTGCCCAATCCCCATAACCCCTAGGGTTCTGGGTGTTCATGGTTGTTCGTAGAAGGATCTCATGATCCATAGAGGGAGAGGGGAAACGAGAGAGAAGTACCTTGGGGTGAGCTCGACCGGTGTCGTGAGGGCAACTGGGGTTTCCCATGGTGGTGGTAGTAGCACAGCAGTGCCGGCGACGGTGATGGCGTGAATGCGGCAATGGTTGCGACCTTCCCTCCACTTCCCGCACCGGTTGATCGTGTCTGTCGCTAAGGGGTGACGGCAAAACGTAGGTTCCCGTGCCTCTCTTAGGAGTCTTTATAGTGGTGCGGGCGTGAACGGGTGCCACAACCTCAGGGGAGTTTTGGGCCTCCGATCAAGGCCTAGTTTTGGGCCCGGACTCAGTTAGGACGTCCCCCTCCTAAGCCCGAGATCAATCCAACACATATAGCTAGCTAATGGGTTCCCCATGCTTTGGTACTATACATTGACAAATCGAAATTGGTCATGCACTATTACTTGTGTTGCGGAACAAAGGATTCGTCATCACTATCAAACAACGACGGATTGGATAGATCCATGGCATTGACGTTGCATGACCAGGCTTCAATAACTCATCGATTCACTTTATTATCTGCCTTGGGAACAAGGAGTGAAAAGGGCGAAATGGCATACCGCACAAACGACACTCGTTTCAGAGAGTTATAGTCACGGTCACTCGTTTATATGGTAGAGAGGACGGATCGCCCGACATACAACATATACTCCTATATGGTAGAGAGGACGGAAACGAGTGACCGTGACCGCTATAGATGTACGTGTGAGAGAGTGCATCGAGGAGGGAAGGGTGAGGATCAAGCCGGTTGACACCAATGTAGGGTTGACGGATATCCTGAGTTCTTGACAAAGGCATTTGGGCGTGACCGGTTCATCCAGCTACGCTCCAAGCTCGACATCGTCAACATCAAGTAGGTGTGCAAGGCTTAGGGGGATATGTGTTAGTTTGTTAAGCCGTACACTTAGGTTAGTTAAGTTTGTTACTTGTTTTGCATGTGCATGAGCTCAGGATGTGCGGACGCCGTGCCCCTAGGAGGTCATGGCGAGGATAGCTCGCGATGTGCATGGCTTAAGGATTTGAATTGTCTTGTCTTGCAGGTCGTGAGGATGGACATGGTCAAACCATGATGCGCATAATGCTCCACCACTTGCATATTTTTCTTGAATTAATAGTGGAGAAGAAGAACACTGAAAAACTGCAGATTTATCACAACACAAATACTTTGTGTTTGTGTGTTCTAGTCCGTGTGTGTCCTTCAGCGGCAACGTTCTTCTCTAGTGCCAAGCACCGGTGTTTTGGACACGAGGTTTCGCTTTGGAAACATCATGCTAGGTGCCCCAGAGTGATCACCTTCTTCGATGGAGAAGAACCTCGCTCTCCCCATGAATTCACACACGCGAACAGGAACACGCAAGACACAAAAGTGCTTTTGTGATGCGACGAAGCTGCAGCTTTTCATGTGCTCTCCACTATTTATTCAAGGAAAACATGCAAGAATAGATGTGGTGAAGGGTTACATACATGCCTTGCGGTTTGATCGCATCCAACGCCACAACCTACACAATGAATTCATGCCCTCATGCCACAGCGTGTCGAGAGCTATTCTCGCCACGGCCTCCTACATGCACGCACGGTGTCCACACAGACCGAAGCTCATGCGCATGATGCAAGTCAAACAAACAAACTTAAGTAATCTACATGTACAAGGGTTAACCAACACATATCCACCTGAACGTTGCACACCTGCCTGATGATATCGATGAGGCCGGAGTACGTGCAGCTGGATGAACCGGTCACTCCAAAGTGCCTTCGTCAAGATGTCCATCGGCAGTTCATTGGTGCCAACTGGCTCGACCTCACCCCATCCTCTCCTCAATGCATTCTCTGATGCAGCGATCTCTGTTGTCGGTTTCCCCGGCGATCACCGGCGCCGGAGAAGATCCTCGCTGCCCAAGAATTTCACACGCGCGAACTGGAACACAGGGGAACATGAAGTGCCTTTTGTGGTGCGATGGATCTGCAGTTCTTCGCCTCTATTTATTCAAGGGAAACATGCAAAGTTGACGTGGTGGAGCGCATTACATGCATCGCGGTTTGATCGCGTCCATCCCCACGACCCGCACGACGAGTTCACGCCCTGAGGCCACGGCATGGCGTGAGCTATTCTCTCGCCAAGGGCTCCTTCAAGGTTCACGCACGATCCACTGTCACGGACCGGAGCTCATGCGCATGCATAACGAATCAAGACTAACTTAACTGATCTGCTACTACGTGTACAAAGCTTAATTAAACTAGCACAATTTTTCCAGCAAGCTGGAGCTTACCAACGACATAGTCACTCCTTGTAATGCCTTACTGATCGATCCTATCGATCGACTTGCATGGCGATCGAAGACGATGCTAGTTAGACAATGGAGACGGTGAGACGGTTGAATCTCAATTAATAAGTACGCAGGTCTGATCGAGTCAGCACGAGAAACCAACAACAAAACATTGATGTATGTTTATAGCTTCTGTGGTTTCCGACCACCAACACATGTTAATTTCAGACCAAAACAAGCTGAGATAGTATGTAATCACGCAGGCGAAGTGATTTGCTGAAATTAGGTGATTATTATCACCCCCCCCAAGGCCATTTAGACTTGGCAACAACAAATAGAGGTGGGAGGATACAATGACGCTTGCGCATCAATGACCGCTAGAGTTGATAATAGAAAGAGATTGGTATGCATTTAAATATGAGAAACCCACATTTTTTTCAGCGTGATGAACTAGTCCAGCTTGAGCCAGGCTCATGTGTCAACATATGACTGAAGGCCCAATAGCCCAGGTTTTCGGATGGTGAAGCCGAACTTAGTTGGGCCTTTTGTTTTGTACTCTAATTTTGACCCCGGGCTAAGCATATCAGACCCGTTTTGGTCACTGGGCCGGTCTGGGCCCAAAGTATATATAGTTCGGACGCATGCTAGGCCTGATTTCCTCCGACGATCAAGTTCATCCATATCTCAGATGCCCATACGATGTCCAATTGTTTTTCTGTACGGTGTATTTCAAGTTCTTCTTCTAGAAAATCACGATTTGACCAGCAATTGATCCAGTAACATGTGAGCTGTGTTAGCCAAAAAGCTGATGCTAATCGATTCGTATTTAACTACATTCCTCGTCATGATCGTGATCTCATAGCGGTCAACAAAATACTCTATCCATTCCAAACAATGCAATACTAACATTTTAAAAAAAAATATACAAAGAATATAATTGTAGCTTGTGGGCTACTTTTTTCAACGAGCATGCAGATTTAATTGGCTATTTTTTCTTTTAAAGGTGCATGCCCGTTTTATTTTTAATTATTTTTTCTTGAATTTTCAAGGTTAAAAAGACATGATTAAATAGGGAGACCTAGGTCAGTAGGTCATCTCTTATGGCTACCTATCTATGTGAACACCCCCTAGAAATACATCGATCATTTTGATGGCGGTGATAGTATCGTAGAAAAAATCACGGTAAAGGCACTACACCAATGGAGCTAGGAGCATAACTGAGATGTCCAACCTATCAACTTGTCAATGGTGACCTTATCTCTCTCTATTGAACTTGAACGCAGCTTTGTTGTTAGGGGCCGGGCCCTGATAGACCTCCAAAGTCCAAACAAGAAGCTGCTGGGGGTTTCCGTTTCAAGTCTCCTGTGGTGGCCCGCGCTAGCTGTTTCGCTTCTTTTTCCGGACTCTGGAAGACACGACGATGCATGTGTCGATGTCGGTGGAAACTCTGGCCAACACGACGAGGCGCCACAGCCGCCGGCCGCATCAAACTCTATCCGATCGAGCGGAAATTGAAGACCAGCCGCGTGCAATGCAATGATGCAGCCCCCCAATAGGCAATAGCCACCACACACACACACGTACGTCTTCGTCTCCGCCGGCCGGGCTGCTAGCTGCCTCCCCCCTGAGGCCGGTCAAAGTTGGCAGCCTGCTCGTGGAATTCCAAGGCAGATGCTTGGCTCAGTCGTCTATCCAAGCCAGTACCCTTATCAGATTCAACTTCGAAGATGGTCAACGCGCGTGCAATGTTGCTTGCACAACCTTACTGAGCATAGATTTGTCAAGGCAAATTCTGCAGCACTGTTTTTTTGCCGCAAATTTCGGACGCGAGAAGAGTCAATCAAATGCACTCTACCCTCGATCGCCGCCTATATAGTGGCCACAGCTCCGCATCCATTAGCAGCCAGCTAGAACCTCCTGCTTGCCGGCGAGTAACCAGCTCATCCTCATCAATCCGATCCTAGCTACACCTCTCGGGTTGCCATGGCGGCGGTAGCAGCAGCTGGCAAGCTGGCGCTGGCGGCGGCGCTGCTCTTCGCGGCGGCGGCGTCCATGGCGGCGGCGCAGTCGGCGTCGGGCGTGCGCGCCACCTACAACTACTACAACCCGCAGAGCATCGGGTGGAACCTCTACACCGCCAGCGCGTACTGCGCGACGTGGGACGGCGGCAACTCGCTGGCGTGGCGCTCCAAGTACGGCTGGACGGCCTTCTGCGGGCCCGCGGGGCCCACGGGGCAGGCCGCCTGCGGCAAGTGCCTCCTCGTCACCAACGCCGCCACCGGCGCCTCCGTCACCGTCAGGATCGTCGACCAGTGCAGCAACGGCGGACTCGACCTCGACTACGACACCGCCTTCAGCAAGATCGACACCAACGGCGCCGGCGTCGCCGCGGGCCACCTCACCGTCAGCTACCAGTTCGTCGACTGCGGACCTCCCAGCAACTAATTTCTTCGCCCTAGTTTGCTTGTGGCTGCTTGCTTGCTAGGATCGGAGAATAATTATCTTCTGTACGAATAATAATGGGCGTCAATCGTCCAGTATGCAGTTGCTGTTGCACTAGTTGCATCGAATAAAATGTTGGTTACGTTGCATATATATATGATTGGATTTGGCTAAACCAAGTGAAATAAACTGAATTATTACATGAACGATACGTGTAGATTTGCTAGTCCAGAGATACATGGATAGGGTACCTTTTTTATCGTGTCTGATGAATATATATATATATATATATATGAAGAGTTTTATCTACATGTACATGTAGCTACACATATATGTATATATATATGTTTGGAATGGTCCACTCTAAGTATTTCAGCTTTGTTTTTCTTGCAATTTTGACTGGTGATAGATACCCATGCATGAAGCTTTCTCTTACGTGCGCTGGTACTACAAGAGATGACGAGGCATGTTTGACCGATGCCCACGTGACCATAGGTCCATTTATCACCCGTCATTGATATATGACATTTTTGGTGTATTAATAAAAATGCACGTGCGTCTCACACGTACCAAAATATTATCATGTATTTTATTATTATACATAATGTTTATTTAGTGTTTTAATTGAATATAGGTATATGTCATAAATTTTGTTTTCATGTTTCTTTAAGATGTAACAATAACTGTTTTTGTAAGTATTTGAATAAGAGAAACAGTGAAAGTGTTTTGAGAAAAGTGAATTGTGCTCTATACCCATCTACACCATAGATCATTGAAAAAAAAACTTAGTTGGCTTGCCAAGGAAAATTATGTATATTCTATATTTTTTATTTTGTATCGTTATCAGGGTTTCAAATAACCGGCTATAGCCTCCGCTATAGCTGGATATTGCCCCTGGACAAGATAGAAGCTAGGATATGTACCATTTAGCGCTAAGCGTCCGTTCCCGCTAATAGCCGCTATAATCCGGCTAAGTCGGCTAAATGAGCAGCCATTTAGCGCTAGCTGAGCTGTTCGCTTGGGTTGTTGGGCCAACATTTTAGCAGACCATCTTGAATTTTGCTGCACAGGCCCAATTGGATGTATACGGGGCAAGAGCTGGGCAAATATGTGTGTCTGCACCAAAGTTTCTCTCTTGTTGATTGTGATTTGGTCTTGACAAATCCAACCGTTGTTAGTATTACGAATTTCACTGATTTTTTTCAAGAGACTTTTACAATCAGCTAAATGGTTTAGCGGGAGGCTATAGCCCACTATAGCCTTTTTAACTTCAGCAAACTAGTGCCGCTAAAGTGCTTAGCCGGTTATTTTAAACATTGATCGTTATATTGACCCGCGATCTAAGGCCCCTTGGTGTCGCGCGTGGGGGTAGGCGGCCCCGCCGCGAGCCTACTCGCGCTCGGCGGCGGGCCTCTTCCTTCCCATACAAAGTCTCCGCGCCCACCCTCACCTACTGCCTCATCAACCGTGACTCCCCCACCACTTCCACACTTTGGTTCTTCACCGATGCCGCCGCCAACAATGCTGTCGACACCGCCACCGCCGTCACGTGGCTGCAGGCCTCCGCGTATGCCACCCTCCATGACGCCTTCGTCCGTGGCATGTTGTGCTCTTCGACACCTGCTACAACCTCTCCGGCCACACCAGCGTCAACCCTGGGTTACGAGGGCAGCAATGCGCTTAGGCTGCCCACTCGGCCCCCTAGCATTGGACGAAGGTGTTGGCGTCCAGCAACGCAGAGGAGAAGCCAACAATGACTTTGGATAGAGCGGCGACGACGGAGGACCTGGTCCCAATGTGGCGCAGGCGACGACGGCCAGCAGAAGAGCACGGCGCTGTTGGATTGCAGGCTACACACAAAGGCAGGGCCCATGGAGACCTCCACGAAGGCGAGTGGCAAGTTGACAGCGGACACGATGGTAGAGGCGTTGGACGCGGGGGTGACAAGGAGGTGGCGGCGAGTCAGGAGAGGAATAAGGATACATGTGACATGATGAAAAGAATTCAATGGAGGTAAATGAAAAAATTAAAACGAAGGGTATGGATCGGTGGTGAATTATTTAAAGTTAATGGTCTTTAAAATATACTACACAATCAGAAAAATTAATGGACTAACGATGCATTTTACTCATTATTATTTATTTTGTGCAAGTTGTTTTATCATTAAAGGGAGTTCGAGCATTTGTATGTTTATATGTTTACACAAAAAATGAATAATATGGATTGTCCAATTTATGGAAAAAAACCGTGGGATACATTTAGAACGGAAATTGAGCATGCGAGTGACCACAATACTGAAAAAATGAGTAAAAAATTAGTCAGCATGTCAAGGTAATTCCAATGACTAAAATTTTTCACAACCCAACTGCTGCCCAACTTAGAAGACAGCAAACCTCTGTGCCGTTGGATGGTGTGGACGGTCAAGATTTACCTTAATCCGACGTACATATATAGTGGCGAGCAAACCCTAAGTGGCTCTCTGTCTCGCGGCAGCACACACTCAGCTGGTGGCATTCACCGCACGCAGCCATTCGCCGGTCCTAGGTTCTTTAGATTCTCTTGTTTGGATTTTCCTTGCTGCCCTTTTTCTTTGTTCCTGATTTCTCTCCGTGGACGTTCTCGTGTAGGCATTCGCTGCAGGCTCCCTGAGCTAGCGGGCTCCTTTCCTCCTCTCGCATTGGATCTGTTCTTGATTCTCTCAGTTCTTGAGGCCGGCGACAACGGTGGCGCTGGATCCTTTACTTTGCCTCTTCTCTTCCCTTTTCTTTTCTGACTTGGCCTTCGTTGTACTGATTATTTACACTCAACTTGTTTCGCATCACGTTTGATCGAGCCGAAGTGTGGATTAAGAATAGCTTTGTACAATGTTCCAATAGCGATTTGGGATTACGTCATTGCATATATCGTGCGATTTTATTGCTTCTGATTTATGGGCCATCATGGATCCCATCCATAGAGATTATTGGGTTTACATACGATTTTCATATTTTATTTGTGCTGGTATACCCTGCAAGAGTCATTTGCATCTACACAGGCTGTCGGCGGGTAAACGCGTACGGTGAAAAAAAAAATTGAGTAGCCCAATAATATGGCGGCAGGAATGCGTTCTGTCATGGAGCTTGTCGAGCCCACACCAAAGTTGACCCTTAGATATCATTTTGATCTAACGGTGATTAACGCTGTAACATTATAAAGACTATCTTATAACTCGATGGGCCTTTATAACACGAGATGGGCCCACATAATTTTGTGTTTGAGCCTTTAGATATCTTATCTGATTTAGATCTAACGGTGAAGGTTAAGGTGGGTAGTTAGTATTTAGGTGGAAATTATTTTTTTGTTAACTCGCTTTTTCATAGTTTAGATTTAGATTAGATTTTTAACTAAAAACAAATATATTAATAACCGAAAAGAGTACTATTTTTGTGACCAAGGAATATTTAATTTGGCAAAGGTTGACAAATGTGCTATGCCAATCGCTCGCCTAAAACACTAGACTTTGTGTCCGTGCCTAATTAAATTGTGACGTGACAACTGTAAACATTATCCTAAGACACATGTTCCCATTTTTTCTGCGCTGCTTCTGCTTGTGAATTTCGAAATGAACGTGCCCCTAGCAAGGCTCCCCAAGTGGGCTTTAATTTGTTTGGTTGATCAATGATGGATTAACATGAGAGCATATAAAAAAAACCTAACTCAAGGTAGTAATGTCAGCTATATTCTAGCATAGACAAATAATTTTATAATTTTATTATAGTACTATGTGGCTAAACAACAGAGATCGGAGATTTGGGTCCTAAATATATCTAAATTTTTTATGTTTATATAGTATTTTTGAATACTAGTACTAGCATGATACAAATTGCAAAGGCACATGGTTGATATACTACAGTAGCAGTTAATATGATTGTTGCCTTGTTGGCTAGGTGCACTTATCTGTGGTGAGACTGACATTATGCAAATATGCTGGTCGTACATGGCGCGGCGGACTAATAATCGACCCATTGTGCTTTGTGCCACACTACAAAATGGACCCCCCTTTAGCAACGTATATATACGTTGTTAAATGTTCACATATGCGTTGTTAGAGTCTATATCAACACATAATTATACGTTGCCTGCCGTTGCTAGGGTCAATAGCCACACTTATATATGCATTGGTAAGATATAGAATTAAGCGTTGCTAAGTTGCAACGGATATTGATGGGATACAGCAACACTTGTATATGTTTGTCTCATGGACAAATGCGTTGTATCGGTCGTTGCATCGTATAAATTGTAACTGTGGCAACGCTTATATGTGTAGCAAGATATGAACCGTATAATCGATATTATTTGTATTTATTTTATGCCACATAGATACATAGTCATGCACGGAGACAATTTGAAGGTACCATATATTCCCATTAAATAAAGTATACTGTACATTGAAGAAGAAGAAATGATACAGAGATCGGCATTATAGAGAGCATGCTCATTACTACACTTAAAATATATACACAATATCCGAAATACTACAATTCAATCAACAACACCTGACAAACAGCTTGTTTGGTACACGGTTTGCTTGTCGGAATGACAATTGTGCCCGAATAGGATGTAGCAGTAAATTTTCTTGTGCTTGTACATCGATCATGCTTCAATCATCTTCACATCTAAAGTGTCTACATCAAAATATAGAATGATCATGTAAGTACATATTACAAATAGTGGTGCACCTCTTCTAGTTTACAGTTACGGAGTGATCTCTGTGTATTCTAAAATAGCACATCTAGATGATTCAAGAAATAAGAAAGGTTAATTATCCAACAGGTTAGCTTCATTCACGGTGGAGGTTACATTTCTTAGTCAAGAGTATAGTTTCACCATGTTAAACTCTCAATCTATTGGAAGTATACTAGCATAACACCAAGTAGCTGTAAAAACACCCAACACATATATGGGGTATATATATTAGTATATTCGGATCCAAATACTCCATGAATGACATATTAGTACGTCACACCAACATTTTGGGGTATAGTTAAAAAG
The DNA here is from genome assembly GCA_030272315.1 of Paspalum vaginatum. NCBI lineage: Eukaryota > Viridiplantae > Streptophyta > Magnoliopsida > Poales > Poaceae > Paspalum > Paspalum vaginatum. The sequence goes on along the minus strand of CM059016.1, from coordinate 14,579,994 downwards.
TCATTGTGAATTAAAACTAAACTTATCGGTTATCTGAAACAAGAATTATAAAATTTAATATTACTTTATCTGCCATATTCAGAAATCTAAGTAAAACTAGACAATGATCTTAGTCTAGATGGAGGTAAAACTGCGCACCTTATTGTAGGGATGGGGAACTTCAGACTGAACAACAAAGATATGCATGAACAACAAAGAAAAGGCATTTCCAATTCTACATTAGTATACAGCTGTAACAACACTCTAGGTTAAGCCATCGTGCATCTCAGCAATAGACATGACTTTTTTTACAGTTGTTTTTATGTAGAATATAGAGACTACTAATTCACAAAACAAAATAAAGAGACGAAGACAGTAAGCAATAAGATAAGTTCTAGGCCAAAGCTTGGAACGTACTGTCATCAAGAGAAATATCCAGTAAGTAATTGAACCAGTTATAATACCTGACCGGTGAACGAACCTGAACACTGCAGAGATTAGTGGCTTCATATTCAAATTACTTTACCCTTGAATCAGTAACTCCAAAATTTGTCATACATTTCAAAACATGGAAACTAAACTAACATGCAGAAACACCTGTCTAAATCCAACATCGAATATGCATGTAGGGCTGCCTTTCTCCAGTAAACTGCACAAAGAAGAAAAGGGCAATAAGAAATAGAATGGTTTCCATTAGAGCAGATCACATTAACATTTTTTTCAATATGTAATTTGGGACAAGGATCTCACTCCATATTTATGAATGATGAGGCGATGAACCTATCTCAAATTTTAGTTATGTCTTGCTCTAGACAAGTATACCATTCTCACTAATTTTTCAGACAATCTTTACCATTCATCGGCCACACGATTAGCACTGAAATCCACTCTTAGTTACTATGGAAAATTACCAGTATAGATTGTACAGTCCACTGTTCAAAGATAAATGTACTAAAGACATCATTCGACAATAAGATCTGAAATGCTTATATAAACAAAATTTATTGCTCAGGAAACCTACAATAATTTATAGAACTAAATCCATGGCGTGCATGCGATGCCACACCCAGGATTAACTCAGCACAAGCAACAGTATTACCTGGTAAATATGAGAGGTAGTTAATAGGGGAATCTTAATTCCAGCAAATATTTGTACACACGTGTACGCATAATAATAGAATCTGATAAATACCAGAATTAAGGTTTGGGTGCTCGATTGGTTTCTCCACAACAGGGAGCAAAGAACGTTGGACATACCTGTGGGTTCTCGTCTCCGGCTATGGGAGGCCCTGCTGCAGCGGTGCTTGGTGTCAGGAGCCAACCGCATCGATGGGGTGGCGCACTTGACAGCCAAAGGCATGGGCAGGTGGAGGATGCCGTAGGGGCGGGGGAGAAGCGGAGGAGGCCATAGGGTTGGCAAGAGGGTGGAGGTCTGGAGGAGCCAGCGGGTGGATAGGGCGCCAAGCGGAGGCCGTAGGGGGCAGGCGGAGGGGACACAGATCAGGTGCAGTGGGCACTTCCACTGCAACATAAGCAGTGGTCTGATCTTAGCCCCTCAAATACCAACCAATGGTCAGGATGAGAGCACTTCCCTGAAACAAAATTCCCCTTTCACTCTCCTTCTACAGCAGCTTTTATGCTGCTATCTTGACACAATATTGAAATCAAAATCAAACGTGATGACACAAAATAGTAGTGGAAGATAATTTATAATCAAAGCATGGCTATTTTTCACTTCGGCATACAGAATACATAGCCAATTAGCCACAAACTGAACCTGTCTTTTACAGACAGCCACACCTTCATTCAACAATAACTAAATTCTATATATATACCCTAAACTAAGACGTGGTTAAGACAAAAGCCGTCAGACACAAAAGCTTCACAAAAGAGCAAAATGTCATTCTTTGTTCCTATTTCCATGTACAAAAGCTTGCACCACCCATTAGTGATTTTTATCATGTCTTCAGTACATGACCTGCAGCAAACAAATAATTTAGAGATGATGATTTTTGGATTCAGATCAACATGCATAATTTATCTAGGCTTACATTTATGTTATGCTAAAAGTGCCAACCATCTATCCCTCCAAGAGGATTACTGCCATCTAGAGTGTTACTTGAACTCTGAAAATATAGATACAGAGAGATCAGAGGTGAACCAAGATAAGAAAATAGCATGGTCAAATTTTGAAACATTTTTTAATGGAGGAACAACGATGTACCATAATAAGTTGGGTAAAGCTACTAAGTGATTCATATTCTGGATATTCTTCTAGAGTGGCCTCTCTGTTTCTCTCATATGCTTCTGAGTCTGGCACAAGACTTCCACTTTCTTCAGAGGCAAAGGATTGCTTGTTTTCTTCTTATTTGCTTTCTTCTTTTTCTTCTGAAATTTTTCAACCCAACTTTTCTTTCGTTTTGATCCACCTTTTTCCTTTTCTTTCTTCTTCAGTCCAGCCACATTTGCAAATTGTTCAGGTAACCTGAATGGTTCTTGTACAGCAGGCTTGCTAGCATCAATGTTTGGAGTTCCTCTGATTTTTTCTTCCACCTGCTTACTCACTATGTGAAGTGCCTCTTCCACAAGCAAGCAGCAATCTTTAAAATCAGCAGCTCTTGAAGCTAAGGGAAGAAATCTTTGGCAAAGATTTTTGTATCGACATGTAGCATCGAATTTAGGATTTTCCACTATATCCCTCCCATGCATATCTTGGATAATCTCCGACTTTGCACTTTGAGTCCATCGCTTCAAAATGTATCTTTCAGGCAATAACTTAATGTTCAACAAATCGAGACCTTTTAGTGCATGCCTACATAATATACCAGTTCTCTCAAAGAGTCGACAGCTGCATTCGACAATCTGATCAGCAGGATTGACTATTACCTTGCGCTCTTCTTCATGTGTAAATGTCCCTCTAAGACCTCCAATTGCAATGACAAATTCATTGGTTCCATTTGAACCTACTACGTAGGCTAGCTAGCGACTTCTCATATTCACCTTGGAAGACTTCAAATAATGCAGGTGTATAAATTGTGCTGGCTTGTATCAATATAGGCGTCATGATCCTTATTCGTGGCTGTTTCTTTCTAGATTCAAACTCTGCTTGTAACTCCCTCTCTCTCTTTTCTTGAACAACAAGCTCCACACGCTTTAAAAATCTAATAATGTCAAGATCTGATTTCAAGTGGCCTTTCAATGCATTATTCAAGCTCTCACTAAGTTGTGTACTTCGCATTCCAATTGAAAAAACATTCAGCATGTAGCACTCAGCCCACTTATGTTTCAACATGTAAATTCTGTCCAGCCAAGTTGATTTGTTAACTTTTTCTCTCAAAGCAGCAAATGCCTCTTCAAATTCAGCCTTTTGTTCATACTGATACGTGCAAGGACTGAAACCTGATAGTATAGTTGACTCTTCTTCATTCTCGGACTCTCCTTCATTCTGAGAACTCAAGTGTTTTACTGCATTTTGTGATATATGCCATGTACATAAACCATGCCATGCGCTAGTGAAGACCTTGGAGACCGCCTTTCCCATTGCACTATCCTGGTCAGTAAAAATTGTTTGAGGTTGCTTATGGTTATGTGTTGACAAAAATGCATTGAATAACCACTTGAATGACTCAAATGTCTCATCATACATCAAAACTGCACCAAATACCACGGTCTCTCTAAACTGGTTGAAACCTACAAACACACCAAACGGCCTATATTCTTTGTTGGTTCCAAAGGTAGTGTCAAATGTGATGACATCACCAAAGTGAGCATAGTCGACAATCATCTTTGCATCAGCCCAAAATAAATTGACAGTCTGTTCATTGCAATCCAACTGTATGGCATACTGAAATGAAGGGTTCTCCACAACTTTATCTTGAAAGTACTTTAGCAAACTTCCAGCCTCACCATATAACATCTCCCTTTGACGTTTAGTTCGCAAGTAATTCTTATGATCACGATGGGTGCACCCTAGATTAGCTGATCCACCAACATATCGACCAAGGAATTCATATGCTGCTTTAGGTGCAATACAAGAAGCATCAGCCACCTCAATATCAATAGCCTGATGCTTATAAATGTTTCTTTGTGATGGCATAAGATGACTAGTTTGTGCAATTTGAAGAATGTGGTTGTGCTCAACAAATAATTCACGTACCTTGTACATCCTATTTTCTCTTTCCAAAGTAATGCCCATGTGAACTCTACAACCTGTTCTTGTATGTGCTCGATTACGCTTGCCAGCACAATACCTCTTATTTTCAGCCTGAGACCCTTGATTTGAACAAACAAACCTACTGGTTGTTACCAATCCATCAAGACCACTCTTGTTTGCATAACACTTTCGAACATCAAATCCCATCCTACCACCATATGTGAACCAAAAGTCCCAAGCTTCATCGACGCTGTTGAATGTCATACCAATTTGAGGAACCCAAACAGGAGTTGTATGCATGCTGCGGTTGTGAATAACACATCAAAAAAACATGGTGCTCAATCAATTTTAAAAATTTACAGTGGTGAATCAGCTATGCAGCAAAATAATGTTCCAGAGCATAGGATAGGATGGAGCAAAGACCTTTTGGGCAATTACTCGAGCAGTTGTGGGGCGTGGTCCGTGGCACCATCATCTGCACTTGCTATGGGTGCCGCGGCACCTCCAGGAGTGGTGGGATCAGGGGGGCGGACGTCCGCCACTCCGGTGTGCACACGACGAGGACGAGGAACGCCTGCATGAGCAGCGGAAAGCGGAGGTGGAGCTGTACCTATGGTGGCCATGGTGTGCTGTCCTTCATGGCAATTAGGTGGAGCAGAGGGAGGCAGAACAGAAGCAGAGGATTCCATGACCAGCTGCTCGCCGGTCCCTTGACGCTCACACGCAGTGCGGGCTGCGCGCCCTCCGCTCTCCTAGAAGACGAGAAATGGCGGCAAGCAGAATGTTTTCCCTCCATAAATCCAGCAGAAGCACCACCTTTGACCAGAAAAAAGAGTGAAGGACTCATCTGACCATTGGTTGGTATTTGAATGGCTAAGATCAGCCCACTGCTTATGTTGCAGTGTAAGTGCCCACTGCACCTGAAGGCGGAGGGCGGCGGCGTGGTCTGGGTTGGGGTTATCGGGAGGATTAGGTCGTGGGGGCAGCTTGCGTGCAGTGCGGGGCTAGGATGTGTTTTGGGAGTAACCGTTCAGCGTGTATTGAGCCATTCGACTCCATCTTATGTTTTTATATAATTTATTAACGCAAGCTATATTTTCGCACACGGTTAGCTTTGTGGTTGCTGGTTTAATTCTTGGCGGCAGCTTTTTTTCTTAAAAAATGTCATGCTTTTCTTTTAAACAGTTGATCGTGCAACACTCCTAAGAACCAATGCATCGAGATGGGACGGTTAGCTTGGTGGTAGCAAGTTTGATCCTTGGCTTCAGCCTTTTAAAAAAAAATAATTGCCATGCTTTTCTCTTAATTAAATAGCTAATCGTGCAACACTCCAAAGAACCGATGTGTCAACTCGAGTGCATATAGAAAGCAATTCAGGACCCTTCTACTCTACACAATATACAATACAGATGATGTTTGCAACAAATATTAAACGTTGTTGTTGTCACATATATTATGGATTATGCTTGCAACGCATGACAAACGTTGCCGGTGATTCATGTAAACCGTAGATTATGCTTGCAATGCATGGCAAGCGTTGCCTGGTGATTTTCTTGCCACGTAAAATATAATGCGTTGCTAGTATCTGTTGCCACTTAATTTCTAGCAACGCATACATCAGCTATGTATGCGTTGCTATAGGGGTGTTCTTGTTGTAGTGGCCAATACTAGCAAAAATGCCCATGCGTTGCTATGGGTCGATAACATATCATTCAGTATAAAAAAATTTGTGCATTTCTATGGTGGAATACTAACCTCACCATTTTTCTTTTAACAAGATAAAGGTTCAAATTTTTTTATCATACATTTTCATTGCACTCAATGTATCTCTACATGCTTCATGGACTTAAACAAATTTAATCCTCTGCTAAGGACATGGGAAAATTAATAAACCCGAGGAGCAGCAAAAAGCATTGATACTCGTGACTTTAGTTGTCCATAATACTCTTAATATAAGATTGCAAAACCATATTTAGTTTGTGTATAATCTCTAGTAAAACTTTGTCATGATTCTAGGATAATAGTCTCTAGTAAAATGTATTTGTATATCGAAGGAATAAAGCATTATTATTAATCATTGTCAACATAGTATTTTTAAAAACATTACAATTATCATAAAAAATATTGATAAACAAAAATGCGTAGACTCGATTCATTTCATTTCAGCTTAGTAATCGCCTACTATTCACCCTAGAAACACAGAGAAAAATGGAAAAAGACGTCATCATGAACTAACCTTCCGTGTTGGGCTTCATTTAGAATAATATCTGCTCGTACATCCCTAAGCAGCCCACGCGGGCCGAAGGCAACTTGATCGGGCCATGCCAGGGCGTGATGCCCGCTGGCCGGTTCATCGCCCTGCTCATTTGTGGCCGTTCGTTCCAATCATACGGTGGAGTCTGGGCCCATTTGGTTCCGGCGGTCACAATCTGCCACGTCGTATTTATGGTAAATTTTGACCATATTTGAATTTAACTAAAATTTAGTTAAATAATAAATTTTTCATTCATGTGATTTTTTAGACACCTAAAGAAACCATATAAATGAAAAATTTATTGTTTAGTTAAATTTTTGTTTAAATTCAAACATGGTCAAAATTTACCACAAACGGGACGTGGCAAAATGCGGCCCGCAACCAAACACTGAGCGAGGAACACTCGAGAACCCTAGCTTCGTTTTCCTTTCTTCGCCGCCTGCATTGCAGCCTCCGATGCCGTTGTCGGTCATCCTCAGACGCATCCCCTAACCCACTCGAGCGGATGCATCCTCTACCGGCTCGAGCGGCGCCTTCCCAGCATCTACCTGACTCAAGCCCGCGCGCCGCCTGCTCCAGCCCCGTGGTGGCCGGCCGCGGCCGCGTCGCCTCGTCCCGCTCCGCGCGCCTCCTCCGGCCCCGCGGTGGCCGGATCTGCCTCCCTCCGCCAGCCATGGAGGCCTGCGGCCGCCCTCCCAGATCATGGGTGGGACCTCCGATGCACCTCCATGAACGTTGACCCCACCTCCTCATCCATGATCCACCATTGGCCCTTGCTTTTTTCTCTGATTTACAATTTCTTTTCTTCATTCCCTGCCAATTGTTCCTCCTTGCTGTTGATCATATATATCTCGATCAAGGCGGATGTGCGAACAGAAGTGCGGCTTGCATTGCGCAGGTATGAATAGGTTGGAGGCAGCAGCTTGCATGTTCTTGCCTTGTCTCTCGGTACAGGACTTGGTATATATCCTTCCTATCCTATTGCTACTGGATCCATTCTGGGCCTACATTCTTTGGGTTGGGCTGGATCCTACGTCTTGATGTACGCCTGGCTTCTGCTGTTGCCGGTCCAAGTGTAGTAGTACGGGACCCGGTAACATACGTGTCCAACGTGGCTACGGCGGCTACGTAGACTATATACGTACGGAGTATAGCCTAAAAATAGGGCCCAGCCGACGATCGATGCGGCTTGGATCGGACAGACAGATCACGAATCTATCGATCGCCGCGACTCGAACTCGACTCGCCCCCCACGCCGTGGAGACGCCCGGCGTCGGAGACGACGATCGGCTGAGCGATCTGCCGGACAGCCTCCTCGAGGACATGCTGTCGCGCCTCACGTCGCGGCAGGCGGTGCGGACGAGCGTGCTGTCGCGGCGGTGGAGGCACCTGTGGCGCGCGGTGCGCTGCGTCGACATCGACCAGCGCGAGTTCTTCTTCCTGACGTCCGAGGCGCCAGACCCCGGCCTCGCCATCGAGGAAAGGATGCGCCGGATGGTGGAGGAGTGGGACGCCCTCGAGGACCTCGCGGACGCACTGCTAGCTCCCACACAGCAAGGGCACGCCGCCGCTGGACGCGGTCCGCCTACGCTTCGCCGCCGTGAACTTCCACGCCGCGCGCAGGTGGGTCCGCCGCGGGCTCTGGCGCCGCCCAGCGGCATTCCACCTCCTTTGCGACTATCGTATCGACACCGGCACGTGGCCGGTGTTCCCCAGCCCCACCCTCCTCCGCCTCAGGACGCTGCACCTCTCCGGCCTGATGCTGCCGCGAGAGTTCGCGGACGATGTCGCCGCCGAATGCCCCGTGCTTGAGGACCTGCAGCTCCGCGACTGCAAGCACGGTTTCAGCCGCCTGGCCTCCCGCTCCCTCAGGACGCTGCTCATGGATGGCTGGAAGCCCGAATGGATGGCCCTCGTCGCGTCTCGCGTCGTGGAGCTCCGCGTCCATGGCCGTGGCTACTCGGTGCCGGTGCCCGTCACCACATACCCAGAGAGTGAGGTGCCAGACCTCGTCACGGCGGCGCCATGGCTCTGCTGGGCTCCCTTCGCCACGCGAGGAATCTCAGCCTGACGAGCTTCCCCGCCGCCGCGTTCCACGGCAGAGACTTCCCCGTGTTTCACGACCTGAGGACCTTGCTCCTGGATGGCTGCGACGTCGGGGCCCGCTGCCAGGTGCTGCGCCGCTTCCTCGGGAGCTGCCCAGTCTGGAGACGCTTGCGCTGCGCAACTGCGTGTTTGGTAATGATTCTTATTGGAGCAAGCAAAGGAAGAAGGCGTCATCCTCCTCCTCCGGCCGACGTGGTCGGACGGCGGCGTACGACTGCAGCAACCTCAAGTCAATCGAGCTCGAGTTCGCCGATGGTACCGCCGTCGAAGGGCTATATGACACTCTTCAGAGTATCTCAAAAGGAAATCGTGCAACCCATCCAAGCTTCTGTTCATGAGGGCAAGCGCAAGGTCAAAATTTCATTCGCATGAACATTATTTGGTGCACTGCTGTGTCCTTGAATATAATCCTATATCCAATGCGACGACCAGTCATTTTTTTGTGGGCCACCAATGTTTATTTGCATTGATATTTTTGGAGCAATTTAATTTTGTTTTCATGAGCTGTTTTAAAATAAGATTAGTTTCCTGTAAAATTATGTTTAAGTCACTATAAATTACTATTATAAAAGTTGGTGTGAATAATACAAGATTCAATAAAAAAATCTATGTGAGTTTTTCATCGAGGTAGAGTGTGCGCACATGCGTTTATAGAGTTGGGTATATGTGTACATGTTTATGAATGTATCCCTCCTGTATATCTATACTATAAATAACGAGTTAAATAAAAAACAATTTTTACTCGCATCTAATATACCCGTCATGACACAAATCAACCCTTAATTTGAGTGGGGCCCACCAAACAGGGCTGCGGCAACGAGTTTACACGGCAGAACGCGCGCGAACGCCCGTTCCTACCGTTCAAACATCAGCCTTGATAGTGTTCCACCTGGTTTTTTGTCACGTAAAAATTTACCCGTCCGCGGTACATATCTACCCGCATCAAACCAGCAACTTGGCGGCTCCATGATGACACATCAAAAACCGGCTCCATGGTCCGAATCAAGCCTCATGTCCGTAATGAAATCAATATGACCTATTAGCCCAACGGCGAACGATGAACTAGAAATACGTCGGCCCACCATGAGAAATTACACAGCAGAAACATAAATAGCAAATCCCTATAGCAAACTATATATGTACCGCATCGCTTGTTCAAGCCTAAATATGCTTGTTCTTAGGCCACCTACAAACAACACAAAAAGCGCACACGTCGGTGATGAGATGGAAGGCAGGCTGCTTAGCAGGGGGACCAAAAAGTTGTGCGCATACGAAATGATTCATCAATCAACAGAACCTAGCACGGTTGAGGTGTGGAGAGAGGAAATCCATATAGCCAAATAGAAGGGAGGAGGGGGAAATCCCATAACCAAATAAGAGGGAGGAGGCGACCATGGCTGGTGGCAAAGCTCGGGTGGAGGGAGATGGCATCTTAGGACCGAGAGGCGGCGTCTCGGGCAGATCTTGTCGGCGGAGAAGGGGACGGCGGTGCGGAGGGGGGCGACGGGGGTCGATGGAGAAGGAAGAGGCAACGGTGAGGGAGCTGTGGGGAGCGTGGGGACATGCAAGGCGGGGCGCGAGCTTAGCCGTGGCCGTCGCCATCGGCGGCGGACAAGGGAAGAGGGCGGCAATGCCCGCCGCCGTCGCGGATCCGCTCGACGGCGGCGCACCCACTGTCGGGGGGGGGGGGATGCGCGTGCCGGCGAATGGATCGGCGAGCGGGGGCAGAGGAAGGAGGTGTGTGGCCCGGGGGAAGAAAGAGAGGGGATTTAGGGTTTCGGGGAAAGCGATTTTTTCGCTCTTTTATGCTTGGCCCGCTGCGTTTCTAGCAGTCGATTGTGTGATGAACGGCGTAGATCGGATCTAGGGATGATGGGCCAGTTTGAGCCCGTGTGGGAGACCACTTTCCCGACCAGGTCCAGGCTGTGGCCTTTTTATTTTGGGCCGGCTTGGTCAAGTGAACAGTGCACATGTTTTTTGTTTTCAGTGTATTAAACATTGTATAATTGTTTTATAAATGTACTTGAGCACTGTTTAAGAAATATACCTGCTGTAAGTTAACTTAAGACCTGAGTTCAATTTTAAAGCACTAAGAATAAGTTTTAAGTTGTAAGCTTTATGTTTCCGCTGCTAAGATTGAGCTCATTATTTTATGGTTAAATTGAAACCTACGTGGATACTTAATCAGAAGATATTATGAAGAAAATTTGTTAAGCCAAAAGGAGAAAAAGTATCTCACGAACAAATGGATAAAAAAAACGAAGGGAACAAGGATCTAAAAAAGTTCGCCAAGACATCCTTATCTTTACCGGTCACTGCTTGTAGCCACCCCTAGGAAACAAACATGATGACATTGCAAAGCACCCAACACCCCGCTTGAGCTAGAGTGCCCTTTCTCCGGCGTGTAGATGTGTTCCTGCTCCATACAATGGCTATCTCCATCCGCTAGATCAATCTGTCACCCTATCTATCCCCTGTGATTCTACCATGTTGAACCGATCGTCTGACTTCAAAGTGTGGCATGGCTACACCTGCCATACAAAACTATGGATCTCAAGACAAAGCTCAAACTGTTTGATCCAAAGAGGAGAAATAGATCCACCTAGATATGATATTGATCAGTCTGTCACCCCACCTAGATAACATGTACACAAATGTTGGCAACAAACCAATAGTGATTGGATCCAAATAGCTATAGATAAGGCTAGAAATGACATTCCCCTCATCTTCTCCTCAAACAAAATAATATTATAACAATTACAGTATGTTTCTCTCTAAAAATATCAAGTCCTGATTAAAGTATATTATATGATAAATTAAATTACAATAAAAGTAGTAAGTATAATTTTTTAATAAAACAAGTGGGTCCAAATTGATGCTCAGCTCAGATAATAATTAAACGAAATGAAGAGATCCGAGAGGGAAATACTAACTATTGACTGAATGTGGATGATTGAGTCCGTCGGACCGGCTCATCACTGGTTCATTTTGGTGGGCTGGGCTGGGCTTCACATTTCCGGCTCGCCGGCTTCATGTTAATCTCCTTGCTCTCCACGTTGTCGTTGGAACACATTTGACTCGCTCGCTGTAGCTGCAGGCTGCAGGCATGCTTGGTTTGTTTGCTTGGTGTTGTGTGGCCTAGAACCTTGATAAGCAAGGATAGCAAGTCAGCGTGCTTGTTTGGTTTGTTTGCTTCAGCATCTCGAAGTTTGTATGGGCAAGTTTTGCCTGGCTTTTCACAGAGAGCCAAATTGGCTCGCCTGCCCTGGCAAGCTTCTTGGTGCTCGCGCCAGGGGAGCAAGGCTAGGCGAGGCTAGCTCACAACTAGAACCAAATTGACCCTAAGTCTATGTTTTGTCAAACAACAATGATTTCATAATGCTAGCCATGAAAGTTGAATATCTCACATCAAACATTGCCTTATTGTTATGAAAAATAGCACAATAAAAACCACAAATAATAATATATTTGACTCTACGGTAACAATTTATTAAAACATGTGTAAGTGTGAATACTCCATTCAGTTTCAAAATCATTTTGATTTGCGAATAGTGAACATATTTTACTTTTGACCATCAGCATATTTCAAATATTTCATTTCATATTTCAAAATTGGTATCACTAGATTCATCTTCAATATATAATAGTTCTAAATATTACACAATTCATAAATTTTTAATATAAGTAATATTGTTCGTTAATGGTAAAAGTTGTGTCTTAGTAACCTTATGACAGTTTGAAACGTCTATTATTTTAATACTAGAAAGAGTATATGTATTTAGCCACGTGCGTCCCGCACGTGCATTTTTACTGGTTTGAAAAAAAAAGAGAGTGATTTATATAGAACTTTGTTGGCCATGTGCTCAAGTCTCAACCACAAGAAACCTCTACCAATTATGGGGATGATTATTGAACTCTTACTGAGTTAACTTTTGTTCTAGTCCATATTGCTTGGTTTTGCAGGAAAAAAATGTGTTGAAGGGCTCTTATAATCTAGGCTTATAATTGAGTTAACTTACGCATCAGCTGTAACCCACGGGGCGGGTGAGGAACAGCACACATATCTGTCGTATACGTATGTGTCCTTGTGACTAAAACCCTATAATTCAAAAGATGAAGAAAAACACTACTAAAAATACATTTGAGAGGAGAAAAAAGGCTGAAATGATATTAACTATGAATTCACCTAAACCCATTTTTTGATGGAGAAAGGATGCTTGCCGGTACAGAGAGAGGTCCGAAGGTTTTGCTTGGCCCATCTCGGCAGTGCTCTTACTCAGGTGACGGCCGTAATAGCAATCTTTTATGCGCTGATGATTAGGCACCATTAACCATACTTCAAGAAGACTGGGTAACGTTAGCACAAAGGTTCTCGAAGTAAGGAAATTAAATGATGTAAAGATGAAAAAAGAAGGGCAACAAACAATTAGAGATCAGAAGGGCGGAATAAGGAAAGGATGCATGTAAGCTGGTCATCAAGGAACTTGAGTTCATGAGTTTCACGGTTACGTTGGATTGTCCATTCATAGTATGCAGCTCAAGCAAGTACAATTCAACGACTTAATTAGAAACACTAGCTAGTCATCAACGTGAGAGCATATCTCTTGGAATAAGAAAGAATTTATGTGCAGTGAAGAAGATACCTGCTCCATCACTGTTTTTTTTAGATAATAGAAAGTCCGGTTTCCGCTCCCAAAGAAAGCTTCAGACCAAATTATTACAACTCAAACTCAAAGGAGGAACAAACATGTCGTTTAACATCCAATTCTAAACATAAAAGGCCATCTATGAGAAGCAAACAACTCCATCACCGACGACTCGAGGCTTCTGCAAGTCCGCACTATGTCATCCTTCATATCATCAGTGCGCTGTAACTGTGCCCAAAATCGTAGCCAGTGAGTCTCCCTGAATAGAACATGCAAAAATGTTTTTGATTAGTATTTGTTAAACGTCAAGTCATTTCTAATAAGCCATAGTGTCTGCTCCATCATCTGTAGAAGCATAGTTGTGCTCATAGTAAGCATCAGTCCAGGGTATTCTGGAATTTGCATTGCTCCTGTGCGTAGGGCTGATTGCTTGGCGTTGCATCTTGAGAGAAACTGAGAGCTTCCAGCATTGTCCCCAAGAGGCATCTCATCCTGCATAGTCAGAATTTAGTTACTGGCCAGCCTACTCTAAATGATAAATAACTGAGTTATTAGGAAGAGTTACCTCAGGTATGTCATAATCTTCATTCTTCAGGCCTAATTCCATTCTTTTTAAGCAAACATCCCCTGACATTGTGGTTTTCACCCTTACGGTAGCCTCAGGTAATTGCAACCCCATGCTTAGACATCCTAGGACCATTCCTGCCCCGAACTTCATGTGGTTGTTTTCTTCTATTTTTGGTGGACTGCCCACCTTTTTCTCATATACTGGTGGCAGAACTTGTGGTCCTCCAACATCTTCCCATATGCTGATGTCTTTGCATGGCAATATGTTGGTCTCAGATGCTCTGTTGAAAGCTGTTAGGGAGTAGCAGTCATGCACTACACTCTCAGGTGGGATCCTCTCATGCCTTAAGCAGTATATGGCATGCTAACAAGGTATCCCAGTGAGATTCCACTTCCTACTCTCACATGTCTTGGCTTGTAAATCAATTGTGTACTGAAAATCCCTGTCATTTACTTGGAAAATCCCCAGTCCAGATGGAAGTACATAACAAACATTGGCCAGTTCAGAAATTTTGGTCAATTTCTTTCTGATCTCGAGAGAGATGGTGCCTACAAACTGATCAGTAAACTCTTTCTGCTTATTGTAGTATCCGGTCATCAGTTGATTTTTAATTTTCTCCAACATGCTAAGAATTGGGAGTTCTCTAGCTTCAAGTATGTAATTGTTGAAAACCTCACAATTGTTGTTCAGCAGCACATCAGACTTGGGAAATTCAGCAAAGAATGCCCTGACCCAAGTATTAGGTGGCATCTTCTCAAGGCATTCAAATGCCCCTTGACTAAGCCCTTTCATCTTCTCCATCTGGTAGTTCCACTTACTAACAGTGCTTGCTCTGGCACATGTCCACAATTAATTTTTTAGGATTTCACCTCTAAACCTGCATGTCTAAAGTTTGAGTACAAATATCTCACACAAAAATGATGTTCTGACTTAGGGAATAGTTGTTGCACTGCAGGAATAAGCCCTTTCTGTTTATCTATCATTAGAGTCCATGGATAAGTGTTATGAATGCCAAGGTCCTCCTTGAGTGTCTGAAGTGCCAAGGACTCAACCTCCACTATAGCAAGAGAAATAGGATATATGCAGTCATTGGGGGTCAATTCCAAATGCTGTCAATATGACTCCACCAAACTTGGTCTTAATGTGACACCCATCCAAAAAGATTATGGGTCTACATCCACTCAAAAATCCTCTCAGCATGCATCCAAACTCAGGCAGCAATTTGAGAAATGAGAGTTCAGCAAATTCATGAAGAAAGAGCTTCCAGGATTGCTTCTCCTTATTTCATGGCCAAAGATCCATTGCTTGTTGTACTGTAGACTTTCATCACCATAAATTTTTTGATTGCAATCCTCCTAGCTCTTGCCAGTTTGGATCTAGATGGAGAAATATTCCATTCCCTTTGCATTGTCCTTGAAAAGTTAGCCAAGCTTATCTTGTCATCACTTCTAAAAGAGTCAAGATACTTCTCTGCCAACCATACATAAGGACACCTCTTCAACATCCACTGCTTCTGACAGTTGTGTTTGCCACAGCACCTCTGGACCATGAATGCCTTAGCTCTGCTATCAAATGAGGCATAGAAATCCCATGGACATCCCTGTGCATAGTGTGCACTAACCCTCCTCCTATCATTGATGGGTAGCTTGATGGCCACTCTGTTCTTTAGACTATACTCTGTTAATGCTTTCCTGACAACCTCTACTGATTCAAATATCATGCCAATCTTGAATACAAGTGAGCTCATGTCTTCTTGTCTAAACCTCTTGAAACTGTAGACTAGGCCATCTACCTTATCAAAAGGTAACCACAGATCTTCTTCATCAGTGTCCTCCTCATCTGAAGATGCTTGAATTTCAGTCCTCCCTTCCATCTTGTACCTACATCCTGTGGCCTTCCTTGATATGGCAGTTTTTTCTCTTTCACATCTTGCTCATCCACAAAAAGGTCATTATCACCATCATCTAACTCATTTTCACTATCATAGAAGCCTGAATCATCTTATTCCTCTATTCCATCTTCACTTCTAGTCACACATTCTACATCTTCCTTGCTGGTTGTCAGACCTGAATAAAAATCAGGCAACTTCTCCCTTTTTTCCCTATTTTGGTTCGCAGGGCTAATCACTTTTGGAAGCTCAGCAATGGGGTTCATCACAATGTAATCCCAATGAGGGTCTAACAGCTGGTCTTCATGGTCCAAGTATATCTTCAAGTCCTTAACCTTGTGAGCCACAGAAGCCATAGCAAGAGTATCTGAATCTGTTGACACTATCCAGAGCCCATTGTCCAATTGCTTTTCTGGTAGCAGCCAATAAACCTTGATATCTGCTTGTATGGGGTACCCTAGCTGCTCTTTCACATCATCAAGCCACAGCGGTAACCATGTATCAATCTCAAAGTAATCGAACCAGTTGATCTACTCATCCACATATGTCCTTAGGTGTCCAAATCCAACAAAAAATCTACCATGGTGAACTTCTAAGCTTAACTCATCTGAATTCTCTCCTACAGGAAAGTATGAATATATATTTCAACAAATTTCTCTATTCAAATATTATACGCAGATCATGAAAATTCGAACCATTCATTTGCACCTGACATTAATCCATGGTTTCTAACTTAGTCAACAATAGCCTACCACATTACTGCTCAGTCCTAATTCCTTGCCATGCGAACTTCAAGAACTTAAACCCTAGGTACAAAAATCGCCAAAATCCCCCCAAAAAGGTTACATTTCTGACCACAAACATAAACCCTAGCGACCAAAATCCCATCATTATACTACACATTCATCAATTGATTCAAGAGGAACTAACTAAAAGCGAGCAACCCGATTCACATTTGTATGATATTGATCAACTCACCGTACACAGGTGCCGCCTTCATCCTCTACCGCAACCTAGGCGCCATGTACAGGAGCCCAAGTGGCGATGATTCACCTTCCGATCAGCTACACGATGATGTATCTCCACCACAGCACCAATCCACGCTGAGGTTGAAGGCGAGGATTCACCTTTCGATCAGCTACACGGCGATGTCTCTCGGCCACATAGCCGCCTCTGCCTTGACAAAGACAAAGAAGGGGGAGATCGTGTACGGGCACTCGTGCGAAAGGCCACGACTGATGGAGCAAGCACGCGTGGGTTCATAGGTCTGCCCCAACACGTGAGCGCCAGCGTGGATGGCCACGTCGGCAGCTGGGCCAGGCTGAGGCCCAATCGTACTGAGGATGTACACCTGGATGAGTTTAAGTACACAGGTCTGCATTTTCTATGACTGGGTACCTAGATGACACAGCATCGCAAGTTCAGTTACCACCTATGAATTTTAGTCTATCTAATTCTCTAGCACATGTGGTGAGGATTAACGTGAAACCCATTTTTAAAAAGAGTCTCTAACAACAGGTTCCCGGGTCAAAAACTATGTGATGATCTATGCTGTGTGAAATGGCCTATTTTAAACTGAGTGATGTTTTGTATATGTGCATCATCACCTTTTGCTACGTTTCTTGTTTGGATATGGGTACTCTTATTTATTGATATCCAATGACCGCGCACGAACAATAGATAACATTAGGGATGGCAATCGGACCCGTGGGTATGGATACTCGTGGGTTTCGTACCCGATGGACATGGATATGGATGGAAAAAAATCACATGCGGGTCTTATCGGGTCGGGTACTCGAAATATATCGGATAGGGTACGGGTACAATATTTTACCCGCGGGTACCCGGTGGATACCCGAAATATATATTCAACTTAGGATTTTACTATATGATGAGCCACACGCACTATACATTGATTATTTTAATAGACTTGTATTATTGATTTGTTGTTGCTAGCCTACTACTAGTTATGTTATTTGACGCTTATATTAATATGTGAGTTGTATTACTATCTATTTGGCTTTAACATAGAGAGTGAGACATAAGTGTGCGAGTCCCTTACTCAACTTTTTAGACTATCAAATAATCATGTGACTATTTTATTAATTCATGCGACATGCAATCATTGCTTATTAGTTACTGGCAAATTGATTTTTAAAAATAATGGAGTTAATTTATTTTCATCTTATATGTATGAGCAAAGTGGCATAGAATTTAATATTTCATCAACATACCTGGTGGATACCCGAGACCCGACGGATACCCGGTAGGTACGGGTACAAAATCCTATCCGAAAGCCTTCGCGGGTACGGTTAGGGTATTGTCTTGGCCCGAACATTACCCTACCCGCTGCCATGCCTAGATAGCATGCAAAGGTACAACTTACACCGTCACCAGCCTCTCCAAGCATATGCAGGCCAAGGCGGGAGCGACTGTTTAGCGAGCGCTCGCTGGGGACGAATCCAGTGAGCGACGCTGGTTCCCTGCGCCCCCACATCCCGCTCGCGTGATGCACTGATGCGTCACTCGGTCCCCACCCCACCCCACGCCAGGGGCAGCAGTCCGGCTCTCCCGTTCCATTTATGGCAGCATGCAGCCGGCATGCACATGCACAAGTGCGCACCGCGGGGGCAAGGGTGAGGTTTTCTATTTTTATTATTTTTTTCTTTTTTCATTTGATACTTTAATAAAAAATTGTGATAAAAAAGTTATCATAACTTATGAGGAATGAAAATTATGATATTAAACTTTAGATATACAAAGAATAAAAAGTTAGGATCCTAACTTTACGATATAACTTTAGATATATGTAAATTATGCTACCATAAATTATGTTAGATAAATTATTTTAGCATATTTTTACCACAATGTTATGATAAAAAAACTTACATCCTAAAATTGTTATAACGAGCATAAATTATATTAGCATAAATTATGGTAGCAGATTTTATGCCATACTGTTATATAAATTATGTTAGCATATGTCATAATTTTTAACATAAAAAGTTATGATAAAAAATTACATCCTAAAATTATTATAACGAGCATAAATTATGTTAACATAATTTTATGTTATACTGTTATGATAAATTATGTTAGCATAAATTATATTTTCATAATTTTATATCATAATTTTTAACATAAAAGGTTATGATAAAAAACGTACATCCTAAAGTTGTTAGATAAACAATTCTGTTAGCATAAAATAAAATTGTTAGAGTAGACAGAAAATTAAAAAAAAGAAAAACACTTATGTGCCCCTACCGTCACACTCCCCCTCATCCCATGGGAATAGGATCGCTCGCCCAATTCGGCCTAGGCAAGTGATCACTATCCGGGAATTGTGGGCCAAGGCGCCAAGCAAAGCTGCATGGCGCAGCCGCATGTGTCTTGTTCCCCGATTTGATTGGCATTGGATGATTGGAAGTATAGGACGTATAAATATGGGAGTGTTTGGATTCAAGGGCTAAACTTTAGTCCATGTAACATCGGATGTTTAGATGCTAGTTAGAAATATTAAATATGGTTTAATTAGAAACCTAATTACACAAACGAGGACTAAACGGCGAGACGAATTTTTTGAGTATAATTAATTGCTAATCATAGATTAATTAGGTTTAAAAATTCGTCTCGCCATTTATTCCTCATATGTGTAATTAGTTTTATAATTAAACTATATTTAATATTTATAATTAGCATCTAAATATCCGATGTGACAAGATCTAAAGTTTAGCTTGAGAAATCAAACATGGAACTGCAGGGTCAGTCAATGTTTGCTACGAGTGCGTAGCGGCATTCCAACGAGGCATGCGAGACTCAACGAGACAAGTGCGTATCATACAGTATAGTATTTATTAACGGATGTATATTTCAGTAGTAGGTTTTTAGAATTGAAGGCCTTCATTTGAGAAAGTTCTGGCGCGTTTACGTACGAGTGGAGAAGAGTCAAATTCTCTGCGCACCTCACTAGTACTCACCCATATGTATAGCATCTTTATTAGTGATATACGTATAGGTATACTCCTGTATATAAATAAACAAGGCACTTGCAAAATACTATAAGCTTTATTCTCTGTACGTACTGGCCATTAATAATCTTCATCCCTAATAATATAGTAATATAGATGGCCGAAGAGGGGGACGATGCGGCACGGCTTGCTAAGGCTGATGTATCTCCCATCGTATATTTTAAATTCCACTCGTCTACAGTGGAGTGGACCGACGATTAGTACGGTGAACCGTGCCATACTATGGGCCTTGGCCACGGCCAGGCATTGTAGCAGCTAGATAGCTAACGACGACGAACCCTCCGTCGTCTGAGGTAAACGAGGTGTGTCCATATAGTAACGCCGAAGATGACTGGCGTTGGTGGGAACTAGCTAGGGGTGGTGCTGTGCTGGGCAGCTGCTGGCGACGGTGGCGCGCGGCACCGCATACCTGCGTCAGTTCGAGTCTCTGCATCCGGCGACGTCGGAGATCGATCTCTCGATCTACCTCTCTCATGCCATCAGTATGGCTGGCCTCTTTGCATGCGTCACACTGCACTGCAGTGGCCATTAAAAAGCAACACGATGTTGATGCATGCAATGCAACCGCGCGCGCGAACTGGCGTTCAGCTGGCCTTGCTTCAGCGGCAGCAAATTCGGCAGCTAGCTCAGGAGACCCTATTGGATTGAGAGCAAGACCAAACCTCTTGGGGGTTGGGAGAACGAAATGTGAGCATTGATATATGAATGCGCATGGAAAAACAGACACGGGTCTGCACAACGTAATATGAAAGTAGTCCATAGCGGTTATAATATTCTTTACGAGCTAGCTAAAACATTGTAGCATTGGTTTGTAAAGAATAAATAAAATGAGATACAGACCACAATAAACCAAATAATATATCTGTATAATTCCACTACATATCAACGTGCGCTAAGTCAACCAACTTGTAAATTAGACGAGCAAGTCAAATTTAATGTAAAAAAAATCAACCGACCTATAAAAAGATGGAATGAGCAGATACTAAAGTCTAGACCAAAACTTTCTAAATCGTAGCATTGTAATAAGAGGGCCTAATAAACAAATATGCCCAATAACAATCCATACACGTGTAAAGGAGACCACGATGTACAATCTCCTTCGGGTCGCTTTTCCGGTCCTTCTTTGGTCCGTGAATGTTTGATTTAATCATACCAAACGTGTTTGCACAATCAGATCGGAGAGCCACTGTTCATGCTCGAGCGGCAAATTGTGCCCACTCGAAACAAGCATGCATAACCAGCTATAAGCAGTTATAGCCCAATATAGAATATATTTTATATTTTAAAAATACAAAGCTAGCTAAAGGTCAAACTTTGTCCAGTTTCTAATAGTTCGAAATGCTTGGTGTCCGTTTTCTTAATTTATGGTTGAAAATCGGACAACTTGGATAGTTTGACGTTGTAAAGAAATAGACATTTCCCAAATAAGAATGAAAGGAGATTCTTTTTACTCTAGATGGAGGCACGGTGGTCGTTATAGCCCAATATAGAGTGTCGGCTCCATGTCCTACTTTTATTCTCCTCATCAACCCACCATGTCGGTTTGAGCATATATGTACTTTTTATGATGAAGTTTTTGGCCACCAATGATTATTTGGCATTGATATTCTTGGAGAAATTTTGTTTTCATGAGCTGTTTTAAAATAAGATTAGTTGCCTAGAAAATTATGTTTAAGTCACTATAAGTTATGATTGAAAAAGTTGGTATGAATAATAAAAAATCCGACAAAAGATCAATGTGATTTTTCTTGTTTGAGGTAGAGTGTGTGCACACGCATTTATAGGGTTGAGTATATGTGTACATGTTTATGAATGTCTCGGTCCTGTATATTTGAAAAAAAAAAGAGAACATTGTTGGCCATGTGCTCAACTACAAGAAACCTCTACCATGCAAATTTGGGGATGATTAATAGTGAACTCTTACTGAGTTAACTTTTGTGCTTGTTCATATTGCTTGATGTTGCAGAAAAAATGCGTAGAAGAAGGGCAGCTATAACCCACAGGGAAGGGCAAGGCGGGGCGGGCCTTATAATGTATGTGTCCTTGGTGACTAAAACCCTATATATAATTCAAAAGATGAAGAAAAACACTACGAGAAAATACATTTGAGAGCAGAAAAAAAGGGCTGAAATGAATAACTATGAGTTCACCTAAACCCTATATGTTTGATGGAGAAGGATGCTTGCCTAAGCAGTGCTCTGACTCATGTGACGGCCGTAATATAGCATCTTTTATGTGCTGATGACTAGACACCGTTAACCATACTTCACAGAGACTGGGTAATGTTAGCACAAAGGTTCGCGAAGTAAGGAAATGCTGCAAAGATGAAAAAAAGAAGGGAAACAAACAATTAGAGATCAGAAACCCAGAATAAGGAAGGATGATGTATGCGAGCTGGTCATCAGGGAACTTAATTTCATGAGTTTTACGGCTACGTTGGATTGTCCATTCATATTATGCTGTTCAAGCAAGTACAATTCAATGACTTAGAAACACTAGCTAGTCATCAACGTGAGAGCGCATCTTAGGATTTCCTTGATTTATCTTATTCTCTGTCACGTCCGGTGATGATTAACGTGAGAGCTCTAAAAAGACTATAATCAATAACAGTAAGATTCTCTAGGTCAAAACTGAGGATCTGCATCGTGTGAAATGGCCTATTTTAAGCTTTAGTTACAGATTAGTACTACAGATAGTTACAAATGATACAATACAATGTATCCCAGTATGGGTTTTATTTGTTGATGAATGATGATCCAACGACCACGCAAACAACAAATACTCCCACGTTCACAAATGTATGGCACAGTTGATTTTTTTCAGAACTTTGATCGCTCGAAAATTTAATAAATTATCATTTATTTTGTTATCATTTCGATTTATGAGTAGATGTAGTTTGAATATAATTTATATTTTCACATGTTTGAATAATTTTTTTAAATAAAATGAAAAATTAAAGTTTTAGAAAAAAAATCAACTGCATCTTACATTTATTAAATGTATCATAGTGAACGAAGGTCGTACTAGTATGCAAGGCACCATGAGGAGTACAGCTTAGTACAGCGTCAGCAGCCTCTCCGAGCAAGCAAAGCTGCGTGGCGGAGCCGCATTTGTTTTTGAATTGTTCCCCCATTGGATTGGCATTGGATGATTGGAAGTAGTATATATTTAACTGCAGAGTCGATCGGTCAATGTTCTGCAACGAGCGCGCGCGTGGCGGCATTCCAACGAGGCATGCGTGATTCAACAAGACAAGTGCGTATCATATTAATTAACGGATTTATATGGTAGTACTCCGTAGTATAGCAACTTTGAAGAAGAGTTTGATGAGAAAATTAATTCTGGCGCAGTTAGTCTACGTACGAGTGGAGAAGAGTCAAATTCTCTGCGCACCTCACTGGCTAGTGCTCACCCACCATATGTATGTACAGCATCATTAGCGTTTTCGATCACGTACCGTTGGCCAGTACATTTTTGAACCAGAACGCGGCGAATAAAAAAGGACGGAGGAAGTACTCCAGTAACAAACGGTAACAAGGCACTTGCAAAATACAAGCTTTATTCTTTGTACACGTACTGCCCAGCAGCAGAGAGCTAACGACGACGACGAACCCGGGCCTCCGTGTGTCCATGTAGCGACGACGACGATGGAGCGGCACCGCATGCATGCGTCAGTTTGGAGTCTGCATCCGGCGGCGATAGCGATGCATTGCAACCGCGCGCGCGAGATGACGTCAGCAGCTAGATCGGGACCGGAGTGGATCGAGAGCAAGGCCAAGACCCCGAACGAACCTCGATCTTGGGAGAACGAAAATGTCTCAGCTTTGATGCACAATCAGGTAGGATGAGATGGGGCCACTGTCCATGCTGGAGCGGCGAATTGTGCCCACTCGAAACAAGCATGCATGTAGGCACAAGCGCAATTAACAGCCTCGGTACCATAATATACTCCATGACAAACACCGCATTGTGAAGAGTCAGATCATTCTTGTACGTAATTTGGCAAATTTCGAGGGAGTGGCGTTATAATATAAATAAATTGGTCGTAGTATATAGCAGCCATGTAGCATCAGCAATCTCGCATATCCAAGATCTGACGGGCGGTATTTAATCACCGAAAGCTTTGCCAATGACAGCTCATCCACCGACCACACCATGTGACCAATAGCTCACTTGCAGCTTTGCTCTCTGGTCGATCACATGGCCGACGCGACGGGATCCACGGCGGCGCCGGCGAGCCGCCGAGCGGCCTGCTCCATGAGCACGACCATGCCCTGGCACTCCCGCAGCACCATCTCGTCGAGCCCGCCCTTGACCATGGCGGGGAAGAAGAGCCAGAACGCGGTCCCGGCCACGAACGCCAGCGTGAGCGGCACGGCGGCGGGGCGCGGGGGCCGCCACCACCGCGCGTGCCTCGCCCACCACCCCTCCGCGGCGGCGCACGCGCCGTGCAGCAGGAAGAAGGCGGTGACCTCGCCGCGGGGCGGCGCGCGCATGATGTAGTAGAACATGAGCTCGTGCATGAGGCCCGAGACGAGGAAGGTGGCGAGGACGGCGGCGGCGTCGCCGAGGCGCGCGCGCGCGGGGCGGAACACGGCCGGGCGGAGGATGGACGGCACCATGAGGTTCCAGCGCCGGCCCCAGAAGTCCCGGAGCGAGGACGCCAGGTACGGGCGGTCCACCTGCGGCTCCATCTCCATGCCCAGCAGGTCGTGCACCACGGTGTGCACGGCGGCGAGGAGCAGGTCCAGCGAGAAGTAGACGTGCAGGGTGTAGAGCGCGAGCAGCTGGTACCGGCTCATGGCGGGCTTGAACTGGTACGCGTAGATGATGGCCGGGATGACGGCGCCGCAGAGCAGGATCCGGGCGGGGCCACGCACCGGCGCTGCTGCTTGGGCTTGGATGATCTTTTCTTTGTTGGACGACGACGACGACGACGGCCGGAGCTTGACGGGGAGCGCGGCGGAGCAGACGAAGTGGGAGAGGCGGAGGGAGGGGTCGAGCGGCCCGCTGCCGGCGGCGAGGAGGAGCAGCTTGAAGGAGCCGAGCCAGGCGAGGAAGAAGCCCGCGGTGCCGCGGAACGTGGACGTGGAGAAGGCGAAGGGCGCCGCGCCGAGGAGAGCGAGGACGGGCAGGAGCGTCGCGAACCGGGGGAAGCCTGGCCGGAGGTGCGCCGCGGCGAAGCGCGCGTAGGACATCGCCGCCCACACCGCCGCGGACACCTTCACGAGAGCGCCCACCTCGCCGTCCATCGGCCCCCCCGGCGGCCCGGCGGCGTTGAGGTAGTGGACACACGGAAATCGGTGGGTGGTGGTTCCCTCGGTTACTGTTCCCGAGGTTCTGGCTTTTGTACACTATCACCAGTCCACCACCCATGATTTCCTCTGTGGTGTCCGTGACGTCGCAGACCGCCGCCGCCGTTTCTTGTGCCCATTACCGCATTTTGAATATGGAAAGAGAAGTAAAAACGTAGGAGCGGTACTTCAACTTTTGACATCTTCCCGTTCGTTTGTACATTTGATGATTTCAGTTTAGTTGAAAATTTCTAAAAAGAAAATTGTTGAGACCGAGCAATCTGGTTTTGGGCATTGGACGATCGACAACATGGAGTCCTCTCTTCATGGTGGCAGACGAGGAGCTCCTGTTCTACTGACTACTGGCTAGCATTACAATGACCTCGCTTCTGGTTCCAGCAAATTAAACAAAGAGAGAATTACTTATTTGGTTTAAAAATTCATGGCTTTTTCTTTTTTGGTTTAGAAAAAAATGTTGTTCTCTACTTGACCTAGAAATTTTGTTTCGTTTTTTGTTTGGCACTTCTGTCCATTTAGAACCATAACGGTGTCAAATGCAGTAACAAGAAAGTCCCAAAAAATAATTTCTGGTCCCTATACATAACCAACCTGCTTCCAGATTTTTAATGGAATTTATTACACACATTAAATAAATATTTCTCTATTATCTAACTTTACTTCAACATTATTATCATTTTCAAAACACCCATTAAGATTTATATGCTGAGGTTGAAACTTTTACAATGAGCTGCCTATACAACAAAGGGAACATACAAATTTTTATGTAATATTTGGAGAACTCTTCCTATAGCAAGTATTTTTTTTCAATTTCAATTTTATATCTAAAAACAAAACTATTGTCTAAGTTTCATGATTTTTGGAGTTCAGTTAGCCCATTTTTGGGTTTTTTTTGTTTTAGATAACATTCAATAAACCGAGGGCATAAAATCTTTTCATGGATCCCCATCTCTACCATTCTGTAGATCTAGTAACAAGGAATACAACACAACAAAGTTTGAATTTTTAACATTTTATTTGATTTTTAATGGATTTTCAAATAGACGGAAGTGTCAAGAAGGAACGAAACAAAATTTCTTAGTTGAGTAGGGAACAAATTTTTGTCTAGACCAAGGAAAAAATGCCAAATTTTTTTGGAGCAAATAGGTAATTTTTTCTTAATTTTTTTCGCGAACATGCAAAGCACGTTTTTTATTAAGAGGAGAGAAAAAATACAACGAGGCTCCTCGGTCAGCCCATGCTAACCGAAGACGACCACAAAAATAAGAAGTTTAATTTACAATGGGTGCTAGCGACCGAGAAGGATTAGGAGCAAAGACCAATAACTCAGCTAACCCATGCAGAAACCCAAAGCAACGCCTCATCCTTGATCTGGATGTGATTACCCAGCGCATAGCTGCTTTGCGCCGGAAGACTCTCTCATTGCGGTCCTTCCAGATTACCCAAATGACAAGCAGAGCAAGAGAATCAAAGCCTCACTTAGCAGACTTTGGTAGCCCCTTCCTGGCTTGAAGCTTGAAGCTCGGGTGATCAGAAGGCACCCTGTACGTCCAATTCAGCGCAGCAAAGACTGTGAACCAAACCTCCCTGAACCAGCAAGTGATCCATCGATTCCGTACCTTGATCACAAAGGGCACAAGCATCATTGTCTTGTAAGCCATGTTAATTTTCTCTTAAATAAAGCCTTGGTCTCTTGGCTCTTGGGCTGTACGTTCACGGTTTAGGTTGGCCCAGCAGCTAGCACAAGGCTCACTGCCGGCCCAAACTTCCTTCTCTGCTCCTGTAAACCCCTTAGGCTTTTCTCACCTGTGCACACGCATCGCCCCCGTAACGGTCGGATCAACAGCGGCCAGTGAGACTGACATGCACATCCTTTCATGTTCCTACCCTTTTGCACGGGCGTTTTGCACGGGTGTTTGGATCGGAAACTAAAATTTTATAGCTTCCGTCACATCGGATATTTGGACACTAGTTAGAAGTATCTATCTATTATCTATTATATTAATAAGAGAGTGTTAAAAGGAGCCACCGGATTCACCGAGAGAGTCAAAAAATTCCCACGCTAATCGGAAAAAAGAAAAGTCCTCCACTGTTGGATTTTATGAAGATCTAACGGTCTAAATTTAATAGTCTAATACGTTTTCTATATGCTGTCCAAAATAAAAAATATATTGTTTACATTGTCCAAAGGAAGTACGAGTACTACATACCATATTGCTTTGTCCAATATATACAGTATGTAAAAGAAAAAACATTGCCCAATAGTAGGTACCGTATTTGCTCTGTCCGATACAATACCTAAAGGAAAAAAACGACTATTTACATTGCCCAATAGAACTACTACCATGTTTGCTTTGCCGATAAAAAAATACTTATATTACGTATCATAAGAGAATATCCGTAAACAATGATGTGTTCAGGGAAATATAACTATTCCCATTGTCCATAGGGAAAAATTAGCTAACCAGTCATAAATTTGTGTTATGAAAATATTATTAGCATTGTCCCGTAGAAAATAAATAGATAATCATAGTCATAAAATTTTGCATTATAATTGATTATGACACATAGGTAAATATTCATGAGGTCTATGTTGCAAATAGAGAATGAATATATCATAAGAAATTTCCACACTAATTATAAAAAATCTAAAAAACAGCATTTAATTGCAAAAACGGAAAAATAGACTATCTCCATGAAAAATGCCTTCGTATTACCTCAAAGTTTTTTAAGTTTAAGAAAAATATTATAAAAACTTCAAAGAAAACATTAGATCTGCAACTTTCTGTTCTGTTCTCATTCACCTAGAGACGGAATTGTGGACAAAGAAATAAAATCCAAAGATGTGGGCAGCAAACGAATATCATTAATCCATCCAAAAGTTCAAGTCAATACAACATCCACTACCTTTTCCAATAAAAATAAATTCACAATTGAAATACCATATCAATGGTGTTAAAAGAATCCACAAGGTTCATCAAGAGGGTCTGGAAATTACGACATTAATCGAAAAAAAGAAAAACCTCCAACATTGGATTTTATAAAGATCTAACCGTCTATATTAAATCATATAGCAAATATAGCAAAAAAAAGAAATATCTACACCAATGGATATTACAACTATCAAACAGTCTAGATTGATCCATCTACTTTGTACCAAATACTCTCTCCAAATTTGATAAGTGCATAAATACAAATCTCCGTCTGAAATAAATGCCGTTTGAGCTCTAATGATTTAGATTAAAATATTTAATGATTATTCATCCGTCACTAGCGTTGCTAGCTCCTAGGCAGACCTTAAACTACGGATGGAGACAAAGCGACGTGAGGCCCTACCAATAAAAAAAGGATAGCATAAAGTGGACGGCCACACATGAAGAAAAGATATATGTTAATGCACTGAACCTCACATACCCATCTACACATGTGAAACAATCCAGCTTCCCAACTAAGAAAAATGAATAGAAAGTATCCATGTGAAATGTCTACATATTAATGCACTAATGACTCAAACCCTTATACAACAAACATTGATAGATCTTTATTTTTTCTAATAATATATTGAGCAATCATGAATAGAAGGAGTACAACTAACGAAAAAGCCTACTTTTACAAAAAAAAAAAGATAGATAAAACTCTTCACCATTTATTTAAAACTGCATTATCATATTTTAACAAGATCAAACCATCTAATAAACCAAACATTATAGCTATTATCTTAATATAAAATATAGTAAAAGAAGCCACCACGTTCGTCGACAAAACATAGAAATTGCCATATCAATTAAAAAAAATAAAATGAATATTGAATTCTATGAACATCTAATAGACTATATTAAATAATAAATCAAAATAAAGATATGCATAAATAGTTTTTATGATCATCTAATGGTCTAAATTAATCTAAATATTTTATACAAATAAAAATACCACATTCTAAAACTTTAGACAATCTAGACAACTTTAAATTAACCACATTTAGACGTGTTAAGATGAGAGTTGTATGGCTACCATTGTGGTAGGATGGGGCTCCACATTTAATTTGAGGACGTGAGGCCCATGGGGGTCTTAAACAATGTTTATTAAGGACTCAAACATGCAAAGTTTTTTTAACTGGATATGGAACATTTCGGGTGAAATCCATTTTTTTGGTGTCAATCAATTTGTTGGGCCAAAATATGACAGTCACATCATGTGCCTTCTCCCTCTCGCGGACAACCTATGTGGATTTTTTTTCTTTCACGTGCGATAGTGATGCCCCACCCTACCTCACCTCACACTCTAGAATTGTCTCCTAGGTGTCCCCACTGCTGGATCCATGACCGTTGGTGTGGCAGAACCGCCTAGATTAATCCGGATTTAGTGCTTAATCACCAGATCCGGACTAACCTCGGTAGTCCTTCAGGATGTAGTTATCCTGACTTGGCCTTCCCATCCGGATCGAGCTTGATTTTTGGGGCGACTCTCGAAAGAGTCCGCAGGTTACAACATACACATCACATTTATTACATAACTTAAAATATTACGCATAAGTTTTGATACTTATTACATTTCCGGTTGATAAGTTCCTCAGCCATTAAACAAAAGTAGCATTGTTCTCATGTTCCTTCAACTCACGCACACATCTAACTTCTTCAGTTGTAGCCAAGCTTAGATTAGAAGAAAGGAGGATTGAGATAAGGGTCCCATTCAAACCAAGTGTATTCTGCACCTAAAAAAGCATAGGCAAGAAGCCTGAGTACTAATTACTCAGCAAGACTTACCCGACCACTGGGTCGAAACCCACTTCCTAACTCAAGGCCGGGGTGATTAGGTCGACTCACACTGCAGCAGGCCTAATAGTAATTCCTTAGCTTTAGAATTTAGTTCACCCTTTTAGTTATTACCTGATCATACTAAGTTATTCCTATTCTACTAACCCACCAGGATTCATCAAGACAAACATGTTGTCAAACATTTATTATTAACAAGATCAATTCTCTTACTACGATGTTGGTCGCGATCAGGCAGCTTACAACCGGCAAGCCACAGACGATTCGAATCGGTTTTCCACCTCTCGAGAGGGATACTCAAACACTCGTCATATGTGTGTACACCGACCCCACATACGACAACCCAACATCCAGTGTCACCTAGCCGGAACCATCCTCACCGAACCCGGGTGTCAGTCCTTTAACACCCGCCCAACCTCCTCCTTCCAGTTGGTCTCGTCTAGTTCCGCGCTTAGGTACAACAGGATGAAAGGCTTACCGGAGCCCGTTAAGGACGGTAAGTGAATGAGGCGCGTTCGGTCCAACCAGGCCACACATCGGACGGCCTTATGCGACACAGGCAGGATCAGGGTCCATAGCAATTAACATAACATGTAATATATGAAAGTGAAACTGATCCCGCCGCATGCCTGTCAATTTATTATCCATCTTCTCATTCTCGACCAAAATTTGCTGTAAAAGATTTCTTTCCTATGCCTTTGCCACCTAAGCCATCTACTGAGCATAGGATTATATGCTGGGTAATGAATCATCATGCTCTAGGGTTTCAATCAACTCCTAATTCTAATGCACAAGCATAACTCTGATTTAAAATAAGAATTTAAGAAAACTGGGTAATGCACCAGGGCTTGCCTTGAGTCATAGGATCGGCCTCTGTCGGTGACTCGGAGTCTCCTCCTGCAGGTGTGAAGGATGCTTCAGTCGCACCGGCTTCCGGATTTTCCGTTGCAGTGGAAGACTCTTCAACTGGGAGCGGTGGGACCAGCGTGCCTAAGTTGATGACATGCAGGAGTTTTAAAATATGAGGATGATCAACCTGTTGAAAAAGTAAAATGTACTATTTTCTAAAGAAAAAGGGTGGTTGGGGTTAAATATAGATATTTTTCGAATGCAAAAGAATTACCAGATATTTTTAATATTTTTAAATAATTTTTAAAGCTTAAAAGAATTTTTCTAGGAATTTTGAATAATTAAAATTGATTTTTGAATTAATTTTCTATTTTTAATGCACTTTATGAATTTTTCTGCATTTTTAAATAAAGGCTAAAATTTTTAAAATATATATACTCTAATTTACTTTCTTTTTGAAACAACCACCTTATTTATATAAATTAATAAACAATTTTTCTAATTAAATTAAACATATTACATTAAAGTAAAATAGATAAACAAATTAAATTAAAGGAAAAATAAAAAACAGAAATACTGTTGAAATTCGGCCCAGCCCACAAAAAAGAACAAAGCAAAAAGTTCTAATTTCCCCATCCAAAAATCGCCTGAGTTCCCCTTTTGGCCTGGCCCGGCCCAAAGTGGGCCGGCGGCCTGCCTGTGCTAAGGCGCAGCCCAGCCGAAGCCTTTCGGCTCGGCCCGGCCGCTGCGCGGCCCGGCAGGCCGGCCTGCCAGGCGAGCGGCC
This sequence comes from Paspalum vaginatum, assembly GCA_030272315.1. Lineage (NCBI taxonomy): Eukaryota > Viridiplantae > Streptophyta > Magnoliopsida > Poales > Poaceae > Paspalum > Paspalum vaginatum. The sequence goes on along the minus strand of CM059016.1, from coordinate 14,548,655 downwards.
CAGCTGGGCCGGCGGCCCAGCCGGCCGGCCTCCCCCGGCTCGCCCGGCCGCCCGGCGCGCGGCGCGGCTACGCGAGCGCAACGCGCTCTGCGCGTCGCCGCGCCGGCCGCGCCGGCGACCATCCGGCGCGGCGGAGGCCGGGAGGCCTCGCCGGCGGTGGCCTCGGGCGCGGCGCGAGCTCCTCTTTCCTTCCCTCCCCTTTTTCCCTTCTTCCCCCTTTTCTCTACACGGTGGGGTCGCCGCCCGCCGCGGCATGGCGCCCGCCGACGCGACGCGCCGGCGAGGTAGCCTCGCAGCGGCGGTAGTGCCCGCGGCGACCTATTTTCTACGGCGCGGGGTGCGCGCTGTCGCGGCGCACCCGATGCGCGTGCCGGCGGGGACCCTAGGGGCTCCCGCGCGCGGGGACCGCGGCAGCGACGCCGCGGTGGCCGCGGCGCCATGCGGGCTCCGAGCTCTGACGAGCTCGGGCCGGCGCCCAGCGTGGCGCAGAGGGAAGGAGTGGGGTAGGGGCGTGCTTACCGGCGTGGTGGCGTGGCGGTGACGGCGGCGGAGACGGCGGCGACGGCGCGGGGCTGGGGGAACGGCGCGGCGCGGAGCGGGTGAGTGCCGCTCCCTGCGCGCGCCGCGGGGAAGAAGACCGCGCCCCCGCGGTCCCACCTGTCAGCGCCGCCTGACAGGGGGCGCGGGGGGCACGGGGGCTGGCCGCCACGCGGGCCGCCGCCCCCGGCTGGGCCTCGCCCAGCGGGCGCGTGGCCGCGGGCTGGCCAGCTGGCCCGCGGGGCTTCGCCCCCTTTTTTTTTACTTTTACCCTTTTCATTTTTTAACCCTATATTTTGACATATTTCGACAGGGGTCCAAATACAAAAGTGAAAGGGCTTAATTTTAACTACCCTTTCACATTTTTGCCCCTGGAAAACTCCGAATTTTTAAAAAGGCCTCAAATTTAAATTTGAATCAAATTTTTGAGAGAAATTAGTGTAAATTGCAAAGGTACTTAAGTGTTTAGAAAATTACGGAGTATTACAGTTGGCCTCTCTCTCTCTAACATCTCCATTCCTAAGATCATCTAGCACTGACACTGGCACATAGTCTATCCTCCGTTTTCCATGCCCTACCTCCTCAGCACGGCACCCCAACGCCCAACTCCTTGCCCGAACCGACGTCTTCCTTCACACGACGATACTGCCACAGAGGTGGCAACCTTCAACGAGGTGGACTGGGACAAACCACGTATGCAAGAAACAAAAAAAAAGGTGTACTGATTGTTTGTGGGCTAGGCTTGATTTCAATAACAATCAAATCCCGACAACACCAAAATTCTATAAAAAAGTTATTGATCCTGAATACACCAGCATATTTGTGATAGAGTAAAATGCACCGGAGGTCCATTAACTTTTTGCGTTGTGCCGGTTAGGTCCATCAACTCTCGAAGTGCATTTCTGGGTCCATCAACTTTTTAAGTGGTTCACCACAGGTCCATACCCCCACGGCCACCGCCTCGCTGGCCGCGACGCCGACCCACCGCTCCGCGGGCATGCCTCGCCAGCCCCGACGTGCACACCCACGCTCCGGCGTCCCCGCGTCCGGCATCACCAGCAGCGAGGGAGATGGATAAGGGCATATGTGAAAGGTTGAAAGAAAATTCGGGGGGCTAAATGAAAAAGAAAATATAAAACGAAGGGATATAGACCTGTGGTGAACTATATAGCATGAACTATATACTTTTAAGAGTATGTACAAAGGATGCTTATTTTTAAGCCTTTCATTGTAGCATGCCATTTTGAGTTATTTACCTACCAACAACACTATAAAGCACCTTATACAATCTATCCAATCATAAGTTGATTACATAATGTGCCAAGAGAAACAACATAGGGATTATGTGGGCCTACCATATGATTTAGTAGGTTGTTCAATACTCCCTTAATTCCAAAGTATAGTCCACTATATATGTATGTCCTAAGCAATTTTAAAAATTAACATATATAAAATGTGACATAGATGAACAATTAGAGTATATTTTGTGGTAGGATTAGTACAACTGATTTGGTATTATAGATGTCAATGCCCTTTCCTAAAAATTTAGAAAAAAATTATAGGTGTTATATTTGAAATAGAAGAAGTATATAAAAATTCAATGGTTAAATCACACTCGGTTGTTTCATAGTTATAAGAGTGTATATAGTAGCCATAATAAATAATTTAATTTATAAATACCAGTGTTATTTGGATCCACATATTAATGCATACTGGTCAATAAATATCTTTTAGAAAATATATGCATACAAAACGTAAAATAGATTAATTCATGAAACGCATGTTGAAACATTCCACCAAAAAGTAAATTTAGAGAACAAGGTGTATTGTTGAGGAGTAAATAGAGAAAAATAACATAAACCAAAGTTAAATAAGAATAATCAAAGAAAGCTAATTTCAAGTGAAACCAAAGTACTAACGGAAAAACTAGCTATCCGCACTATTTGCGCGGGCTATCTTGCTAGTTAAATATAGTCTAATTATAAAACTAATGACACAGATGGGACTAAACGGCGAGATGAATTTATTAAACATAATTATTTTACGATTAGCAAATGTGATACTACAGTAATCATTCGCTAATCATGGATTAATTATGCTTAATAAATTCGTCTCGCCGTTTAGCCCTCGTCTGTGTAATTAGTTTTTATAATTAGACCATATTTAATACTTTTAATTAGCGTTCAAACATCCGATGTGACGTTTTAGTCCACATATCCAAACACCCCTTTATTTCTCATCGTTTTGCTCGGGCACTCCATGGAAGGTACCTCATGTAGAGAACTAGAGAAGGATAGAGGACACATGCATCGAGTGCAACAATGAGCGTTCTTGCAGCAGCTAGCATCACTGCATCAGTTATGTCCTCGACCGATCCAAATAGGAAAAAATGGACGGCCTAACAATTGTGCAGGCTAGAGCCGGCTGGCCAGTGTAGCTACTTCACATCTCGATGCAAGTCAAAGCATGACATGTACGGTCTCCCCTTGACCTCCGGATGATTCGATCGAGTGTCCGGAGTCTCCGTGTTTCCATGCACGCATGGGTGTAGCAGTGGAGCGTTTATATAAATTGTCTATAGTTTGGTTAGACATTGTAACGTTGCTGTAAAAAAATGAATGTGGTTAAAATAATGAGAAAATAATGATAGATAAGAGTTTTACTCTTTTTACGGTCTCCTTGCATTGATCCAACTGGATTCGTTGCATGGCCTGCCGTGATGACACGGATGCGAACGGGTCAGTTCGCGCCTGCGCGAGCAGGCATGTACACCTCCGTGGCACTCTCAGCTCGACTCGTGCATAGTGTGCATGTACTATGTGTCACTCACTAGGCCTGCTAGCTGAGTAGCTGGTACGGGGGCAATGGGAGCCGCATGCACTGCACAGGCCAGGCCAGGCCGGAAATGGAATTGTCGACAGCCTGTCCACCTCCGTTGTAGACCGAGTCCACATTGTCCGGCGCCCGGACACTATCTATCTGACGTCGTCCCCTTCGAGTCCTGCCACTCACAATATTCTTGCGTGAGCAAACAACACATACGATCCCCAGTTCCCCACCACAGGTACTACTAGTACTAACTAGCTGCTAGCCATTGCATCGTCGTTTAAATGATCGTAACATAGCACGATATTGGTGGATGTTATTTTTATTTGATATCCGAAAAAATTTCGTATTTGTGGATATTTATATCCGGTTCATTACATATCTGATCCGCAACAATCTATGTTCATTAACCGAGATATCCGTATTCGTATCTGTATCTGATAAAATTACGTTCGAATCCGTATCTGGGAAAAAATATAGGATCGAATACGGGATCCCGATATCTGTTTGTATCCGATCCGGTTTCATAGCTAATGTTTAGGCTCCGATTTTATCGGCCGGCTTTGGAAGTCAATTCCAATTTAATCGGCTTTGGGATTCCATTTCCATTGGCTTCAGAACTATTTACTAGCTTCGGAAATTTCTCAACTCCAAAAATTCTCGTGTCAGATCTTTGATTCATTTAAAAAGGCTTCGGCGGATGGAATATTCGGCTTCGGAATTCGTCCAACTAATGGGTTACACGCATATTCACTCTTGTCATGGGGTTCGGTATTCACTGCTAACCTGCAGTTGATTTCAGAATTTAATTTTTTGGAAGAAGATCTATCAATATTGAGCTCGGGTCCTCATCGGAATTTTTTCGGGCATCGCTAAGTCGAAGCTACTGTAAGTCGGAACGTATTGGCATCCGCAAATTAATATCTCCTTGGGCATCGCAAAGTCTGCACCAATTATGTGGCCCCGAAATTAATCAACTAATGGGCTTCGCATTCTTAATTGGTCTTGGAGTCTGATTGCTACCTCCGTCACTCAAGCAAGTTCGTTACGAGTTTGCCGTGAAGGCTCTGGCTCGTCTACTCCGCGCGAAGCACTGCACAAGTTCTAGTTCTGAGTTAGCAATCAGCTTCGCATCCCGCATCCGCGACAGATGGGTTTCGGAATATTTTTCCTGCCGCAGTCAGCTTCGGACTCAGCCTAAGTTAATTCTTGGTGGCTCCGCTAAAACAGGTCGCACTTGCACCGCGCACTTGTTTGTGACTAGTCCGGTCATATCTATTATATTATTATTATATTAATAAGGGAGTGTTAAAAGAAGTCACCACGTTCGCCGAGAGGACTAAAAAATTCTCACATTAATCGGAAAAAAAAACCCTCCACCGTCGGATTTTATAAACATCTAACGGTCTATATTAAATCCTATATTAAATATAACATAAAAAAGAAAAAATCTACGCCGTTAGATATTATGATCATCCAACGGTTTAGATTAGATTAGTATACAGTCTAGAAAGATATACAATACAAAAAGGTATCATGTCCGCTATTTTTCCTTTTCCATTGTTGGTGAATAATGATCGGAATCAGATTAGTACTCCTATTATTTCTATTCGTTAGCTAGATTATATGGTAAGATCAAGTCATTAATTAGGAATCAGCTCAATAATCCTATATACGTTCGCGGCGGGACTCTGATAAACATCGGACTAATAAAACGGAGTATGTTATCTATGGTGTGCATGCAAGAGTCCAGTACTCCAATGCAAACATCGGATGCCCCTAGGTCCTTTATACCCAGTGTGTAATAAAAACATAATTCGCATGCATGTCAATAAAAAAACTGTTGGATTTAAGCACATTTAATGGTGTACACTAAATCATATATCAAATGCAACTAAAAAAGGTGTGCGCAATTGGATATTACAGTATGTTAATACAACGGTCTTAATCAATCTAAATATATTGTACTAAATATGACTAATAAAACAACCAACCATTAAATTTTTATATTAAATAAAAATATATCTTATATCAATAAGTGAAAAATGAATTTTTTATACCATTAGTTGTTACAATTATCGAACGGTCTAGATTAAACACAACGATAATAAAACAAAATACATTAGTATAAAGTTATGGTACATGATTTCTAACGGAGAGTATACTTCTCCTACTTTGACTAAGTTTGACAGCTAAATTTTGTAAAAAAGGAGAAGAGATCTCCACCTTCTCTTTATATATAAGAGTGATAAAAGAAGCCTCTATAGTCATCGAGATAGTCTAGAAATTACCATGTTAATAAAAAATCAGGTGCCAGCCCTGGCGTTGCTGCAGAAATTCTTAAACAATTTCTAAGTAAAATTTGAAAGTGATAACATTGCTATGATTTTAAAGAACATTTTCTTTCAAAGATATTACGATAGCATGTTCATCTTGCTTGATAGATTGACTCTTAAACCAATGATTGTGTTTATGATGTAGAAATTTTGTAGGATGGTACTTGCATTGACTAATAGTTGCATGCATGGATATTATTATCCACAGAAAATTGATAAAGACATCAATAGAAGTTTTTAGTGGACAATGACATGCCTTCTAACTTAGTGCAGTCCTTGATGACGTAGATAACTTGCACGTTGAGAGAAATAGAGTTAATAATGATTAGTGAACTTTACTTATATAGATTATATAGATACCTAAACATATAGATTTTATAAACATCTAACAATATATATTAAATCATATATCAATTAAATTAAAAAGCGAAAGATCTACACAATTGATTGCGAATGGCCTAGATTGATCCAAATATTTTATACTAATACAACTACTAATTAAAAAGACATTTTTTAGAGAGACATATGAATCTCTCCACTATCAGATTCTATAAACATAGAACCATATGTATTGAATCAATGATTTATACCAAAAACCACTAACAAATGAAGAGAAAAATCTACCCTATTGGTCGTTACCACCTTCTAAAAATCTAAATGCTTCGTATCAAATACAAATTATCTTTTTTGAATTTTATAAAAAGACATAGATCCCCACCATCTATTATCTTTTCAAAGATTGTTAAAGAAAATGTACCATATTCACTAAAAGGGTCTAGAAATTACCACCTTAAGCAAAAACAAAAAAAACAAAAACAAAAAAAGCCTAAAACATTATATATTAATAGTGTTGCCTTAAACGGCCGTGTAGCCCGTGTACACACCATGTACACGTTACTCAAGAATCAACTGTGTTGGCCGTGTAATCTATTTAAAATCCTGTTTAATCCGTTTTTTAATCCATTTAATCGTCGTGCAGCTCGACTACTCTCTAAACAATAGGTGACCGACTGTTTAGCATTAACGTTTGGGATAACATTAGATTTTATGAATATCTAATTGTCTTCATTAACCCAAAAATATTATATCAAATATGACTAACAAAAAGAGCCAACACGTAATCATAGAGTTGTGGAGCCCAACTTTCGCTTAGACCTATCAACTAGCAAGTTTGCTACTGACCCGCGCATGGATGTCATACTTCACTTTTCCAACATGTGTTTCACTCCAAGATACAACAATACCAAGAACATGAATAGTTGAATCGGCCTTTTTGGAAACCAACCTATCAATAAGAGATATCAATCAAATACAAATAAACTACTGAATAGATAAGAGAGAGGTTACATAGTTGCAATGAGCATGCCGCCTCTTCCTTCGTGGAAGGTCATCACTAACCAGTCTATAGTATCATACCCATGCAAGGTAGTACCCAAGTCAATGGAAAATATAGACATGTGCCAATGAAGAAGCTCTAAGCAAATCAAGAATGGCAAGTAGAGCTGGTGAGAGAAGAGATAAAACATGAACCATCTAGCATAGCACAACAAGAGAACGTTAATGGATTGTTTTGTTGGACCGGCCGTTAGTTATTCACTTGATGATAAGAACATTTGTTATCAAGTATTCTTTTGGCACAATTTCATGCACTTGCACACCTATGCTCCTGCTCATACATTCCAAATACATCATTGAGAAGAAAAATAATTTGGTAAGTGTATTATGTATGACATAGGTTTTAGAATAAACTTAAAAAGGAACTGTCAACATACCAATGCTATAATCCAATATTGCTCAATTAAAGAAAAGACATACGTATGATCTCGATCTTGATGAATGTTGATCGACCAATAACCATGTATGGACGCATCATGTTAGCAGCCATACAACTATAGTTGTTGGAGATGCCATTTAGTGGTGGCAAAGGTGAGACTCCTTACTAAACTAGAGCGCGTGAAGCCTATGGGATTTTAGACCATACTTATTGAGGTATAGGGATGCACAAAAGTCTTTTTCTCCCATTGCATGCATGGTCATATCTACAATAACAATTTAATCTTTAAAGGGCGTGTCTTTTTACCTCAGAGTATATAATTCAACTTATATAATCTTGAGTGGTCAACAAACACTCTACCCCCATTGTGTACCTTATTTAATTTTGACAAGGGAGGGCTAATTATGATAAATTGATAATACGCAAGCAACCCAAAGGATGCTTATTTCAGCTCATTTTCTGGACATTTACAATTCCATACTTATCTTTTCGAGTTATTGACAAACTAAAATCTCAATGTAAACAAATACGGTCTAAGTGAGACTACCATTTAATTTTCTATATTTTTTCAATAATAATTTCAATCCAAATTATAATACACTTTGGTTTGTCCTAAACCATCTTTTCCAAAAAAATAGTAATAACATCTTCGATATAAAACAAATGCACTATCAACACTTATTTTATGATAGAACTTTGATAGTATAGATGTTGATGCCCTTTTTGAAAAAAAAGTATAAACAAAATTATAAAGTTATATTTTAAACATAACAAGTACATGAAGTATTTTCAAGTACGAAATCATAATACTGCAATGGTTACACAATTAGATTAACTCATAAAAATATGTTGTAAAAATAATATAAGAAAAATGAAACGCAAGAAAACAATATGTATATTCAGAACCAATGGAGGAAAAGCAACAAATAAAGTGCTAAAAATAATCACATAAGATTAATTTGAAGAATAACTAAAATGTAAATGAAAAAACTAGATGTCCGCGCAAATAGCGCGGGCCATCTTGCTAGTTCTTATTCTATTTTACCAGCTTCAGCTGCAAACTAGTTTCGCATCCTTTTGCTTTTTACATGTCCTAATGCCGTGTCTATCATGTTCTTTATATATATGTATATCAAATGCAAGTGCTATAAGCCTCTTTGTATTATCCTTTACTGTTACTTTCCATCCCTTTGTTCTAATGATTTTATACTGTCATAAATCGTAACTAGTATCTTGTGTTTTTAAAATATTTACCGATTCAACTATAACCACCTTCGCATGTTATAACATATTAATACATGCTGTTATAACCTCCGTTGCGAAACTTTGCCACTGTAGAGTGATTCCTAATCATCTTGCTCTTTTCGCATATATTATCACCTGTTGTAAATAATATTTTGTGTCCACGTTTTTACCTCCGCAAGTTACTTATGCACACATGTTGCCATCCTATGTGTTTTGTTAAACAAGTGATTTATATAATATTACTCCTCTTATATATGCTTCATCAATCCTAAATAATATCTTATGTTCCCTGTTATCTGTGATTAAATTGTTTTTACCTTCGCTGGTTACAGTATATTTCCAGTTATACATATGCTCTTTATATCCATGTGCAGTCATAAAAAAGGATCCAATGCATTTCAAAAAATTTAAATCCATATGATTATTAAGCTGATATAGAAAATAATACTAAAAATGATGGTCGATCGAAAAACAATACAAGGAATGGTATGAGACAACTGCTATAGAATACAAGGAATGGTATGAGACAACTGCTATTGTTACTTATCCAAAATGGCATTGGTATCGTATTACAAATGCATCCATGCTTGCAACTACCACAATTTTGCATACAAAACCTAACTCTTACTCCTATACCTGTAGCTACCTTTGTATTGTCTGATTACAGGAACTAAAAATCTACTCCTATAGGTATCTAGGGTCCTTGACCTGCTCAATAACGTCTTACAGGTCCATGGCTCATCCTATAAAATACCAGGGGTCTAGGGCAAGTTTTAAATTATAGAGCAGCTAAGCGTTATTCCAAATAAAATCCCTACAAAATAACATAAACTAAACAGGAAAATGGATAGCTAGTTGCACATAAACATTAATGGATCATTAATTTGGTGCTCTAGAAAAAAAGAGAACAATACACATCCATATGTGATTATATATTACCAACAAAACTGAATGCAAGTGCTTATCTAACAACTGAATATTCAGGTTCTAATGCTCCTTGTCTTAGCTAGATTATTCAATCGTTATGTGATGGCTCAGCTATCAATATAATCAAATGAATATAGAGCGCACTCCCATATTCATGAACTACAGCACACAAACATTTTATATCTAAAGGAACAAATTTTCATATGAAATGCACTTTCCTGCAGAATCACACCCCCCCCCCCCCCAAACCCAGAAATGGTTAGCCTCAAGCATCTGAAAACTCACTCAATGTTTAAATAATGATCTGTAAGGTCTCTGGGTCTAGCTTCATGTGCTAATAGAGCAGCTGATGTGAAACAGCCGGCATGTTGAATATCTTTCACTGGAATATAAGCAAAGATATTAGTGATGGAGTCATTAATAACCCGTGACTCAATTGAAACCTTTAGCCTGACATATAACATAACATGCTAAGAAGTCATAATGAATCCGGCAACACTTAGATGACACAGAACATATTTGGTCGCTAAGGCAATGGTTATACATTCAAGAAGAATATAGATCGAAAGATGACAACATGAAAAACAAAGCACCTCAAGAAGTGGCAGAAACTTCCAGAAAGTAAGTTGTAAAAACAGAAAGGTCCACCAGAACTACTAATTGAGTTATTTTTACCCTTCCTTGCCACTCAAAAGACAACCCTGAATTTCGCATTAATATCGGACTGACAAGTAAAGTTGTATGGGTCAGTTTGCTTGAGAATTGAGATGATAGCCATCCTTCATGAAGGTCAAAAATATAATAATGTTATCAGACAGGATATGCAATAAATTCCTTTTTGTGGTTGCTAATTTAAACAGGTTGCCGGTTCAAGGCTACAAGTTATAATAAAACTTGCTAATGATATACTAGGCTGCAAAATAGAGTGATTTTGTTGCAATCCTAATGCACAATTATAGAGAATATCACATGGTAGAACTAAGGTGAAGCCAAGGTACATATGAAATGTACATGTCACTGTATGAAACCTACATCCCGCTTTTATGGCATTCTAAACTGGAAATTCTAGAAATCAAATGCTACCTGACTAAGTCCCATGCCCATACTGAACCCATCAACGAACCACCAAATTACCAAGCCAAACTGCAAAAAACATGCAAATAATCAGTTTAATGTGCAGAACCCTAATCCTCTCTAACCGCCTTGCATCTATTCCAAAATTCCCTAATCCCTGTAATAAGAGGATTATTCATAGTTGAAGAGAAAGGGGGAGGGAAGTACCACGGCTAGGATGCAGACGCTACAGGCTGTGGCGGCCGATGCTAGTGGCAAATTCCATGGCCTGCTGCTGGGCTTGGACGGAGGGGAGGAGGAGCATCGAGAAGGACGGGAGTTGATGCTGCGCCATCACGCCCTACTGCCGTGCCCATTGACCGCGGGATTCAGGCTTGTTGAGGACACGGCGGGCAGCACCTTCCGAACCGGATCTGACCCATGGGTCATGGAGAGGCAGGACGATGGGGCTCCGGTAGTCGTGAGAGGAGGCTGGAGGCAACCGCTGGATCCTGCATCCCTCGCCCGAGCAGCCGACGAGCTAGATGTGTGCGTGCTCTCGTGAGTGGGAGAGAGAGGAATGGGAGAGAAGGCACAGAACACCAGCCACTGCGGAAGATGAAACGAGTCGAGAGGATAAACATATGGACAGAGCAACCCGTCAGAGAGGTAAACGAAGGCACAGTGTGCGTCCGTGCGGAGAAACAAACGCACGGCCCGCCGGATTGAAGTGATTACCCTGTTCTGCTCTTAGTTCGCATAAGTATGACATGGTTTAATTTTTCTCAAAATTTCGATCATCATTTTATTTAAAAAATTTACGATGCAAGACAAGGCGGCCTCGCCCAAGAGCAACGAGAAGGTGGCCAGATCTAGCCACCGTGATGAATGCGTGGTGGCCTAATCCAGCTCTGTGTCACGTGCATGGGAAAGAGGTGCGGCTGCCGCCGGCAGCATCGTCAATCAACGGGGGCAGGGACGGCCGCCGTTGGAGGGAGCTGCGCCGTGCTTGGTAGAGAGAGATTTAGGGGTGGGCGGGACGCGAGAGGGGAGATAGAAGATCTGCACCGCGTGCGTGGGAAGGAGACGTGGCCGCCGGAAGGGGCAGGGATGGCTGCTGGCCGTGTTTCGTATATAGAGGCAGGGAGCGGATGAGGAGAGAGAGGGGAGAGAGAAACGAACGTGGGAGCGGAAGAATGAATGTGTGATTGCAGGGGAGTAAAAATACGTATAACTGTATAAAAGCTGTCTTTACCTTATTTTCTTTATAGCTTTGGACATATTGTCCGTTCCTCGTAATTGTAGCTGTGTAACTCTTCACTTGATCGGTCCTAAACTGTCCTGTCCGCTGTCCGCTCAGGCTCTGTTCGTTTCAGGAGTTGGGAAGGGGGATAGTCCCCCCATTTCCCTAGACGGCAAATAGGTCACGCCGTCAGCCTCTCCCTGCCCGTTCTGGAACGTTCTTACCTCTTCTTGGCCAACCTTGACTCCAACCCCGACCGCATCCGCCGCCGCCCATGACCTCTTCTCCGGAGTCCGGTCGCCGCATCTCACTTTGTCTTCCTCCTCCATTCCATGGACGCCGCCGCAACTGCAAGGTGAGCCCCGCGGCGGTCATGCTCCAGACACGCCCGCCACAGTAGGGGCAGCGCACACGCGGCTCGAGCGCGGCGCGGTGGCCCATGAGCCAAGCCCGCATCGAGGAGCGCATGAAGCCGCGGAAGACGTCGCGGTATGCCCCGACGTCGTCGGCGGCGCCGTCGACGGGGTGCTCGCAGGGGTCGCTGTGGCAGAACCGCCCAGATTAACCCGGATTTAGTGCTTAAACACTAGATCCGGACTAATCTCGGTAGTCCTTCAGGATGTAGGTATCCTGACTTGGCCTTCCCATCTAGATCGAGCTCATGTGTCGACTCTGGACGGAGTCCACAGATTACAATATCTTACATCTCATATATAGCTTAAAGAAATAAATTATTACAACCAAACGGTTGATTTGTACAATCTTTTATTCAAAATGACTGCAGGGAGGGAAACTTGCATCCTGCCCAAGGATGCAGCTCACCCCAAAAGGAAGACCTGGGGAGCGATAGAAGAAAGCTCTCACTTGCAGCGAGTGTTCAGCACCTGAGAAAACATAAGCAAAGAAGCCTGAGTACTAGTTACTCAGCAAGACTTACCCGACCACTGGGTCTAAACCCGACTTTCTAGCCTATAGCCGGGGTGGTTAGATCAACTCACACTGCGGCAGGCCTAATAGTAAATCCTTAGCTTGCAGAAATTTAGTTACTTTTTAGTTATTACCTTTCCAGACTAAGTTATACCTATTCTACTAGCAAACAAGAGCAAACACTTTGCGAAATCGTTCTTTATCAGCAAGATTAACTTTCTTACTACGATGTTGGTCGCGATCAGGCAGCTTACAACCGGTAAGCCACAGACGATTCGAATCGATTTTTCCACCTCTCGAGAGGGATACTCAGACACCCGTCATATGTGTGTACACCGACCCCACATACGACAACCCAACATCCAATGCCACCTAGCCGGAACCATCCTCACCGAACCCGGGTGTCAGTCCTTCGACACCCGCCCAACCTCCTCCTTCCAGTTGGTCTCGTCTAGTTCCGCGCTTAGGTACAACAGGATGAGAGGCTTACCGGAGCCCGTTAAGGACGGCAAGTGAATGAGGCGCGTTCGGCCTAACCAGGCCACACATCGGACGGCCTTATGCGACACAGGCAGGATCAGGGTCCATGGCAATACTCACAATATGCAATATACGGAAGCGAAACTGATCCCGCCGCATGCCTGTCAAATTATTAACATCCTTCTCATTCTTAACCAATTAACTTTAATAAAAGAATTTCCGTTCTAGGCCTATGCCACCTAAGCCATTTATTGCGTATAGGATCTTCATGCAGGAGATTGGGTAATTAAGCTCTAGAGTTTCAACCAACTCCTGACTCTAATGCACAAGCATAACCCATTCTTATTTAAAGGACTTAAAGAAAATAGGTAATGCACCGGGGCTTGCCTTAGAAAAGGTCTCGGAGTCTTGAAATCACTTCGGGGATTAGGTTAGTGGACACCTGACAGTCCAGGAGGCTCGGCTTCGGGGTGTCACATCGGGATGCCTTCGGAAGACTCTTCAACTGGGAAGATAAGAACCAACGTGCCTAACATGAATGACATGCAGGAGTTTGAAAGCATGAGGATGATCAACGTGTTGAAAAAGTAAAGTGTACAATTTTTTTAAAGAAAAAGGGTGGTTGGGGTTAAACATCTGGGTTTTCGGGGCGTAATTGACTGTCCTGGGGCTCAAATGAATTATATTTTATTTTTAAATATTTTTGAATATTTTTAAGAGCTTAAATGAATTTTCTAGAAATTTTTGAATAATTCAAATGTGTTTTAGAATTAATTCTATATTTTTAATACATTTTTATGAATTTTTTTGCATTTTAAACAAAATCTAACTTTTTAAAATTATATAAACTTTAATTTAATTTCCTTTTTAGAAATATAAAATATTTATATGAATTAATAAATAATTCTATTAATTAATATAAACAGATTAATATTAAACTAAAATTAAATAAACAAATTGAATTAAGAAAGAAAATAAAATAGAAATAGAAATTGGAATTCGGCCCAGCCCACGAAAAAAAGACAAAACAAAAAGTTCTGATTTCGCCCTCCAAAAATTCTGTCCGGCTCCTTCCTCTCTGGCCCAGCCCACTGAACTGAGTGGGCCGGCGGCCGTTTCCCCGGCGCGGCCCAACCCCCTCTCCTTTTTATCTCGGCCCATCGGCCGAGCGGGCCGGTAGGCCGGTCTGCCGGGCAGGAAGCCCAGCTGGGCTGGTGACCCAACTGACCAGCCGCGCCGGGATGGCTCGGCGCCGGGCGGCGCACGCGCGCGACGTGCGCGTCGCGCTCACCGGCGCGGCCTTGCTGGCGGGGTCCCGGCCAACGGCGACCCACCGCGACGGCGCCTTCCTCCTTTTGCGCCTCCCCCTTCCCCTTCTCCTCTCCTCCCTCTCATCTCTCTGCCCGCAGCGACCACGGCGCCCACATCGCGCGCACGCGCTAGACCGCAGCGGCGAACGGCGCGCGCGGCGGCGCTAGGCCGGAACGGGGCCAGGGGACGCCCGCGCGAGGTGCGCAGGGCCGTCCCGCACCCCGTGCGCGTGATGGAGAGGCCACTAGGGCGTGCGCGCGGGGAACCCAGGGGCAGCGCGGCCCTCGCGGCCGCGGCCACCATGGATGGGCGTCGAGCTCAATTGAGCTCGAGACAACCCCAATCTTTGGCGAGGGTAGGGCGGAGGGAAGGGGGTGGCGAGGGACGCGGGTTCTCACCCCTCGACGGCGAGCGGAGACGGCGGAGGCAGCAGTCGACGGGGAGGTGTCACGGCGGGCGCGGACGAGCGGCGCGGGGTTGCGTGGGGGGGGCGCAGCGGCGGCGGCCAAGGCAGGGAGGCGGTGACGGCTCGGGACGGCGGTGGGGCGGAGCAGCTACGACGGCGCGAAGCGGAGCGGGGTGGTGGGCAGGGGCGAGCGGAGTGGGGAGGACGGGAGCTCCCTGCTTCTTTCCCCGCAGAGAAGACGACAACGGGCGGTGGGGCCCGCCCGTCAGGTGCGTAGAGGAAGTGGGCGCGCTGGCGTCTATGCGGGCCGCCACGCCGGCCTCCCCCGGCGGCTGGGCCGCCGCGTGGCCACGGGCCGCCACGCAGGCCGGGGATTCAACCCCCCGGTCTGCCATTTCTTTTTTTTTTACTTTTACCATTTTCATTTTTAACCCTGGATTTTGACCCTTTTTGACAGGGGTCCAATTACAAAAGTGAAAGGGCTTAATTTAAACTACCCTTTTGTATTTTTGCCCTAGGAAAAACTCAAATTTTTTTGAAAAGGCCTCAAAT
Organism: Paspalum vaginatum; assembly: GCA_030272315.1. Classification (NCBI taxonomy): domain Eukaryota; kingdom Viridiplantae; phylum Streptophyta; class Magnoliopsida; order Poales; family Poaceae; genus Paspalum; species Paspalum vaginatum. The sequence goes on along the minus strand of CM059016.1, from coordinate 14,533,038 downwards.
TTGAATTTGAATTAAAATTTTAAAAGAGAATTGTGAATGCATGCAATGCACTTAGATGGCCTTTAGATACGGAGTATCACAGGTCAGACACGTACAGCAGGTCCCCTTCGCAGCGCCGCGACAGGAAGTTCCGGCCGGATGTCTTGGAGAAGCGGGAGACGGGGGCGAAGTGGCCCGGCACGTCCGCGGGCGTGGGCGCACCGCAGCAGCAGAGCGGCAGCTTCGCCAGCGCCGGCTAGCCGCCGCCGATGCGCCCGGCCGCCGCGGGCGCGCCGCCATCATGTGCGGCTCCCGCGAGACGCAGAGCTCCCGCCACAGCACGCGCTTCGCGACGGCGCGCAGGTGCCGTGGATTTTGGAAGGCCACGGGGAAAGAGAAGCCGGTGTTCCTGCAGTGCGACGGTGGTAGGAGGCAGCTGCTCTTGGGCGTCAAGACAGCGCTCGCCTTCCATCGCAGTGAGCCACCGTCGTCATCACGGACCGGTTGGGTCGGGCGAGGAGACTCAAGAACGGGCAGGGAGAGGCTGACGGCGTGACCAACCGAACCGGTATTTGCCGTCCATGGAAATGGGGGGGGGGGGACTATCCCCCTTTTCGAACCCCCCGAAACGAACAGAACCTCAGTTAAAATATTCATGTATATACTATTCTCCATATATTCCTGTTGTTGTGTACTATTGTACTAAGGCTATTTTTACTTGTGAGTTTATTCAACCGTCTATATTTCAAACTTCTCCGGTTAGCATAGTTTAATAATCTGAAGTTCTGAACCAAGCTGTTGACTCCCCCGTTAAGCCCAACCCTGCACGCTGACCAGCTAGTCGAACCGTGGTTGTGGTCTATTGCTATCGACTTTTAAAGTCCTTATCCCTATGATCTATAGATCTGCAAGTGTGCATCTTATACAAGCCTATTAGTCTTATTGGTATACAGAGATTCAATCACCAAAAAACAATTTACAAAATATTGCATAAGAGGCCACACATGTTTTTTCTCAAATTATACTGTGGTTATATCCTCACCCCTTTCTTTGTGAATGGGAAGGATTTGTATTAAAACTGGAATAGTGCACGCCACATTACAGAAAGGACCCTAGAAGAAAAGAAAATTACATTCAAGTCCACCCAAGCCAAAGAACCGAAGATGACCTCCACCGCCCGCCATAGCCGACGCCGGAGCTCCGTTCACCCACCAAACTTGACGAGAGGAGTCCCAAAGCATGGAATATGCCGCAAGAGCTAGCGTCATGGATCCACCCCAAGCCACCTTTGAGCCACTGAACCAACATCGGCCACTCCAAAGACGAGTTTGACCAGGGGAAAGCAAATCGGCCATCGCCGGAGAAACCTCTGGTGACTCGACCACACATCGGCCATCGCTGGCCAGAAGACTGATGGCCGAACATAGGGGAAATAGATCATCTCCCCCCCCCCCCCCCCCCCCCCCAACTCTAAAAGTACTAGGCCTCTCAACCTTACCGATGCAGGCAGAGACACCAAGCCCGCAGCCAACGCCGGACGAAACTCAAAGGAAGAGGGCACTCACACTTCCATCGTCGATGAGGTTGAAGAAACCCGCCACATTGAAGCCTGCGCCGGACCCGTCATCCCTCTCGCCGGAGATGGCGCGGAGGAAGCAAAATAGCCTATAAGCCGCCGCCACCAGGGGCAGAGGAGACCAGTAGTAGCTAATAGATAGATAGCAATGTATAGCTATGCACAGACCGGACGGCAAATCTGACGTCCCCCAACCCTCTGCCGGTGCTGAGGCCACCGGAAGGGAGTGGAATTGCCGGATTCGCCGCCGGAGAAGGAATCACCTTCGGTTCGCTCTCCGATGTACTGTAGCAAAGGGGAAAGGGAACGAGACGAGACTCACCCTGTTCGAACACACGTATGCACATCCTACTCCTTGAACGCCTTCGAGAGATTGAGCCGGTACATGTTAGTGGCACTTTTTTTTTTTCAAAACCGAAGTGACATCTATTTAAATAGTACAACATAGTATGTAGATACACATAATAACAAATATAGCATATGGTACAAATTTCTTGTTTATGACCACGTGTAGTTTTGTACCTTTTGGAGTATAAGGTCTAGTGGCCGTATAATGGATTTACCCCTTTGAATGGGTGGTAGTACCTGTACATTGTGTGTATGGTGTTGACTAGCGTAGCCAAGGAGATTATAGTGCCGACAATGACAAAGAAGGTGACCGTTTGCCTTGGAAAGCACTGGCGCCCGACCCGTTTGACCACTGCCGCGGGTCTACTCCGCTGATGCGCTGCGACTTGCTTGCAGAGGGCAAATAGATCCTCAGGCAGGCAAGTGTCCGCGTACTCGTCCCTGAGCCCCCTGAAGAAATCGACGATCTCCTTGTCGTTCTTCTGCGTGTGCATCAGGATCCCCTTCTTCCTCAGCACCTTGACGTCCGCCTCGCTCCGCAGCAGCCAAGCCATGCATATGGCGTAGGCCGTGGCACCGAGGCCGCACCGGAGGTGGTTCTGCTCGAACGCGATGAGGCTGCGGAAAATGCAGTCGCTGTAGTTGTGGATGCACAGCTCGGGTATGCTCAGCACGGCGCAGGTGCCCAGCATTTTCCTCTCGAAAGAAATGTCCAGGGGGTAGTCGTCGTAGCTGCCTGCTGTGTGGCTCTTCTTCTTCTTCCTCCTGACACGAGTGAGTGACTCCTTTAGCTCGGTTACACATGGTAGATGATGCTCCGGCTCCTTGGGCACGATGGAAGAGATGCCAACCTTGTGCTTCCCTCTGGGCACACGGGACAAATGGAACAGGTGCAGCAGGTGATGAACCTTGAGTGGGGGTGGGGGTGGGGGTGGGGGTGGGACTGGGACTGGGAATTGATCGTTCCCTGCTGCTGCACCGCCGCCATGGGCATCTCGCGGCGGCGGTGGCGGCGGCGGCCAGCATGTGAATCGGCAGGTCGGGTGGATATCGTTGAAGCACGAGAGGGCGAGCTCTTGGATGCTGTGATCGATCCTATCGAACAAGCTTCCCTTCAATCGCCTGTGCAGCTCGGCCAGGACAAAGAAGGGGATCTGGTTGTACAGCATCAGGAGGTTCATGTGCAGGGATATGTCGGCCGACAGGTAGATGAACTCCTTCCCGTACGTCTTGTTTCTGGTCAGCTCCGCCGGCCGCTGGTCCTCGCACACGCTCTTCCTGAGCAGGAACACACAGAAGAGCAGAAGGCAGCCGTCGAGCAGCAGCATCTCGGCCATCTCCTTAGGGTCCATGGCGAAGGAGCCGCGCTCGTAGCAGCCGCGAGCCTGGGCCTCCTTGTCCAGCGCCCAGCCAAGGAAGTCGGCAGCGTCGAGGCCGAAGTGTTCGGCGAGGAACATGACGACGCGACACTTCTTGGCACGGGACGTGAGTGGAGGGGTGCGCGGCGGCGGCGGCGAGAGGCGCTGGTGGTACGGCCCCACGGCGACGACAACAGGGTCACGGCCTGTCGCCATGTCCATCGTTGCCTCCATTATCAGCCCACCGGCGGGCTCCCTGCTGCCGGAGAATCCAACTTGTGGCACGCCCTTGGCAGCAGCGCCGGGGAGTTGCGGCAGTGATTTAGCCCCGGCACCACCGCAGGCGACGACGTCAATGGCAACGTGGTGGCTCGTCTTATGCCCACGCTTGAAGATAGATGGGTGGTCTTGGTTTCCAAAGGCGTCGAACCTTCGGAAGCATGGAGGTGGGCTACGGCGAACCCCCTCGGCTTCCTGGCTGATTCTCAACCTGACCTCCTCCCTCCAGTTGGAAGGGCCACCGCCTAGACCATCACGGCCCCCACGTCCTCGCCCTTGCCCTCGCATTGCTGGATCTAAGCTCGTCGCCGTCGAGTGTGGTGGTGAGGGTTGATCTGGGAGTGCAGAAATGAACTCCAGTACGGTTTCCTTTATAGTTGTAGTACAATGAAATCGCCACGTCACCGAGTAAAAGAGCACGAAAGTAGGAGCATCGATTACCTAAGTCACAAAACGCGTTACGACAACCAACATGTCCAGATCGTTCATCCACGACGACGGTTGCGTCAGTCACCTAGCACTGTCTCAAATTAGTACTCCCAAGACCAACTCCAACGACTGAACCGAGTTGTCCTCGGTCTTCTATACACAATTGACAAATCAGAAGATTCCTTCATCTGCCCCGTCCATATCACCTAGTCATCCCATCACAATTCACAACATGGTTGCTTCCAAGACATCGCGTGTTATTATGCTACATTTTATATTTATAACTTTACTGAGTTTACAAAACACAAATAATGTTTTGCACATCTATATGCAGCCTCTGGCTGCTCTACTCCTGCCTCCGTTCACATTTTAGAACTTCAATCCTTTGTCTTATTGTAAAAAAATTATTCAAACATTGAAAATATAAATTATACTCAAACCACATCCAGTGATAAATCAAATGACAACAAAATAAACTACAACTTATTCAAATTTTTGAATAAAACGAAGAATGGTTAAAGTTGTAGAAAAAAGCTCCACGTGTCATGTATTTATGGACAGAGAGAGTACGCATCATTTTGACGAGTCTAGTTCGTTTCCAAGTTCTCACTTCACGCCCTAGTTAACCACGTATGTATTCAAAACATTGGCAGTATCGACGAACTTGCTCGATCGGAAAAGGACTCTGTTGACAATGGACATCATCAGAACACTCGTTATTAGGTCATACCAATCAAGTCAAATTCAAAAAATAATGCAGGCCACCTCTAATATCCATGCAAGGCTGCATATATTATTCAGCCATCATTAAAGAATGATGTACTTGCCTGCCGGTCAATGACCGCGAAGCTACTACTCCTACTCGGTACTCGTTCGGTTGGCGCGGTCCTTGATCATTCACGCGTCGTCGTTTCGCTTGCCGTTTGTACGAGGGGGTCACCAGGTCACGGGGCCTAGCTAGCTATGTTATTGACGTCGACTCGGCTCTCTCGGCAATGTCTTTTGTTCCAACTAGCGCAGAGGTATGTCCTACCTGCACGTGTAAATAAAGAATTAAAAAAAAGACCCCCTTGCTTCCTTTTTCATTAATTTTGAGAAAAAAATTTGTCTGGTGGTGGGTATAGATACAAAATTAGGTGAGAAAATAAAAAACCAAATGGTAAAAACATTTTCATTCTATCAGTTTTAGACCCTTTCTAACACTTTGCAATCTTTTCCAACCTCTCCAGTGTGGCCAATGTGAGGGGTACAGATGTTTTCATTGGGTGAAAAATGGTATTGCAAAAACTCGCTCTTTTATAGTGTTGATAGATTTCTAACCCTTTCTAATTCTTTTCAACCTATCCAGTGGGACCAATGTGAGGGGTACAGATGTTTTTGTCGGGTGAAAAATGGTCTTACGAAAACACGCTCTTTTGTAGCGCAGATTTGGCCCTCCAGACTCTCAATGTAAGTTTTATAGAGATTTTGTTTTCGCTAGATGAGACGCCAAAAGAAATACCGATAAGGTAACAAATTTACTAGGAGAGAGATATGTTGGGTTTTATGTGGATGAAACCTCATACCGTCATCAAGTGCCATGAAACTATCTCAAAAGGATGTACAGTATCAGACTCTGGCGGTTGGAACCTCTTAAATCATCTGCACTCGCACCTCTATTCATTCCGGCATGCAAGGTGGCGAAAGAATTTGGCGCAAATATTGCTGTAGCCGTCTCCGCCATCCCTTCCGGCAAAGGAGCGGAGCTTCAGCTTTCCACCAGATGTGGCAGAACGCTCCCCCTCCGGCGCGCAGTGTGGCTTGTGGGCCCGGCCAACTACTGCTCCAGCGTGCGCGGGGATGGAAGAGGAGAGAGGAGGGGAGCCACCGGTGCGGAGGAGGGAGACGGCCGGCACGGAGGAGGGAGACGGCTGGCGTGGAGGATCCGCTGGCCGGGGTCCAGGCGCGCGGGCCAACGCGGAGGTGGATGTGCCGGTGTGGATTCGTCCTAGGCGACAAGGAGGAGGCGCCAAGGCGAGGCGGAGGAGCCTCAGTGGTGGGGTGGAGCCATGGCGCAGAGGCGGTAGAGAAGCCCGCGACGAACGCAGATTCAGCGAGAGGTGACGCCGATTGGGGACGGCGTGCGAGATGGAGGTGGCGGCGCGTCGGGGCGGGTGTGGCGGAGGAGGTGGCGCGGCAATGGGGCGGAGCGGGGTGGCGATGAGGGCGGCCTCGCCGTCGCCATGGAGGAGACGGGTAGAGGAGAGGGAGGGAAAGGTGGGCCGGCGGGGTGGAGGAGGGCGACGGCGCGGAGAGGATTCGTGGCTGCGTTGGGAAGAAGGGGCGGAGAAGGTTCTGGGCCTTAGGGCCCGCTCGTCAGAGAGATAAGGCGTGGGGAGTAAAAAATTGTAGTTGGAAGGTAGTTGGATGTGAAGAAAATATATAAATAAATAGGAATGCAGGAGAAAATGAATGTTGCTGACTGTTGGAATATTCTTAGGAAAGATTTGGAGCAAGCAGATAGCCATGTATCGCTGTCTCCCTCGGTCGTAGCCTCAGTCTAGGGTCTCGCGCGTAAGAGCAAGTATAATAAGGCTGACTAGGCAGGCTCTAAAGAATTCCATGTCATCAAAATCTTAGGTGGCAGAGTAGAAACACAAGAGAGAAGAAAGCGGGTGCCTCATGAAGAGCCTGGCTCCAACACAGACTACGAGAAGAAAAAACCTGCTTGCAGCCTGCTGCAGGAGTTAAGGTGGGCTCTTTCTTTCTCCGGCCACTCCAAATGACCTAACTCTCTAAACATTAAATATTTTCAGTTTGAGTTTAATCAATTTAAAGTCATTGAAGAGCAAATTTAATATATATATTGGTCTTACCGGCTCTTCGTGACGTGAGAAGAGGACAGAACTTTCGGTTGGCCTTGCTCTAAGGGATCGGTGCCGATCTTACACTGAACCCAACCTCCACCTAAATCCAAAGGGGTAGTTGTAGTACCCACCCCCAAACTACCGGGCATGTCATCACTCGAGTACTACTAAAATACTAGTTGCGTCGCGTCCCAAGCGCGGCCAAGCCGTCGGAACGGCGCTCGTGGTCTGTTGGACGAGCTGACCACTCGTGGTCTGTTGGACGACCTGACCATGTCTACGCGTGTCCGCTGCATGGCGTGACAGACGCCAACCACCCACGCTAGTGCCGATTTTTTTTTTTGAAATAATTCTCACAGAGTAGTCACCGTGTTTTGAGCAGACCTCAGTCTATCAGCGTGCGCGTACTAATCACGCGTGACATGTATACGTGCTAGCGGAGAAAGAGTCAGAAAATACGCTTTCCCACTCAAAACAAAACTACTCTATGTGTTGGGGTTTCCTTCTAATATATGCTGGCGTGAGTGCTGTCCGTTTCTCACACAAACACACGTTACTGTACCTCCAGCTGAGTTTGTGTTGTGTGCCCCCGATCCGGTCCATCACTTGTGCTAGCTGCTGCCTTCTTCCTTCTCTCGCACCGGCGGCACCGCACCGCACACGATGAACGGTTACTCCGGTAATCAGCTGCAGCAGCAAAGCAACCTAAGCAAGAGCGTCTCCCTTTCAAGGAGCGTGGTCGTCACCCAAGATACCTGCATACCCAGCCTGCTCATCTTGGGCAAGCTTCTCTGCGTCTCCAATGGCGCGGGTGGCGATGGCGGCACCGCCGCCATCGACACGATGGGCTTGCTCCAGCTCCAGGCCAAGCTTCGAAAAGACTGGGCTCCATCAGGCGCCGTGAACTTCTGGCGGGTCACGGACGTGGCCTTCCTGATCCAGTTCCACGAGGCGGCTGACCTGACGAGGGTGCTGGACGGCGCGCCGTGGTGCTGCGACGACGATGGCGGCCTCCTCCTCCTCATGCAGCACGTCAAGCCGGAAGTGAACCTGCAGAAGCAGCTGGACGGGGTCGGCTTCACCACCGCCGACCTGTGGGTGCAGTTCCACAACGTCCCCGTGGAGTACTTCTCCGTGCCGTCTTTCTGCGTGCTCGCCAGAGAAGTCGGCGTCCCGGTCGTCTTCCCCGAACTTGGCACGGCGCCGGCCCCGGTCGATGTCCTGCTCCGTGCCTGCATCCGGGTCGACATCACGAAGCCGCTCGTCCGATCCATCCCCGTCGACCTGGACGACGGCAGGCGCGAGGTGTCCGTGGTGTACGAGCGAATCCCGAGCTTGTGTGCCTCCTGTGGGATTATCCTCGGCGGCCATCATCCGGCAGACCGCTGCCCCAAGGCAACCGCCGCCGCCGCCGCCTCCTCCTCTGCGTCACGTTCACGACGAGAGAGATCGGCCGGCGGCTCTGGTCTGAGGAGCCGCCTCGGGCAAACGTCGTCATCGTCGTCGTCGACAGAAAAGCAGCCACTCCTTGCCAAAGAGGATGCCACCGCCGGGTCTCAGGCCCGTACACCGCTGCAGCCAAAGCCAGGGGAGTCCTCTGTCTCCGTCACCGCCGCGGAGCATCCTGCGGCACCGGATCCAAACCTCGTCGTCTCGGTCAACAACCGCTGCCTGCCGTGTAACTTCCTCAACCTCATCATGTCTCGCAGGACCAAAAAGGAGCCTGTCGGAGACGACAAGTTCACTAATAGTAACGACCAAGATATGCAGGATCAGAGCCAGAAACACCAGACCTTACTATTTAAATTCAACAAGGCACAGCAGAATGTTCAGGTGTGTATTACCTCCCCACTCATGGGTACATACTATCTCCGTTTTAAAATACTACTAGAGCTGTTGACCGATTATTCGTTTAATCATCTAGCATATGCTAGGAAAAGCTACTACTTCTTAGATGATAACTTACTTACTTGCAATATGCTCAAAATACTTCTTAATTGTGATGACAGGCGAAATGAACCAAAATAAGTTACTCTCTAACATGCTAAAATATTTATTTCGCTAAAGCAATGAAAAATACTTCCTGCTATTGTAAAATCACTTCCTAGGTCTTGATGGCAACTACAGCAAGTATAGAAAATTGAAAAGTTACTTCTTAGATATATATCTTGATTATCTATAGATTAGCTAAGGGAACAACTAATTATCTAAGTATATTTATATGAGGATCACAAGTAATCCTATGGGACTATCTAATCTATCACTTTCTCTAACCATTTGGTTGAAATTCAATAGTCAGGATTCATTCTTCCATGTTAAAAAGAAGTGGGATAAAATTGTGAGTAATCAATTTTCTAGAACAATTTGTTTCACAGTTGGATTTTTCCCTTAAACAAGAACATTACAAATGTGATTGATCTTTTATTCCAAAAAAAAAACATGTATCCTGTGATTTTCTGAATCATTTCTACATATCGTATTTTATTTCACTACCAGAATTTTATCCTAGATAGGAACATTGCAATCCTATGAGACTTTTGTATCATGAACTTATTAGCGCCACAGCCACATCACAAGTAAGTATTGACATCTTCATGGCTATCAAGGAATATGATTGTTGACCACTACTTTCGAAAAACAATTGTTTTCTATAATGTTTCATGTTCAAATTTGACAATTATATTTTTGTGAAAATTCTTAATATAAGTCCTAGATTTCATGAGACCATTCAACTAAATGTGTTCTTGATATCATAATTTTTAAATTATAGTACAATAATACAAAAGTTATGACAGCGATTTGTGTAAGTCTAAATATTTTATATTCTAAATTTAGATAAGAATATTGCACTTGAGATTCTGGAAATTTAGATTTTAATTTAGATTTTTAAATTTTAAATCTGTTTCGTTATTTAAACTTCAAAACTGCAAATTCTGATTATGGAATTCTGGCTGTCGGCTTGCACGCAGGAATGTTTGCCTATAGAACAGGATGAAGGAAATCGTCCAGACAGCAGACTTGCACTAGCGACACCATCAAGTTTCCTGCTAGCTGGCGGTTATATCAACTATTATCTATTCTCAGGGTCAAGAAGGAACCCTAGGATAGAAGTCATGGTGAAAACACAATGTTCATCGACACTAATAATCAAGGCCATGGAATGGCTAGCTGAAAATACAGGTCAGCGCATACACGCACGACGCAACGCAATGCATGTACTGTTACAAGAATTTTATTCTTTTAACTGGCTCAATGGAAGTCAGAAAAAGAGAAATTGGGCAAATGGGCATCTAGTTATCTAGTCAGATCCTATCTAACCTATATAAGTGAATCTCACTGACAATCATTAATTTTTTTTCTCTCAATATGCAAGCTATCCACGCCATCTATTAAGTGCACAAAGTTAGAAGTCACATCATCTCCACTGAGACCTTTTATTAAAGTACGAAATAGTGCGTTATAGTGTCACTATAGCGCTGCTATAGCGTTTCTACAGACATGCTAAATTGTAGTACAAAACAGCGAGCTATTGCGCTCTATTGTGTGCTAATAACGTTTTTAGAAGCCTGATGCTAAATTCTATAGCACACTATTTTGTTCATTTTATTTTATTAATGTTTTTTATTTTCTATGGCTAATAGCATCCACACATGCACATATTAGTTCCTGTGAGTACCATACTACAACATTTCTATAGCCAAGATGCAAACACATGAAGAATCGATCATTTAAACATGATCTCTCTCAATTAATATGAACATGCTATAAAATATGCTGTCTATGTAAAAATATTTTTGCAATCAAAGTAGTATTTCACCTGTAAATTTAACATTAAACATAGTTTAAGGATTCCCACAACAAAAATTCATCTTTAGAATTAGCTTAAGGAATCCCGCAGCACCGCGGAGTATCACCTAATTTTACACCTGCTCGCTACCAATGTTCAGTGTCAATGAGCTTCACGATAGGAGTCCATTTTTTTGGTCTTACTCTTTTTTCGTGTACGAGGTAATTGCAGGTTTAAAAGCTTCATACGATGGCCAGAAAGGCGTAATTAGCATTGTTGGTTTGCAAGTTGATCAAAGAATGGGCCCGCTTGATCTAGTGGCCTATCTCTACCCGGAGGCCGGCCTAAAAAGCGGAGTTTCGGAGTCCACGGAAAAGCCTGACAGCCCAGCGAGATTTGAAGACATGATCATACGCCTTCACGATGAGACTGCCTGCAGGAAGAATGGTGGCTCCAGCTCCAGCAAGATCGATTCCAGGGAGGGATAGAGAGGAGCAAGGTGCCCCCAATGCTCTTGATTTTCCAAAAAAAAAAAGAGTACGTAGGGCTCTACCCGCTGTCTTATTGGAGGGATTCGTAACCTACGCTAAGACTGCTAATCTAATATTAATCTACATGTAGTCCTATACTTGTACCCGCTGGCTCAGCCCCCGAGCAGGCATACCAGGATCGTTAGATTTGTTTATTCAGTGATAAAATACCATTATTCAGTGTATTCACTAGGTCGTTCTTCCTATTTTTCCGTCTAGCTAGCGCCAATTTTGTGTGCTTAGGGCCGTGTAGGTCACATTCTTTCTTGTAAAACTCATTGCTCGTTAATAAAAGGACGTGTCTTATTGTCAACGGACTCATATTTTGTGTTTCTATCAGTTAACCATATTGGTCATTGGATCTACGTCGAATGGTTGAGATCTTCTTTATCAACTCCCTCTCCCCCTCTCGTCTTCCTGCTCGCCCGAGTGTGTTGCCAGTCACCCCCTTCCTCGCCCGACGCTGCCGAGATCCGCCGCCTCCGGCCCCTCCCCGCCCGGCTCCGGCGGCGTGTCCTGCCTCCACCGCCGCCCTCAACCGCTGCCACTACCCTCCTTCCCCATCTCTAGCACCACGTCGAGCTCCCCCGCCACCGCCCTCCTTCCCCGTCTCCCATGGCTATCGCCGCCGGATCCAGCCCCACCACCCGCCACCAGCAAATCTGGCTTCGCCGGAGCTGTACCATAACGCCCCCGCCGCCAGCCCTCCTAGACCGCCTGCCATCGCCTCCGGTCTCAGCTGCCTCTTGCCCACTACCACCACCAGGCTACCTACCTCCCAAGGCGAAAGGCCAAAGGTGGAGGAGACCTCCCTGACGGCCGCCACCATGAACCGCAAACCCTAATCCTAACCCCGACGAGGAGGAAGTTGATGGCGGCGGCGGCGCTCTTCCATGGGGAGCTCGCATGGCGACGACGTTGCGGCGGTGAGGCTCGATAGAGGTGAGTCCCCTTCTTCTTCTTCCTCGGCCTACTCCCTTCCCCGCCATGCTCCCGCCAGGGAAGTAAATCTCTAAATAAAATATATATCTTTTTTGCGAGTAGCACAATACAGACATCTACCGAAGCCTGATGGGCTTCACCGACCTTAGTGCGTTCTTGATGGTCGGGGGTTTATCTCCCTCGGCTTTGCACCTCCTAGGGCCCCTCCAGCTTAGGATTCAGGAAGGCCTTCTCTTGGCTTTGCCAACTTGTAGAGGCATTTGTCTAGCTTCACTAACTTGTAAAGGCCACTGCTTGGCTTTGCCTTGCTTGGGGTTCACCGGCTCCGACAAAGGGCTTTTGTTGCTTGATGGACCCATTGCCGAGCTCCCTACAAATAAATCTTGTAAACATTATGCATTCCAATTGAGTGGTTAAATGATGGGGGTTTCATGGTGGCTTTGAGGATTATGTCCACAACACTAGGGTCTTAAATCAAAATGACTCGCATTCAAATGATGTATTGGGCCACACAAAGTACATTTAAAAATGTAGGTTTTAAACAATGATGCACATAAATGCTATGATGCACATGGGTGCCCAAAGGAAGCAGTCTAAGAGATACTAGCTCAGGGTATCACATAGAAGCATGTGCCCATAAGAACTGCCACCATTCCCTATGGCACCAGTGTCGGAAGCGGCATGGTAGAGGACAAGTGACGCGAAGGTGTTGACCAGATGTCGCAGTTCAGCTATGGCTCCCTACCTAGGCGGAGCCAGTAGTGGCAGCGTTGGCCCCTATTGACTGACAAAGTATGACATGAGGAAGTGAAGCGCCCCAGTCCCTTATAGGGGCTATAATGTGCTTTATTACCATCTCAGGAGCCTGGTAATCAAATTCTTTCATCAGATGATTACAAAACGCCCTAACGGGCTATACAACAGAGATGGGCCTGCAACACGTAGCCCAGACTTATGTAGCAGAAGTAACAAAAATGTAGGCACATCTTCCACAGGACATGGTGAGGACCGACAGGGTGACCTAGAGGGGGGTGAATAGGTCGACACCTAAATCTGGCAACCCTAGAAACCCTCTCTTCTCTTCTAAGCAAGATCACGTAGTAACTGAATGCTATTGACCCTAGGACTCAAAGAAGAAGCAGAACAGCGGAAAAAGGTCGCTCAAACACCCACGGAATGGATGAAAGCGAAAGAAACCATAACCTAGGCTAGCGAGCCCTACCAGCCACTCTACACAATCAAGTGCCTCGCTGGATCAACCGATGAGTTCGAGTCTGGGCATGCAGTAGAGAGACACCAGCCAAAAGTCTTGGCGAAATACCCAAGTGAAAAGAGCCAAAGAAGGCAGACTGCCAACCTCTGCCGGACTGTCTGATGGCTTCCACGGGACTGTCTGGTAAAATGCGTCGGACTGTCCGGTAACACATCCAGCACAGGCAAGCACCAGATTATCCAATGGCCCTCACCAGACTGTCCGGTAGAGCCTACCGGACTGTCTGGCAACCCATTGGACTATCTGACAAAGCCTACGAGACTTGAGCTCACAAAGTCTAAACTTGACCAAATCTTCTCCAAACTTCACAAAATTTGGTACAACTATCTAGACCCTATTCCAAAGCTTTTCCCAAAAGATATACTGAAATAGATCAAGGGATTAGCGGAAATTTCAGATCTCATGAAAAGGTAAGACTTTGGGCAAGAAAGGGGAAAACTCAAATCTGACTTGCTAGTGGCAATCTTGTGGGATTGAGATGTTCTAAGACATAATCTCTATGTCCTTGCAAGTCCAAAACACCAAAAAGAAGGGGATTTCTTGTAGGCAAACCAAAACACCAAGAGCCCTTGAGATTTCACCCAAAAACCAAAGGGAGAAGTGGGGAGGAGAAATTATGCACATAAACACTCAAAACTTGGCCACGAAATCCACTCTATTGCACATCAAAACAGGTCACAAGGACAGATTACAAGGTGGAACTCATTCTCCAAGACGCCTCCCATTTCCTGCCCTCTTACAATGGGGCTAGATCACTCTAAGACCCTCTAAACTTGAAGCTCTTGCTTGGAAACGAAAATGGCCGCCTAAACCTAAGCCTAAGCAACCCTAAAACCAGCCAAGAGAAGGACTAATGACCAGCCCTCTCCTCATTTATACTACAGACTAAGCCCTAAGGCTGTTTTGCAGTTAGACCCCCTAAGATACAAACTCTTACACTAAGAAGGCCCGTAGGGGCTACACTACAAGAAAATTGTATTTTTTCATAGACCGAACTATTTTCGTGGGCCGGCCTACGAAATTATGAGAGTTAAATTCGTCGGCAACATAAACCGACGAAAATAAACTTAATTTCGTCGGCAATAAGCATGGGCCGACGAAAATATATATAAATTCGTCGGTCCGCCTGGCGGCCGACGAAATTACGTCCCCGCCCGGCCCACTAACCCTATCTCGCACACGCTGCCCTACACAGTACACACACGCACCCTAACTCAAACACTCAACTCGTCACCACCCACGCACACAGCCACTGCTGCCGCCTGCTGCTCCCACCGGCCACCGGCGCCGTGGCCCCGTGCCGTCGTCGCCGCCGCCGCCCGACGACAATGCCCCGGCCCCCACGCCGCTCACTCTCCCTTCGCCGGCCACCCCCGCCGCCTTGTCCTCGACCCTCGGCGCCCCCCGGTCCTCGATTCGGCACCGCCCTGTTCCCGGGCACCGACGGCGTCGGCGCATCGGAGGTGAAGACCTGGCTGCGCTCAGCCGTCCTCGCGGCATAGGCGGAGGCGTGGCTCGCGCTGCTGTTGCTGCTAGGCCTTGTCCGCCGCCGTTCTCCTCGACCGTCGCCGCCGCACCACAGCCGACTCCGCCCCTCCTCCCGTCGGATCCCAGCACCGGCAGTCTTCGCTTGCCGCATCCCCTCCCAAGATCCATGATTCGGTATGTAACATATGAATTGGATGTATCTATTTTTGGCTCTATCCCTAGATTTGCTACAGTTTGGAATAATATCTTCGATTAGGATGCTATGTATCACCCTGTTTGTCGGGTTTTCATGATTTGGCGTTAGTTTGTACATGCACGCTAGTTGGTTGCCCTTGGTTTATTCTTAGGATATGTCTGGCTTTGTTAACTCAGTAGCCCCTCTGCCACTAAGATAGACAACACATAACTGTCCCTTTGTTCATTTTTACAACAGTACTGCTAACTGTGCGGTAACTGGTTGCTGACTTGAAATGTTAGCATCCTGCAATTATATGAGTTAGAGTTCTTGTGCACCTTTAAGTCCTAATCATGTCATAAGGTTTTCGATTTGCAATCTTGTAAGATATAAATCTGCTTACAATCATTGTTAGAGTTGGATTGCATTTTTGTTCTGCACCATATCAATATTGTAATACAACAATACATCTTATTTAGTTCCGCATGCTACTTGTAGTTGGTTGAATTCATGTGTTATAATGAATTTAGACTCATCTTTCGTTTTTGGGTTAATTGCAGACCATATTCCATCCTTCCTGTCATTGGATTAGTTGGCCGTGATAAGCTACGGCTGTTAAACCCTACCAATGAACTAGTTTAGCATTCCACCTTTTTTTGCTTGATATACTGGTTAAAGCTGGCCTTATAACAAACTTTTGCAAACAACATCATCATCATCATAGCCTTTTATGAGTAATAAAATCCTTTTCTTATTCATCACTGGCTATTCAATACAGTTATGCAATGCATAACATAAACCCTTGCATTATTTTGGTAGCATTAGGGTTTGACAATGTTTGTGTGGATCTGAAATTGGATGATGGCAATTACCAGTATGAAATAGATGATGTAGAGACCAAAGATGTCTGATGTTTTCCTCTGCTGTATGTTTTCACGGAGGTAAATGAGAATGAAACTAAATTACCTTGTTGCAATCAAACAATAATTGACAGAATATCAAATCCACATCTGAAGGAATTATACACCACCAAAGAAAGTATAATTCCTAAGGTGTCCTCAGTGTTTCAGCATTTTATTTTGGGAGAAGCTTTTTGGTTGTGTAGAACAGATAGTATACTTGTGTAGTATTATATGATCATTGCCAAACGCCTTACTCAGCAACAATGCACATGTCCTGATTATATTACCTTCCATTTGGTTTCAAATTGACGGCGTTGTGCACAGGAAATGGCAAGATCCCTGCTGAAATATATTCGACAAAAGCAACTACACTAATAAAGCCATGGTGATGAATGTGATCCTTTTATACTCTGAAATTTATCAATATGATCCTTGTGTTTGCATCTACTCAATGGAAGTATACCTTTGTAGAAACTTCAACATGGAAGAACAAATTGTTCAGCTAACAACAAATGGTTCAGCTAACAATTCACTGGTATGTGTGCTTTTTCTATTTCCAATAAGTACGTTTGCAATCTGTTGGTTGCACTTTTCCAATTTCATTTAGACTATTAGAATGAATTTCATTTACACTGTGATAATGACTGTGACATAGGATTTAATTTTCACTAGGTTATTTGGATACCTTATCATTTGCCTGGACTGAACATTACTAGTCAGATGGCTATTCTTGTTCATTGCATGAGTGATCTAGGGATCTAAACATGATGTGCATTACTAGTCAGATGGTTATTCTTGTTCTAGGTGATTTTCTGTGTACTTGGTATTAGATTTTATCCTTTTCCTTGCCCATTTCTAACCTTGCAACAAATAAAAGATAATACTTTTCTCAGTTTTCAATTCGCACCTTTGCTCTATTTTATCAATTTGACTGCATGTTATTGTGTTTAGTAGTGTAATTGTTCATATGGTTGGGACCTTTATCCTAACAGCTTTCTTTCTTCTATAAATGACCTTCTGCAATATAATATGTATCCGGTATCCCTGTTATTACACTTTCGGGAAAACCATCAAGTTATTTACTCTAGAACTATGTTTCATAGGTAGTAGAACCATTGGTGTCTTAAGCAAAATTGATCAGGCAGGTCCAAGAACTGCAGCGGACATTCAGTGGGTAGCTACAAATTTCCATATGCAGTAGATGTATTGAATATTGTTTGTATTGTTTTTCCTAGAGCAGTCTAACATGTTATGTATGTGAACTTCGAATATATTGTTTGGGGCTGAACCATTGATTTGAGTTCTAATATGTGTGATGTTGATTTGGAGGACTGTATGGGATTGAACTATAATGCATATTTTCCTGCAATTTTTTGAAGTTTCTGTGATTTTTTGGATTTTTCTGAGTGTGCTATTATTTTTTTAAACAAAAAATGATATATTTTCGTCGGCCCACGTGGCCCACGAAAATAGATGACGTGGCTGACGAAAATAGTGACGTGGCCGACGAAAATAGCACTGGCTGACGAAATTATTTGTCCCTGTGCCTTTAAATTCGTCGATCACTTTAAATTCGTCGGCAAACCCACAAAAATAATGTAAATTCGTGGGGGCCCATAAAATTACTTCTGTAATTTCGTCCGATTTAATTTTGTCAAACAATTTCGTCGGTCTGCCGACGAAAAAGGTATATTTTCGTAGGTTTTGGGCTATTTTTGTGGGTTTTTGGCCCACGAAAAAATACACTTTTCCTGTAGTGCTAGAAAAGACTGTAATAACTCGGATGAACGGCCACAACGGAGTCCTTGCAACTTCGGTTTCTCCGCATCATCCCGATGTCCTACACGTGTCCAGTAACTCATCCTTTGGGGGTAAATCCGGTTTTTGGAATACAGGCAGCCTACCCCTGGTTTTGTTGGTGAAACCAAGAAACGGTTTTGGCTGCTGGTTTTGACGCTTGAACTAGAAAATTATAGTTGGGCCCAGTTTTGACGCTCGAACCGGTAAACACTTGATGAACATTCGGTCTTAAGTGATTTTATGGCTCATGACACCGTCCCATACCCAATGTCACTCTTATGGGCTGAGCCTAGTTTGGACCACAACCCAAGCCACCTATCAGTCCGCTCGGTAGGAATTTTGTCACGCCAACTCCACTCTGGCGTCGCCACTAGGTCGCACTTAGGTGGGCTTCTGCTCGCTCGTCCTTCAGCAAGTCTTCGGTGTTTGCAAGTGCTCATCACAGCTAGGACAAACGACCAGACTCGGTACACTTGAGTCCCTCACATGGTTAAGAACCACGCCGTAACCCTCACTCGTACACGAGTATGACGATTTCCTGCTCATTTTCACTGTAAACCAACAAAAAAGCAAGGGTGAGTACTTATGTACTGTAGAAGCCTACTGTGGTAGAGCTGCCGATTTAATCCGGACTAATCACACCAAACTAAACCCGGTCGTCCGTCGAGATTCATTCGGCTCTCGATATTACCAAATCCCAGAGGAACCGACATCATACACATCCAGCCCTCGATAGAGGAACAACAGTTACATCATCACAGGCAGTTGGAATAGAGTATAGTAGATTTACTTTACAAACCGTTTCGAAATAAAATGCAAGTTTCAACGTAATGCCATACGAAAGGCAAGTTCGAATTAGATAGCGAAAGCGACTTCAAAAACATATCGCATCGGAAACGAGAGATACTTTAGTAGTCTTCATGCAATGATGATCGAGACGAGCAGCACCGAACCCACCGGTACTATTCTCCTCCAAGCACTTGTCCAAATGTCATCGGTATCTCTACTCAAAAGGTGGAGTCAAACACTAAGTACTAATTACTCAGTAGAACTTAATGGAATGTCTTACGGCTGACGCAAATCTTACTTACTAATATATGGATCCTCAGCCATTGATTTTAATCAAAGGTATAATATCATAAACTGACAAGTTTCATCATTTGCATATAACTCTATAATAATAACTTGCAAAAATGTAAGCTAACACAGTAGTACAAGCATGTAGTATTTGAAAACATGTTAAATGTGTGCACTATATTGGCCGTGTGCATTATCAGCATTCCCACACCTGGTGGGCATCAGCGATTCGAATCGATTTTTAATTCTTGGGAATAACTATCATGCGGGTATATGCTTACGTATATAGTTCCAATCTTAACCTGTCTCATCACAAGTTCGATTCACTCCCACCTAGCCCCCGGGTTGTGCCCCCATGACGAGCCTGCCGACATCTCGGTCTCCCCGCCAAGAGTACCAACCTCCTCCGGGCCACCTTCCTCTGAACCAGCGGGTATGAACGTGTCTCTATGCTTCGGACGAGCCCAGGAAAGACTTTACCGGTCCTATTTCCCGGTTAAGCATTCCAGCAATATTACGTCGAACAGCAGGCGAACAGCGAACCGGCCTTAAACGACTCGGGCGGAGCCAAATAGTACAACAACACACACCCCAAAATAAAATTGTTCTTCGCCCGGTCTCCATTTAAATCATGAGCATGATATTACTTTCTCAATAGTAAAAGTTTCTGTGATTTTTGAAACCACCTACACGACGAGTGACTCCTTTCACTCGTGTCTACTCGCACCTAGCAATTCTAGGCAACTCGTCCTACGAACTCTAGGCATAGGTAATAGGGCCAGAGCGGCCAGAGAGTCTAATGCAAAGGTTTTCAATCAACTCCTAATGCGGATGCGTAATCATCAATCAAGATAATATTAGCTGAAAAATTCATGGTCCTGTCTACCTTTGCTTATTTTATCAAAACCAACAAACTAAACTAGGTTAGTTTGCCGGGCTGTGGGGCTTTGCCCAGGCAACCCTTTGATCACTTGGACAACTCTTCCTTCTAATCACGACTGATGGGCCCTCCAGGTCGTGCTTGGGGCTTAGTTGGTCTTTTGGACCACCGTTGCTTGATGCAGCTCCTTGAGGCAACACCTCGATCACATTGCTACAATAAGCGTCACTATATGAATGATCAAAATGTGAAAATGAGTGCAAAGAATGCATGCTATGCTTATGCCGAATGCAATGGTCATGCTTATGCAAAAGGATGATGTTAAGTACAGTAAGATGCATGATATATGAAGGGTAGTATGTAGCAAGCACATTGACCAATATGCACACGATGAAATTCTAATTTAAATGTCACCCTCATATTCATCTTATGCAATAGGTTTATTTAATGATATAAAAACCCATTTTGACTTCAGGTTGTTAGACAATACCAAATGACTTGAAACTTTTATGACACGTAGATATATGATGTACATTGTTATCATCCAAATTTTAGCAACAAAAGAGGTATAATTTAAATACATAAAATCTGGCAAGTTATTTAACGTTAAAATTCTTAGATTTATCATAAATCACAGGAATGGTTTCTAGCAATGAAACTTGTATAGCAAGCATAACATGGCATGATCATCATGTACAAAATCAGCAAGCAAAATATCCTAGGTTTGAAAGCACATCTATTTTCCACTTAATTGTCGTAGCTCATTTTAGACGCAACTCAATATGGTAGCAATAAAATCCTCAGAAATACTTTCTGGGACCCATACATAACCAACACATCACCAAATTTCCCATGGAATTTATTATGCGCACTTAGTCTACTTTTTCCTACTATTTATTTAAACAAGTAATACATTATCATTTTCAAAACAGCAAACAAATCTCACATGCAGGGGTTCAAATAGTTACAGTAAGCTATGAATACAACAAAGAGTTTGTACAAATTATAGAGTATTATTTAGAGCAGTTTTCAAGAAGCATGTATTTTCATTCAAATAAAATGTACAAAAATACATGCATGAGGGCAAAACAGTAATTTAGCAGTGTAAGCTAGGGTTGCCAAAAATCACACAAACCCTAAATAACATGCTAAAGCTACTGCCCAAGTTTCATAATTTTTGTAATCCAATTACACCTATTTTGTTATTTCTTTTGTCTAAACTTGCATGCAACAAACCAAGGGCAAAACAGTCATCTCACAGATCTACATCATACCTAGCTTGTAGATCTAGTAATTAGGAACACAACGCAACTGAGTTTGTATTTTTATCATTTTTATTCTATTTG
This sequence comes from Paspalum vaginatum, assembly GCA_030272315.1. NCBI lineage: Eukaryota > Viridiplantae > Streptophyta > Magnoliopsida > Poales > Poaceae > Paspalum > Paspalum vaginatum. The sequence goes on along the minus strand of CM059016.1, from coordinate 14,512,023 downwards.
TTATGAATTTTCGAAGCTCTCAGATCTAGGAAATGCTAGAAAATCGAAAATCATCACAGACAGGGACCTAAACGCTATTATTTATAAACTTCAGGGGCTATACTGTAAGGAACACAAGACTCATGCTACAGCTTACGAGATGGAAATGAAAAATCAGTAAACACAGAGGGCTAAAGAGCAAAACGGCCATGTCTTTCTTCTACCTCCCGTCAGGGGGGAGCTGCGCCCGGGGAGGGAGAAAGGCGGCACTCTCCCGGTGGCGTGGGGGCCGGACTTGGAGCCGCGGTGGTCCGTGAAAGCATTCCCGGATGAGGGGATCTTTTTCCCCAAGATTTTGTTGCTCGTGGATGTCTGAGCGAGTGGGAACGAGGCGTGAACCGAGGGAGACGACGTGCACGATGCCATGGCTGTGGCGAACCGATTCAGCCAATGGTGAGGTGGGTTGGCGCCCGGGTGGCTCGTGCGAGATACGCGGGATGGAGGTGCGTCTGGAGGAGGTGGATTGAAGGCGGGAGAGGCGGCCGGGGGTGGCCGTCCATGACGAACTCGGTGGCAGCCATGGTGGCGCGTGGTGGCGCAGCCAGGAAGAGGTGGGGGAGCAGCGATGCTCTGCGAGGGTTGGCGTGGCGGGGGAAGGAGCTGGGGCCGCTGCACTCGTTGGTCCAACCGGAGGGGCGCCAGAGGAGGTGTAATGAAGCTCGCCGCGGTGGTGGCAATGGCGTGCTGCGCTCTGGTATTGGAGCAGGAGGGGAAGGGAGCTAGGAGAGGGCAGTGCTGCGCGCGCGTGGGAGCGGGCGGAGGGCGAAGGCCGAGGCGCTCTCGCCTTTTGGCCACGGCGCGGCGTCGATCCGGGGCGGCGGGAGGCTGCCCGCTCACGGCTGACCGCGTGGCGCGCGCCGGTCGGCCATGGCCGTTCGGCCGGATCGGCGGGCCCACGTGTCATTGAGTCAGAGGGAGGAGAAATAGCGAAAAATGGAGAAACACATTTGGGTTGGTTTTGTTGGCCTCAGAAAATCCTGAATTTGACTATTTTAACGACCAAATTTGAAAGAGCTCCAATTAGATGAATTGAAGTACTCTTTTGATCTACACTTTTGTCAAAAGGCTTGACATTCAGTTCTATTTAATTTTGAAGAGAAATTTGAATTTAAACATTCTGACTTCAGTTTGACCAACAGTACCCTTCTGATTAGGAATTCCATAAGTCTATTTTAGGTCCATTTTCATAGAAGGAGTTTTATACCAAATTTGTTCATAATTTCCTTATCTACAACTTTCTCAATTAGAGGCTTGCATGATAATCTCTTTAGGTCAAATAAAATTTGAATTTACTAAGCAGGTCAGGTTTGGACAGATTTCATAAGCTGACAGAAAAAGACCCAAAACACCATTCAAAACTTGATGTATGACAAGGCACCAATTAACAAAGTTGTTTATAATCGGATTTTCTACAAGTTTGGTATATAAAGTTTTATCCAATTCACCACAGATTTTGAAATACCAGTCCAAACATATTCAGAGATTGGGTAAAACAGCACTTTTACTTTTTGTAGAGTCTTTCTTATTTTCAATTTTTGAAGTACCAAATGAAGTCCAATCATTTTGAGATCAGATGCATTTGAAAGGTAACAAGTTCAATTTCATTTCATAGAAAGGAAAATTCTGAAGTTCTATAATGAAATTGAATGTAAATTCAGAACGAAATTTGGGAAAAGTGAAATCCCTAGACTAAGTGATTTATTTACCTAGTTCTTGTACCCCCCTAAGATGATTAAGTCCTAATTCCTCATTAGTATTCCACTAACTGTTTGTTAGGGCTTTTGAGATGCCGGGGCATCACACCCACCTTCCTCCATTCAGGATTTGGGGTTTGCCTATTACTATATGTAGGTATATCTGGAGCTCAGGGGAATTTGCAATGCATGGGCTCGTTAAATCAATATTTTAATTTTGAAAATACTTTTCTCAAAAAAAGGCTGCCACATGGACTTGCTGGTCGATCATGGCCCATGGCCTTCTGCCATCTTACTATTCCACACTGCTACTGGTCCTTGCCCACTGTAGCTCACAACATCAATTGCCGGACCAAAACCATGCTTTTACTCATGCGTTCCCACATTTTATAAACACTGGTTGATGAAACCAAACCATAACCTGCCCAGACAAGGGTCACTTACTATTTGAATAGATTCATACTTTAATGTGGGATAAGGACCACAAGTTTTAGTCCCGAGACACTCCCCGTCAAGAGGCTCGGTCCTGCATAAAGTCCTTCCCTATGAGTCCTCGCTGGACAACTGCCATATGGACACCAAGGGAGCCCCGTCACACCAATAATGCCCCCACAACACCCCTGCGACACTTTCCCCATCCTTGGTGTTCCATAGCATCCCATCTCACTTGCTAAGTTGTCTAGAAGAGGGATTCATTCATGGTTCAGACTAAGTGTTGCCCACACAACACCATGTGGCTGCACTAAAGAGTTAGGCAAGATAAGACATCAACTCAGTCCTTAGGGAGCAAGGGTAGTAACTTCCATTCCTTTTTTCCTGCCTGACTCCGTGGGCAATCCACAACTCCGGCCTCTTCCATAAAGGTCGGACCTCAAGGGAGATCGTGGCCACGGCACTCGGTAGCCCACCCCGCTCTTATTATGACTAAGCCGATCGTGGAACGATCGTATGCCAGGGTTTCTCCCCAAGTTTACACAAAAATCACACACGTATCCACATCCCATCAGGTATAAGTATTGAGTGAGCCATCCCACCTAAGCGCACTACTTCTAATCAGGCTTGGGTGGCTATCCTACTAGGTTACCTTAGCATCAAAACATGCAAATTTTGTAAGTGTAATGAGGCAGAGGATTGTGGTGATAAAAATGGGTAATTTATGCATCAAGTGGGGATTCCAATGGACTTGCCAATCACTTTTGTTGTGGTTGAGTTGATGGTGGTTGCTCTGGTTAAGCACGGGCTCTGGTCGTAGCGAGGCCGTTCTCAGGGGTAGACGGATCGGTCGCTCCGGTGCAACCTACGGGTACAAACAGGGGAGAACTTGCAAACCGATGTATAATATGAGCTCAACCGGGCTTTATTTGGTGAAGTTTGGTTCCAGAAGGGTGTTGGCAGAGGAATAGCCAGAATCGGTGTTCGGATGGAAAAGATGTGATTTATTTAGGGTGCTTACAGATGGTGCTGGTTCTGGTGGGGGTGAGCAGGTCAACAAGCCTCTGTGCACGTTGGTGGGCGTGATAGCGGTTGTTGTGGAGATGCCAAGGTAGAGGGTATGACTGGACAAGGCAGGGGTGGTAATGCCGAAGGGTTAGCGGCTGCATGGTGATTAGGAGTATGGGAGGGGGCTCTACGGAATTAGGTGGTGAAATGGGAAAAAGTTGGTGTGAGTGGATAGGGTTTGATTTTAGATGAATTTAGTGACTAAAATCATCAAAATCAGAGTTCAAACAGAGAAAATATGGGGTTTATAATGGGGCAGGGGTAGATATACACTTTTGAAAGAGTTTAGCGGGTAGATTTGGACCTTTTTCTCACAAACTATTGAGATTTGGCCCGCGGGTGAAGAGATTTTGGGCCACGGGTAAGATTCAACCCACAAGGCCTTTTCTTTTTTTCCTTTTCTCTTCTAGGTACACGGGGATAGGAGTTGGGCCATCTCTTTGCCTATTTGGCCCACGACACGTGGCCTGGTCATGTGGGCTGTTGGCGTTCCTTAGCCTATTAGATATATCTTCGCGAGCGCACGGAAAACGCGTTGTAGTCTTTCACCCAAGAGTATTCCGGGGTATTGAAATCCATGAGGAACGAGGAGTATGATAACACACAACACTACTAACTGAACTAGTGAAGCTAGCAATGTAGAGAGTAAAAGACAGAGATGTAGGTTCTCAACAAATGTTAGATCACCTCACTATACTAAGCATGCAAAATACTATACTTGTCATATAAACATAGACACCAAAGCTGTAGCACCACTGCCAGGCACCAAAGTGCTGATTACCCAACTGAGAAAGGCGAGTACTACAATATTTAGCTATATTGTCAGCGAGTCTATCCGAACATACGGGATTGGAATACTAAGAACACAAAAGCTGTCACTTAGTGTGTCTACCAACCAGAGCTGCGTGGGATAGCCAACCAACCAAGATAAACTCTAAGTATAACACCGTTGTGTCTACTTGATGAGTTCATTACTAAACTGGTAATGAGCCAGAAGAGCGAGCAACACTATATAGCCAACACTATAAGCGTGCACAAGATTCCTGTAAACAGACAAGCATAAAACTAAGTATGAAAGTAAAGTAAAAATGAAATAACAAAGGTAGAGGACAAAGAACTTTACTCAATCCTAGAATCGAATATCCTTCCTCTCATAATACAAGAATGGGGCAAGAGAAATCCCACTCCCTCACTCTTCACCTCACTACTCTCCTTGATACAAGAGGCACTCTCTCTACAAGCTAAGGGATAACTTCACTTCTCTAACACTATAAACTTCACACTCTCAAGTGCTACTTTACCACTACACCACACCTCTTACCATGACCACAAGTGTATTTATAGTTGTCCTAAGGCGATTGTGGAGGTTAAGTCGGTGGCTGGAAGGATAGGTGGCAGGCCGGGTGGCCACCACTTGGTCGAGCGGCCTGGCTTCTAGGCCGGGTGGCCAGGGTCAAGGCCGGGCAGCCCTTAGATCCACCGATTTTGGCCATCCAACGCTCCATGGTCCTTGGTTGAGGCTGTTGACAGTTAAAACGGTGTGCTTTTGCCTTGATCGTTGGATTTGATGTGTGTTTCTTCTTTAGCCATCGGATGACACTCTCCTAGATCGCTGACTTAACCAACCCACGGGCTAGATCGGTGAGGTGGAGGCCTTCTAGGGTGTTTCACGTTGATGTCTTGTATTCCAATGTGGAGTTGTGCTCGACACGTCATCTCTTGCATGCAGGTCGAAGATGGTGGCACGAGCGGCCAAAGAGGTGGGCCGGGCAACTTAGGACTTAGTCTTGGTAGCCAGTCCTTAGTGCTGAGGGGCTGAGGGCTGTGGCAGAACCGCCCAGATTAATCCGGATTTAGTGCTTAATCACCAGATCCGGACTAACCTCGGTAGTCCTTCAGGATGTAGGTATCCTGACTTGGCATTCCCATCCGGATCAAGCTTGATTTTTGGGGTGACTCTCGAAGGAGTCCACATGTTACAGCATACACAACCACATTTATTACATAAAGTTAAAATATTACACATAGGGTTTGGTACTTATTACATCCCGGCTGATAAGTTCTTCAACCATTTAAACAAAAGTAACATAGTTCACAAGTTTTCTCTCCAACACACACACCTTAATCTGCTCCAATCGTAGCAAAGCTTATTTCAGAAGAAAGGAGGAGTAAGATAAGGATCCCATTCAAACCACGTGTATTCCGCACCAAAGCTTATTTCAGAAGAAAGGAGGAGTAAGATAAGGATCCCATTCAAACCACGTGTATTCCGCACTTGTAAAAGAATAGGCAAGAAGCCTGAGTACTAATTACTCAGCAAGACTTACCCGACCACTGGGTCGAAACCCGACTCCCTGGCTTATAGCCGGGGTGGTTAGGTCAACTCACACTGAGTCAGGCCTAATAGTGAATCCTTAGCTATTAGAATTTGGTTCACTTTTTAGTTATTACCTGACCATGCCAAATTATTCCTAATCTACTAACCAACCAGGACAAACATGTTGTCAAGCATTCTTCATTAACAAGATCAGATCTCTTACTACGATGTTGGCCGCGATCAGGCAGCTTACAACCGGCAAGCCACAGACGATTCGAATCGATTTTCCACCTCTCGACAGGGATACTTAGACACCCGTCATATGTGTGTACACCGACCCCAACATACGACAACCCAACATCCAGTGCCACCTAGCCGGAACCATCCTCACCGAACCTAGGTGTCAGTCCTGTGACACCCGCCCAACCTCCTCCTTCCAGTTGGTCTCGTCTAGTTCCGGCCCAGCGGCCTTCCCGGCTCGGCCCAGCGGCCGCGCAGGCCGGCAGGCCGGCCTGCTAGGCGGGCGGCTCAGCTGGGCTGGTGGCCCAGCGGACCGGCCTCGCCCGGCCGCCTGGCCGCTCGGCGCGCGGCGCGCTCTGCGCGTCGCCGCGCCGGCAGCGCCGGCGACCATCCGGCGCGGCGGAGGCCTCGGGCGCGGCGCGAGCTCTTCTCTCTTTCCCTCCCCTTTTCCCCTTCTTTCTCCCTCTCCCTTCACTGCGAGGTCGCCGCCCGCCGCGGCATGGCACCGGCGAGGTGGCCTCGCAGCGGCAGTGGTGCCCGCAGAGACCTACCGCTTACCGCGTGGGGTGCGCGCAGGCGCGGCGCACCGGATGTGCGCGTCCGCGGGAACCCCAAGGGTTCCCACGCGTGGGCAACGCGGCGGCGACACCGCGGTAGCCGCGGCGCCATGCGGGGCTCCGAGCTCTGGCGAGCTCGGGCCGGCGCTCAGCGTGGCGCAAGAGAGAGAGAAGGGAGCGGGTTGGACTTACCGGTGCGGGGGTCACCGCGACGGCGACGAAGGCGTGCAGCGATGGCGCGGGGCGCGGGGTGGCGCGAGCACAGGCGCTGGAGCATGGGGAGCAGCAGACTCCCCTCTCGCCGCGGCGGGGAAGAAGACCCCGCCCCCCGCGGGTCCCACCTGTCAGCGCCGCCTGACAGGTGGCGCGGGTGGCGGGGGGGCAGGCCGCCGCCCTCGGCTGGGCTTCGCCCAGCGGGCGCGTGGCCGCGGGCTAGCCAGCTGGCCCGTGAGGCTCCCCCTTTTTCTTTTTTTTTTTTACTTTTACCCTTTTCATTTTAACCCTAGATTTTGACCTTTTTCGACAGGGGTCCAAATACAAAAGTGAAAGGGCTTAATTTAAACTACCCTTTCACATTTTTGCCCCTGGAAAACTCCAAATTTTTAAAAAGGCCACAAATTCAAATTTGAATCAAATTTTTGAAAGAATAATTAGGGTAAATTGCAATGCACTTAAGTGTTTTAAAAAAACGGAGTATTACAAGGGAGGTCGGGCGGTCTGAGCCACAGGCCGGGCGGGCAAGGGTATGGTCACCCTTGTCCATCATTCCATTGTAGCAACTTGGTTTCACCATGTTTTGTGTATATTTGCATCGTGACATGTGTTCCTGCAAGATCTTTGTACACAACTCGTGGAACCGGTTAGAATGTATGAACTTTATATAAAAATCACCCTTAGAACATGAAATGTTGGTGGTCGAAATGGATTATAACGATCGCCAACATGGGCTCAGCCCAAGTCAAGGCGATGGGTGTAGTAGCGGTAGGTGACAACGTTGGTGGTGGCTAGACCGAGCGACGGCTTTAGGGCAACGGATGGTGGTTTGCGGTGGCAGGACCGGGGTGGTTTAGTGGAGCCGATTGGGTGGCCTCGTTGGAGGTTCACACAGCGAGGTCAGCCGAGCGAGTACCACCTCGTTGTGGTGAACCCGTCGATGGTGGTCTAGGCACGGGTGGGTGGCCAGAAGGGCGGTCTCCACGAGAGCATAGCGGTGCGTGCATGTTGGCGGCGAGAAGCAACATGAGGTAGTGGCTTTGAAAAGGGGACTGGGCAGTGGCGGGTTGCCGAGGAGGTAGGGAGAAGTGGGGCGAAGCTCTTATTTGTCGGTGGTGGAAGGATTAGGCGGTGGGGACGGTGAATTTGGGCAGCGAGATGAGGAGCTTGGTGGCATCTATTGCGCTCGGAGCGAGACACGGTCGCAGGAAAGGAGGAGTTCATCGAGCTCAGGGTATGCCCGTAGAGCGCTTGGCCTCCTTTTATAGGCCTATGGGAAGAGGGCACCTGGTGGCGTGGCCAAGACTGCCGTGGGGGTGTGGGTATTTGCACCCCAGTGGGATTAAGTGGTGGCGGCGTGTTCCGGGAGCCGAGGTGAGGTGGCAAGGCGATCGTGCGGGGGCGGTGACATCATTGAGAGGAGGGCCGACGTGGTGCTAGGACTAGCCCTAGGGCGGTGGCGTCGTCGCAGCTGCGTACGCCGACGTGCGCGACGTGCGGTGCGGCGTTGTGTCGGGACCGGGAGGTGTCGTCGAGGAAGAAGGAGGGTAGGGTGGCCAGGATGGGCTGGCTGGAAGCGCCACCCAGTGGAGGAGGCAACTATGGGCCAGAAGGAGGCAGGCCGGAGGGACGAGGAGATCGGCCCGGGCTGAGGGCGGTGGGAGAGGAGGCGGAAGAGAGGGGGTGGTGATGGGCCGGTTGGGCTGAAAGGAGGGAGGGAGAAGAATATTTATCTTTTTCTGGATTGGATTTTTGGTAGAGAAATTTTGGATTTTTGTAGGGAATTTGTGGAGGGGAGTTTTTGTGAGAATATTTAGAGAGAATATTTGTGGAATATTAAGAGATTTATAGAAATTTTTGTTGAGCTCAAATTATACATTTGGCAACAAACAAGTTTTCAAAAATTGATTTTGAATTGGAGGGAGATTTAGATAAATTTTTTTAGGTAATGATTTTCGGGGCGTTACGGAAGATCCTGAGTTGGAGAGGAGGATAAGCTCCAATGCTAGTGGCAGGTGGATTCACGCTCCACAGCCAGCCAGGGGTGGATCTGCACCCCATGGCCAGGCGAGAGCACCACAAAGCTGCTAGGAGGGGTGTGAGAGGGCGCCGAGCCACCGACAACTAAGGAGAGGGCAGCACACCATGTGGGGCCAATGACAGTGGATCCTCATGAGTGCAGCCGACCGAGAGCTAAGGAAGAAGTGGTGCCGCAAATGGCATGTCGTGGATGGCAGTGGCGAAGAAGGCGAGGGTCCATTTGTGAGGAATCGATAAGAACAAGGGCTTCATTATAAAAAACTCCGCCCGAACATTTATGGACATGTCGTGCATCACTTAACGAGTTTTATGCACTAGATTTGCAATTTGAAAGTTGATGGAACTATGCGGTACATCATCAAAAGTTAAATAGCTCACCGTGCATTTCACTCTAAACAAAGTTATATTGTGGGATAAATTTTAATGATATATTTTAGGACGAGGGAGTAAGGGTGTACGCGGCTGTATGCATATATTCTGGGGCCATGCCACGAGATGACGATATATGTACGCATGCAAAGAAGACACCTGCATTGAATGCAAATAATATGGACGTTTATCTCCTCGATCCACGTAGGAAAAATAGACGGTTCAAGATGGGTCAAGTAGCTAGCTTTGCCCCTGTGTATGTTTGTAATGTACCGTCAGAATGTTAGTTTGGCGTTGTAGAATAAGACGGACGGTTATTAATAACAGAAGCCAGCCTTGCAGCTGTGCAGGCATGCGTGCGTGCGTAAGTTAATAACAAATGGAGACACATCACGGGAATAAATCACGTTTTCAGGTATTTTTCCAATGTTCTTTTCTCTCTATTAGTATTACTTTGGAACATGTCATCAGACAAATGAGGTTTCGTCCGTAGGTATAGACAAATCTCAGTTAGCGATCGCTGGCTCTGCTCGCTGCGAGCGGTGCGATTCGCTCCGCAGGAAGTGCGCCCAGGTGGATGGCATGAGGCGCTGTTCATTGCCCCGATCAGGTGAGATTTTTTATTTTTTTCTGTTTTTATTTGTTATTTATTCTAACTTATCAGCATAATTTTATATAACCATAACGCGCCACGACAACTTTATACAAGCATATCTTATCACGATATTTTATAAAAACATAATTTAAGATATGAAAACATAAATTTTTCTTTTTTTATTTTTTATCACAATAATTTTATGGAAGTGTAACTTACTGTAACATCCCAAAATTTAGGATCGAAAATTTTCTTCTAATCTCCCTCTAATTCAAAATCAATTTTCAAAACCTTGTTTTCTATCGAGCGTGTTAATATGAGCTCAATAAAATATCCAAACATTTTCAAAATATTTCCCCACCAAACCTCCACAAAAATACCCTCTCCAAATTCCTTCCATATTCAAATTCATAAATTAGAAAAAGAAAAGAAATGCTTTATCCCCCCTCGAGCCAAAACCGGCCCAAACCACCTTCTTCCCCCTCCCACCTTGGCCCATCCCGCACCCCTCCCTCTCCCTTCCCCAGCCCAGGCCAATGCGGCCTAACCCACCCTCTCCCTCTCGCTGCCACCCCGGGCCCGCGCATGCGCCCGCTGCCACGCAGGCCCTGCTTGCCAGCAGCTCCCCCCTTCTTCCTCCTCCAGCGCCCGCGTCCCACGCCCGGACCTCGCCGCAACGCACCGTCTCGCCTCCGCACCGCGCGCCGTGCCTGGCTCCCCCGGCCTCTGCCGCATTGCACTGCCTCGGGGAGCCGCACTGCCCTCGCGCCGTCTCACCCCCAGACACGCCGCGTCCAGCCCCCGCTACCAAGCCCCACTGCATCGTGCTTGGCCCCACCGCATCACGCCTCCACGTAGCCGTCACACCGCATCGCCACTCGCCCCCCCCCCCCCCCCGCATCTCCGCGCCACGCCAGCCCACCGCACGCCACGACGTCGTGCCCGGACCTCGCCTCTACCTCCACCGGCTATAAAAGCCGAATGCCATGGACGCCCAACACCCTCCACCATCGGCCTGAACATCCGCCCCGGACGTCACTCCGGCGCGGTGACACGCCTCCCCCGCTCTACCGAGCTCCCTGCTCCCGCGGCGCACTCCACATCGCCGGCCAAAATCCCCCACCTCACAGGAGCTCCGTCTCCACCGCCACCACCAAATCCACCTCCTACACACCTCCGGAGCTCGATTTCTCGCTCCCCGAGCTCCGCCCAAACCATCTCCACCACCTTGACACCTCACCGCCACCCTTCCTCTACTCAACAAACCGCCAGTGCCTGAGCTCTCCTCGCCGCCGTACGCACCCGTGACCACCACCGCAGATGCCCCACCTCCGGCCTCCACTCCACCTATCCAATGCTGCCACCGCGTCCGCCACCCTCCCCTGGAGCTCGCCCCCTTGTCCTTGTCACCGGGACCGGCACCGGCGGAGAGAACCGTCGGCGACCCTCCCCGCGAGCCGGCTCCCCGCCCGAACCGGACCGGCGCCGTCGCCCCCCTGACGCCGTCGCCCCCCTGTGCCACCACCAAGCGGGCCCCGCGCCGGACGACGTTGCCGCGCCGTCCCCGCCCCATGGGCCGGCCCAACTGGCCGCGCCCCGGCGCACGGGCCGAGCAGGCCACCTTGGGCCGAAAGCCACCCCCGGCCCAGGTTTCCTTTCCCGCGGGCCAAATCCACAAAGTTTGCTTGGAAAAAGTCCAAATCTACCCCCCTGAAGTTTCCAAAAGGCCTAATTCTACCCATCCACACCAAATACTCCATATTTTCCTCGTTTGAACTCCGATTTAAGTGATTCTTGCGCCTAAATTCATCTAAAATCAAACTCTATCCATCCATACACTTCACATATTCTTTTCCCTGGCCGAAAGCCGTTGTCATGCCACCATGACGCCGTCCTACGCTCAGTCAGTGTTTCGCACCGGTCGCACAAACATTGTGAGCCTGGTGATCGATGCCGTTGATCTCCTATTCTCCATAAATACTAAAGGTTTCTGCATTAGTCTATCCGAGCTCTGAATTCAGATGATGACGATACCGAAAATCATCTGAACCTCATTGCTCCCTTAACCACCCCACAAATAGACCTTCTCCGAAACATCAGCATGCGACCGCCACCCCTTCGGCGTCGTCGACCCCGCATCTCGCGTCCACCACCCTTACCGTGACGTCTCCGTAACTGCCGTTACCGAGCCCGCAAACTCGCCCGAAAACTTACCACACCCCAACCACTTGCAGTAATGCCACCAGTAAGAACCCTCATTCCTCAATCCAAGCTCTACACCACCAAACCCGTTGAGCTCATATTATGCCTCAATTTGTGTGTTTCTTGTTTATGCTCGTAGGAAGCCTCAGAAAGGCCGAGCAGTCCTATCACTGGGACATTCAACCACGAAACCGGAGAGAGTATACTAATCATACGTCAGCCCCTCCCCATTCGAGTTGCAAGGCAAGCCCACTGGAATCCCCCACTTGATGCATAAATTTTCTATGTTTTGTAAACACAACCATTGGCCTGTTAATCACATAAAACTTTCATGTTTTGCTTGCTAAGGTAACCTAGCAAAATATATAGCCACCTAAGCCTATTTTAGATGTACCGCGCATAGGTGGGATCGCTCATTTAAATATTTATCATAATCTTGACGCTATGTTGGATTATGGATATAGAATGTGATGGGTATGGAAAAATGGATGTGTGGTGTGATTTTCGAAATAAAATGGGGAAAAACCCCAGCAACCGACATGGTCGGAATACGGCTTCGAGCTGAAACAGCCATAAGAGCAGGGTTGGAATGGGTAACTTAGCTACATGCGGTTACCCCATATCCCGGGATTCGTGGGAAGTGGTGTGGTGTGGTGTGGTGGATGGTCCAACGTAAGCTCTCCGTAAGGACCGCTATGATTTTCATCTTCTTAACTCTTTTAGTACAACCATTCGATCTGTATGAGGCATTGGCCAGGCCCAAGCTGGAGTGGATAGCCTAGTAACTTCTGTGTTGGCGCACAAGGGACTAAGGGAAGGGTGGGTGTCAACGGAAGTACCGCGGGGTACTGGAGTGACTCGGATGCCCGAACCCCTAAAGTTCTGCTAGGTGATGAAACAAAGTCAACAGCTTGGTTTGAAATTAGGGCAGTTACGACGGTAACGCGCCGCTGAGTCTAACCTGTGGGAATTAGTACAACCTCTGATCAGATTAAAACCTATTCGAATAGTCCGTATCCGCTGGTATGGATGAGTTACGGCTTGGTTCTTCAGTTAGCAGTTTTCATAAAATAAAATGGAATTGGTTTGGGAGTGGATAAAACGATTTTTGGTTTAGCAGTGGATGGTGGATGTATGGAAAATATGTTGGCTGGAAAGCCATGGGTCACTTTGGACCGGATAGTCCAGTGGCAAACTTTTTGAAAAAAACTCAGTTTCAGAAAGATTAAAACTTACAACTATCTCAAACCCTGCATACAAATGATTTTCTGCAAAACTATCTTAAGCTCCAGATATATCCTTTCATACAGTGTTAGCCTTCCTAAAATTCCATTGGAGGAAGGTGGGTTGCTAAGTACGTATGTACTCACCTTTGCTTTGTTGTTGTTTTTTTCAGTGCTATGGACATATATTAGTTCGAGAACGAGTAAGGATTATGACCTGTTTCCCAACTGTGACATGAGAAAGATGAGCCTACGCTTTATATTCCGCTGCTTAGATTTTCAGGGCTGCGTCCCTTTGTGGTCTGACCCGTTTAGGGTGGATCTGTACCACTCTGATGTAAGAATATGATTACCAAACCCTGAGATGGTAATAAATCACAGTTTAGTCTCATTATATAAACTGGAGCGCTTCACTTATCACGATAATTTTATGTAAACATAACTTATCATGTACATCTTTTTTTATGACTTTATTAAAACATAATTTATTAAGATAATTTTACGGAGCATAACTTATCACGATAATTTTGTAAAAGCATAACTTATCACGATAATTTTATAGGAACATAACTTATCAGGATAACCTATCACGATAACGTTATATAAATATAATTTTATTACGATAATTTTATGGAAACATAGTTTATCAAGATAACTTTATAAAAACATAACTTATTAAGATAACTTTACGCAAGCATAGTTTATCAGGATAACTTTATATAAACATAAATTATCATGATATTTTAATTTATCAGATAACTTTACGAAAACATAATTTATCATGATAATTTAATAAAAACATAATCTTATCACAAATAAAAAAAATAACCTTACCTAGGCCCACGTGGAGGTCGTGAGCAGATGCACCCAGTCATTAGCGTGTCACGCAAAAAAATGCTGGAGCTGGGCTCGTAGGGGGATCAGTGGTGTGCGCGTGCTGGTCTTTTGGACATTGTGCTCACGACGTGCCCGCTGTCCGATTGGTCGCTCCGTCCGAGTTTGACGAGCGCTCGTTAATTAGTTGGCCCCGTCCATATACTCTACTCCTGGTCTTAATTATTTCTCTTGCCGATTCTATTTAAACCGTGTGTGATCAATTTCCCTCGCAAAAATCAGAATTCCTGTGTATCATCTGGATCATTTTTTTTTCTTATCATCCAATTTTGTGTTATCACGTTTTGGGCTTAGCTTAGTCAGTTTTGGGCCACTTCGGTAAGTTTTAGGCCCAATTCAGTTTTGTGTTTTTTTTTCTTTCATTTCTGTTCGTCATCGTCTCCCCGTCTCGCCACCTCGACGGCGGCAGGCCCCCGGGCCACCGCTCCCCTCCCCGTCCGGTGCGCTGCCCGCCGCGCCGATCTCCCCTTCCTCTCCGGCGCACTACTCGCGACGAAAGCGCGGCCTCGCGCAGCCACCCACCACTGCCTTGCTCGCTGCCCAGCTTCCCACCGGCCTACTGCTGCTGCCACCCTCCACCCCCTAGGCCGACACGCCCTACTCGTCCGGTGCGCTGCCCGCCGTGCCGCTCTCCCCTCCCTCTCCGGCGCACCACTCACGACCAGAGCGCGGCCTCGCGCAGCGACTCCACCGGCGCCCATCCCCACTGCCCGAGCCGGGGGGCCTCAGGGCGGCATCGGGGGCAGAGCGGGGTGGCAGCGAGGAGTCGGGGGAGAGCGGCGGGGGCCGGTCCGTGCCGCGGCAGGTGTACGGCCATCGGCTGCTGCGGCATGGGGGTTGCGCGACGACAGGGGTGGGGGAGTGTGTGGGGATGTGGGTGTGGGCCCGCAGGTGCGCGTGGATTCAAATTTGCCCACTGCACAAAGTGGATGATAACTGTGGAAAAAAACATCCGGATGATGTGTATTGTCTGACATTATTGTTTGACATTTTGCGAAAATGTGCCGACGAAATATGAAAAAGGAGAGCTTGTCTGAAGAAGGGAACAAGCAGTGACATGATGCTTGGATCTATTACTCGGCAGAGGGCAGACAAACGTACCAGTAGGAGTATATGGAGTACTGTATATGTGGCTGGCAGCCATGTCTATTTCGGACCTCATCTTGAACTGAAGCGGTGAACAACCAAACCGTATTTTTTAATTTTTTTTGTTCTTCTCAAACTGACAACGTACTCCGCTCTGGCGGCAACAAGATCAGTAGGATCACGTCACAGGTAACAATAGAGATCGTTGCATACTTGCATGTATAGAAAAAAACGACGTGTGGGTGCACACGTGGCATAGATTGCATGCATGCAAGAACAAAATCGAGATTGCATGAATGATATACGGTAGCTAGTACAGAGCATGCTAGGAAGAATTTGTGGCCCATGCCATGAGGCACTCGTCGTTTTGGCCTTCATTTCACGCCACAAATTAAGCAACGAATTGTTGCTTGCATCGGTCGTCGGTTCAAACTTGAGAGAGAGAGAGAGAGAGAACCCAAAGAAAAGAGGCCTGCGATGCGACTCAAACAACCACCGGTGAAAGAAAAGTGGGACAGTTTTTAGGCGCACGTAAAAAAATTGCATATATAAACGGTTCATTAGTGCGCGTGCATACGCACGCACACGAGAGCGCCGGCGGGCACCAGCGAGCGAGCTACAGACGCCGGCCCGTTTGGTACGTTGATCTGGAGACTCCACTGACGATCTCTCCAGTGCTGCCGGTGGAATTCCATGCCATGGCGGCGAGCGAGCGTACGTACGTATGCCGCCGCCGTCGATCGTACGTCGGGGACGAACGAAGACGACGCGCGCGCACAAGCTTCAACTGTTCCACACACGTACAGTCGCGCACCCTTGCGCCGTCCTCCGTCCCTTCCGCTTCCGGCCGGCGGCTTCCCGACGACCGTTGCCATCCGCCGCACGCAAGAAATCAGAGGCTGCGTCTAGTGCGTAGTAGAATAGGGCGGCGAGGGCGATCGAGTTTGTGCCAGCTCGATCGATCGTGCGCGCTGTTGACCGATCCATCCAGCCGCCGCGCGCCCCGGGTCAGTCTAGCTTTGACCGCCACACTCATACAACTCTATACCTTTCACTCTAAAAAAAAATATTCCATCCGATCATCGTAATTTTGAAATACAGTCACCAATCCTCCACGATCACGTAACTCTATAACTCCCACTCTATACTGACTACCACATTATTTTATTATTTTTAACCCATTCCCTCCCTATTCTCTCCTCCCGTATCATCTACCTCACGCGCTGCCCCCTTCCTCTCTACCGCGCAGCAGCCGCAGCCCATCCACCGACACCGCCTCTCCTCTCCGGCCGCCGCGCGCCTGCCCCTCCTCTTTCCCTCCGGCCGCCGCGCGCCTCCCTCCTTTTCCCCTCCGACCGCGGCGCGCCCGCCACCTCCTCCAAGACCGGGGTCCTCCCCCGCCATGCAGGTCCTCCCCCACCGCCGTCAGCTTCTCCACCATGGCCCCGCGCCTCCTCTTCGGTTGCCGCCACCAGATCCAGAGCGAGCAGGCGTCTGCTGCTCGCTCCCTCGCGCCGGCCGCCGACGCTTGCTCGCGTGCTCCTCGTCTATGCTCCCCATGGCCGCTTCTCCGTCACCGTCGCTTCTCCTCCGCTCCACCCGCACCGGCCGTCTCCCCCACCTCCTTCTCTTCCTTCCTCCCCGTCGGCAACAGCACCGCGTGGGCCCGGATCCGGGTCGGCGGCACGCGGATCAGGGGCGGTGCCTCCTCCCCGCTGGCCATGGCGCCGTGGGATGCCGCGGTGGGGGGCTTGGGCGGCAGCTTCCTTCCTACCGCCGGGGACGCACTCGCGCGCAGTCCCTCCGCGCCGCTGCTGCCGCGCCTCCGGTGGCCTCGCGGGCTCTGGTGCGTAGAGCTGCTGCCTGCCGGTCGTTGGTCCCTACCGCACGCATCCGACGTGGAGAAGAGAAGGAGAGGATGGCGTCGCTGCCGTACGACGCTGGCTGTGGCGCTGGAAGAGGCGCGCGGAAGGATACCGCTGGGTAGCGTCCCCCCTGCAGCGCTTGGGGATGGTAAACTAGGACTGCATCCCATTTACCGTCGCTCAGTGTAGACAGGCTTATTGGAACGGGGAATGGGCTAATGGCCACATGGGTGTACGTTATTTCTTCCGTCCGTAATTGCACCGGCAGGAAATTCCACATTGCCTGAGCCTAGCTCTACTCTATATAAGGAGAGCGGAGAGCCAGCTTTACATACACCCATCACTGCGTCGCAGTGAAAGCACCCCTTGCTCGCCGGCGCCGCCCGCCCTCGCCAGCCATATCCTCCGCTGCGTCATCGGCCAGCAGCCAACTAGTCTGCAGCGAGCAATATAATGGCGCCGTTGTCTGTCGCCGGCGGAGGTCGTCGTGCGCTCGCGGCGGCGGTGCTGGCGGCCGCGCTGCTCTGCGCCGCGGCGGCGGGGCAGAAGGCGTCGAATGTGCGGGCGACGTACCACCTGTACAACCCGGCGGCGAACGGGTGGGACCTGAACCGCGTCGGCGCCTACTGCGCCACCTGGGACGCCGGCAAGCCGCTGTCGTGGCGCCAGAAGTACGGCTGGACGGCCTTCTGCGGGCCCGCTGGGCCCCGGGGCCAGGCCGCCTGCGGCAAGTGCATCAAGGTAATGGAACTCTGGCAATGTTCCGGTCGAGATCCGACTCCGAGTGGAGGCGATTCACATGCAGGCGTACCCCACAATAAACTGAAAGATTAATATGCTAATCATCAAGAGTACATACGCTATATCTTACTCTACCTAAGACCATATCTAACCGGATGTCTAAAAGCGTTTGTCTATCACTGTTTCAACTATCTTCATCTCTATCTACAGCAGCACTACAATGTCGTTTTATACTGTAAATAATTCATATAGACAGTACAGTTGGAGACAGCCTAATCTGGTCTAAAAATCCTAAAAATATCACTTATTACGAGGTAGATGGAGTATTTTAGACTTAAAACTATGTCGTTCGATCTAATTTGAACCATATCGTGTTTTTCCACAGTTTTTTCTTCTCTTTTTTACGTGGTTAACTTGTATTTTTATTTGGTTTTATGTTACGTTTTATTTAAAATATTTTTTGTATACTTATTAATTTTTTATTTTTTCAATGCTAAGAATATTTCCATTCTGAACATAAAAGGATTATAGCTATCTATATGCTACCGCGTGAACATATTTGGTGTTGGTGGAATAAATTACAGGTGACGAACCGGGGCACGGGCGCGTCCATCGTGGCGAGGATCGTGGACCAGTGCGCCAACGGCGGGCTAGACCTGGACTACGAGACGGTGTTCAAGAAGATCGACACCAACGGGCAGGGATACCAGATGGGGCACCTCAACGTCGACTACCAGTTCGTCGCCTGCTGATCCATCGATCTCGTCTCAATACCTGATCACTTCATGTGCAGGATGGACCGCAGTCAGTGACTCAGTGTGTGTGTGTAGGCAATAATAATAAGCCACGATGCGTGCGTGGCGTGATGGAATAAGACCCAGAGGCTGTGTGCTAATAGTATTAAGTACTGAATAAACCGCATTTCATCCGAATAAATTCGACTTCCACGTCACAACGAATATATTCAGACTTCAGAGAGATTTCCTGGTGCCCTATAGGCATCCTTATCACACCCGCTTGCCTAGTTCGGTAACCGTGAGAGCTTTTCGGTTAGCACCCAATCCAAGGGAATTGGGTGGTATTGAATCCCTCTGTAAGTCAAAACATCTCCCAATACCACCTAATACCACCCAATTCTCTTGGATTGGGTGCTAACCGAACAGAGCCTAAGATTGAAGCGTGTTGATGAGGCCACAAATAGATCAAAATCCTTCCCAATTACTTCAATCTCCTCTTATCCAAATTAAGAGTATGAGGTTAAGGTCCAACGTGTTTGGATCAGGGTTCAATTTCTCAGTGAAAGATTTCTGAAATTTCAGTTTGTGTGTGGCGTGGTGGAATAAGGCCCAACACAGAGGCTGTGCTTATGGTAGTAAGTTTTGAATAAACTGCATTTCATCCCGCTTGCCTAGTTTGGTAACCCTAAGATTGAAGTGCGTTGAGGAGGCCTCAACAGATCAAAATCCTCTCCCATCACTTCAATCTCTTCTGGTCCAAAGAGTTGTGAAGCTAAGGTCCGACGTGTTTGGATACACAATGACCCGTGCCTTACCCAGCACTGGCTAGCTAGCTCATATGCCACCACCAGCTGGCCCTTCCTGCGCTCTGCATCCAGCCATCCATAGTTCCACACTCCGCACCCACGTCGAACTGCCCCCGCCTCCGATGATCCAATCGGAGGTGATGATCTATCATCGGTTGAACCCAGACCTCCAATTGGATCAAGCTCACTGGCTCAGGTCGATTTCAAACTTGGAGATCCCTTCTCCTGTGAGGCCTTGTTTGGATGCAAAGAGTATTGAATGAGATTGGAGTGGATTCAATCCCTTTGCTAGTGAAATTTCAATCCCTTCCAATACTTTTTCATCCAAACAAGACCCGAAGGGATCCGTCTTCCACTGTCCACTGACCAATTTTCAATTCCGCATGGTTTGATATACACTGATTTTTTAAACAACTACGATAAATTTAACTGCTATTTTTGAACAACTTTGATGAATTCGTAAATTAAAGCTAGGCATTGTTCCACGACTGTTTACACCTAGCTTTTTTTTTCCCTTCTCGTTGCAATGTACATAATAGATTTTTTCAAAAAACACTGCAGGCCTAGCGAATGTTCTGGCATCTCGATAGTGTAACTCCAACAGCTGAGCCTGCCATGGAAAGTCATGCCGTAGTGGAAGAATCGCACTAATAACTGGAGTAGTGGATTCTGGCACCCAAAGTCGTGATAGCTTGGACGATCGTACATATGGTCAGGATCAGGACCGTGATGGTTGGTTTGGTTCGATAACCGTACAGCAACACCAAGTTTAGTGTGCACCGT
Source organism: Paspalum vaginatum (assembly GCA_030272315.1). Classification (NCBI taxonomy): domain Eukaryota; kingdom Viridiplantae; phylum Streptophyta; class Magnoliopsida; order Poales; family Poaceae; genus Paspalum; species Paspalum vaginatum. The sequence goes on along the minus strand of CM059016.1, from coordinate 14,492,122 downwards.
GTATTTTGACTGGTTCTCCCTCCTACTACCCCGTACATTTTTTACAACCACGGTCTTCTTGAGCCACAGTGAATAGAAATGAACTGGGGTACTGTGTGCCTCGCTGTCTCCATAATAACAGCTGACTCAAATTGGGGTACAAAGGAGAGAGAACAAGGGAACAAAAATAACCCACTATTGACAATTTCAGCTAGCGGACTGATCATTTCTAATATAGTGTCGTTAGTGAAATTACAGCTCCTTTTATTCGATTTTGTCATTCGGTTCCGCACAGGTTGTGAACTAGTAGTGGTTAAAATGCATACCCCTAAGTACGGAGCATGGCATCTATCAACAGATGTAAAGAAACGAATAGGATCAGCTTACTAAGCACTATATAGCAAAACTGTATTTATCGTTGTTCCGTGGTACGAATCTTTTCGCCCCCAATCGCCTCTATCCGTGGATGTTGCACTGCTGCAAGTATGGGTTATCATAACTAAGGTATTTGTTCCAGTAGTCCCTGTACTTGGGGATAGAGATTTCCAGCCAGGGTTTCAGTTTCCCACTGTAGTGGATGATAGAGGCACTCTCAAGTTCATCCCTTCCTATGTTGAAGTCATGGCCAAGCCCTGGAACATGCCATCGGTGGTCAAGAGGCAGTGTTTGGTTGTAGAAGACAAGCTGGCCCAGTGGCAAGCTTCCTGCCTTCCATATCTTCTGCCTTTTGCCCTGAAAAATCGGAAGGCGCCGAAGCTTAACAACAGAAACTTTATAAATACTTCAGATAAAAGCTCCCCATCCCTCAAAATAACTTAATAAGATACCATTAATACTCACCACTTGAAACCACTTATGATAAGTTGCAGTCAAACCCTGTTTGCGCCATTCATTCAGGTCAACTATGTTCATCCCAAATGCAAATACACAAGCCTTCGCATCAAATTTGTTGAAGATGATTGGGTGAGAAAAATCAACAAGACTATCCAATCGATTGTAACCTTCACCTGAAGTGCACGTCTCAACAGCACCAATTACTTTATGCTTCATATCTAAGTCCCATAATCCACTTAAATCTTTTTGGACTACCACATCATGGTCCAAGAGTAGAACCTTGCTCAAAGAGGGAAACACTTCCGGCAAATAAAAACGCAAGTGATTAAGCGCAGACGTGTATCTTGGATCTCGAACACCCTTCAACTTAAATCTAGAACTGAAATCACCAGGCAACCATTTCAAATCGTCCAGGCTTTCGATTTGGATTGATGCTGGAGTTGGTGGGTTTGTCAAAAACCACATCATCATTGCAGGATAATTCAAAGAATCAGTTACAATATGTAACATTATCCTTCCAGGATCCTGCCAAAGGAAACACAACCAATCAGTAGATTCTAGGCTGAAATGAAACCCCGTCTAACAAGTTACACTGAAGATGCGATAGTGCAGTCCTTCGTTCCATGTTCCATGCATGTAAAATTCTCATCATACGACATGAATAAAAATGAAAGTAATCAGATATAAGTATCTGTCCAATGAGTCCCTCAGAGCTACAGGAAACCAAAGAAAGAGTAAATATAGACATGCAGAAAGCATACAGAAAGTAAAACATCTATCTGCACTCTGCAGCAATAGAGGCCCACTCAAAGGTTCTATTGTTCATCACAATTGTGAATAAACCAGTATGCAAGTTTGTAATTGCAGGGCATTAACTAAGTATGTAACTCATAGAAAAGCAAGCCAAGTATCATTGCTTCAGAAATCCAAGGTCATACCTTCGATGCAGCAATTGTAGAGTTCACAACTACAGCAGTCGCAAGCACATTGTCTGAGAATATTGCATAATGATAATAGCCCTCCATCTGCCTGCTGTCCTTTTTAGGGAGCTCACGTTCCGTAGGATCTAACGAAAAGTATTCTGTGGTAAGTTGCATCGCTAGGCAGTGATGGCCTTTGGGTAATGTCCGCACAGCAACCTGCTCAAGGAACGATGATTCACTTTGGTGTGCTCTGACCAGTTCTTCGCTGTTATGTGTCATTGCGCGTAGCTTCGATGTCATCTGAGAGCAGCGTGGGTAGGCCCTCTGAGCCTTGGAAAGGGTCAGCTCCATCGCCTTCATCTTCTGTAACACGCTGCAGTTTTTTTTTCCTTTCAATCTCAGTAACAGAACTGCTTTCTTTCATGAAGCATTTGCGTGGTTTAACTGAACTAACGTATCGATCATTTTGCAAAATAAAAGCTTTACCTCCTAGGTACACGGGAACCTCCGCTCGAGTGGCTTATTGCTCTCTCGATCTCTTTGATCCTCAGCTTCAGCTCTCGGACCAGATGCACGCTGCCTTGCAGAGAAGCGAAATGCAGGTACGCCTTGGCCATGATCAGCTGATCCTGCATCATCCATATCTTCTCCCTGGTGTCCGGGGGAGATTTAGATATCCTTTCATCTTCTTCCGCGGCAATTTCATCCGTTTGCCCATCTATCTGCAGGGGAAAAAAAAATCCATCGGCATCAGTACATCGGTGTGCATTTGTCTGGAAAAAGCGGTTGCAATCCTGGTCACAAACATAATGTTATATCCTTCAGAAGCACGTTCAAAAGGCCGTCAAGTCATTTTGCAGAGGAAATCAGACCAAGACTGCGCAAGATTCATCATGGGCTAAGAACGGATGAGTCATCAACAGTACTCCTATAAGCGAGAACAAAAGCAGGGGGTGTCCTATTTGGATGATTGGATCACTGTTCCCTGGTAAAAAGGTAGCGGTTCCCGTGTCTACTGTAGCCCCTCTTCATATTCAGGCTACGAAGAACGCAGCGATTTGGCAAGTCGATCCTACTCTGCTTTGTTATAAACTTAGGAGACAGCAAGTAGCACTAAAGATATCTGGTCGGTTGACTCTCTGCTCCACATTGACACTGACCGAGGCATAAAACTACATCCACTCCAGGGATGAAAAAACAGAGCAGCTTATTCCCCGAACCATGTTTACGCTCCGAGCAGACGACGCAAAAATCGCAGCGAAAATTACCTCCTCGGCGACACCGTTCAGCCTCCTGGCCTCTCGAACCAGCCCCTGCGAAGGAAAAACAAACACCGAACTCACATTCGGAAATCGCAATTCGAAAAAGGCAGAGCCAACCAACCGAAAACGGGGGAGGGATGGAATCCGGACGGTCACTCTCTCTCACTCACCCGCTCCTCCACCGACAAGCGGACCACCCCACCGCCCGCGCCGCGCTCCCCACCTGCACACGCAAAGCGAATTCGGCGTCAGCGCACGCGCGCACGCCGAACGCGCCGCAAAGCCCGCGCTCCCCCAAACAGACTCGAATTAGCGCCCGGCCGGCGAAGGAAGCGCGGGTCACCGGCAGCGGCGCCGCCGACGGCTCCCGGCCCGGGGCGACAGGCACAGGGTTGTAGGGGCTCCACACTCACCGGGGGCGGAGGAGGAGGAGCCGCCGCCGTCGGGGAGGTTGAGGAGCGCGAAGAGGAGGCCGCAGGCGGTCGCGATCAGCAGCGCCCGCAGAGCGACCCTCCCTCCTCCGGCCGCCCTCATCGCCGCAACCGCTCTCGAGCTCGCTCGGCGGCCTCCTCCCTCGCTCGCCTGCGGCTACGGCTACCGCCAAGGCGCCAACCACGGAGCAGAGCACAACCACTAGCACCGGCAACAAGAGTGAGCGCTCCCGCAGGCCGCAGCCGGGGCCGGGGGCGGGTGGTGGGGAATCCGGGAGTGGGGTCGAAGCCACGTGCGGCTGACGGGTGGGGACGGGGGCGGGTGTGGGCCCGCTGGCAGGGACGCGTGGCGGCGGTGGGGTTGCGTTCCGATCCGGGTGCGCGAGGACGGTTGTCAGCAGGAGTAGTACGCTTCTCGAAATCCCTCTCCTTTTTTCTTTTCCGTTTTGCCTTTTGTGCTTTGGAAGCGTCGCGGCGCGTTTTCCTTGCAGGGGCAATCATGCGATGCGTGTGCCTCCTCCTCCTCCTGCGGGGTGGGGCCCGCTTTCAGACCGGCGCATTTATTTTCAAAAAAAAGAAAAAAAAAAGGAGTGCGTGTACAGTAGTAGTAAAAGAGTGTGCAGACCGCAGAGGGCTGCGCGACATTATCGAATCGAACGGTGAGTGTGCCCAAAACTTGCCACGGGCCGTTCGAAGGCGCTTTCCTCCTCCCTGACAGAACGGACACGCGGGTGCATCGCACGTCGCAGCGCCCCATGCATGAAGCCACCATGTTCGGTCTCACTGATCCAACAGGCCATGTGCGACTGCGCGGTTCCAAGGAACCGGCCGCGCGCCTGGGTTAGTCAACAATTAGGTCCATCACGTGCAGGCCACTTCGCTTGGATCCAGGGCTCGTCACTCGTCCCTTGTGCAACAGAGCATACGTACTTGCACGATCTATTGCGTTAATTATTTTGGCTACTCAAAACACGTTGTTACCGGCTAATTTACTTTTGAACTAAGAGAAGTAGTTGAAGCTAGGCCAAATGACGGAGGGAGTATATAAATAAGAGAGCATGCACTTACCGTTGAAGCTGGGCTAAGGGCCTGTTTGGATCCAGCGGCTAAATTTTAGTCCCATCAAATCGGATGTTCGGACGCTAGTTATAAGTATTAAATATAGTCTAATTATAAAATCAATTACACAGTTGAGGACTAAACGACGAGACGAAATTATTAAACCTAATTAATCTATGATTAGCAAATGTGATGCTACAGTACCATTCATTAATCACGAGTTAATTAAGCTTAATAAATCCGTCTCGTCATTTAATCCTCATAATTAGTTTTTAAATTAAACAATATTTAATATTTTTAATTATAGTGTCCGAACCTTTGCTGTAACACGAGCTAAAGTTTAAAGTTTAGCCCCCGTCAAACGCTCTTTAAACGTTGGCGCACTAGATCAGACCAGGGCACTAGAAGACATGCCTCCACGGGTTTGATGGCCCCTAGGTCACCCCGGATATTGCGTACGATACGGTGCGCGCGAAGATCGCAGAGACGGTTTGCAGCTGTGTCAGATTTGTCTATACCCGTGCTCCCCCGACGACGCGTGCTCTGAGGGGTTGGGGCCGGAGTACGAGGCCGTCCGGTCAGGCGCAGGATTCGCCGCGTCAGGTTGCTGCGATGCGGCGCGGCAGACGACGTGCGAGCTCTGGCCGGGGGGCACGGGACCTCCCACACCCACGTGGATCCGGGTAGAGGAGAACCAACCAGGACCTCCCACGTGGACCCGGGCCTGCCCGGTAGCACCTCACGAGCCGCGAGCCACGACGGCGAATCGATCAAACGAACGAATGGTGTACTCAATTTTTTTTTTACGTAACGTGATGCGCTGTACAGCAGACTACAACAGAGCCCGTGAGCTGCCGGCACCGGCACGGGAGTTCGTGAGCTCATCAGCTGGCTGCTGCTCACTGCGCGAGTGCCGACCGTCACTCGCGGCGGCCTCGTTCCGTTCGCCACCCCCACACGACTCGGCGGCGCCTTCTAATCCGTCAGGAAACTCGACACCTGCGTCGTCGACACGAAAACCGGCGGCGGAGGCTCCTCCGCCGCCCGCCTCATCTCTACCCTCCTCATCGTCGTCATAGTCGAAGCTCTCGTCCTCGTCATCATCTTCTTCTTCCGAGTAGTCACCAGTCTCGTCTTCCGAGTCGGGGTAGTCGGCCTCATCGTCGACGACGTCGCGCGACTCGGCGGTGGCGCCGGCGACCTCGCTGTCAAAGCTCTTGAGGTAGGCCTCGTCGTCCTCGTCCTGCACACAGCGGAACCGTGAAACGTTTTACGGACTCTCGACGCGCCGTTACGTTGGCAGAAGATGCATGGGCGCGATGGATATGCATGCGGCTGGCCCTGAAGCTCGTACTACTCACCTCCGCGTCTTCCTCGTCGTCGTCGCTCGGATACGCCGAATCCAGCTTCGCGTACAGCTCCTCGTCTCCTTGCTCCTTCACGCCTTCCATCTGGGCCTGAACAAAGAGTCAATGGCGTCATGTATGCTTAAGCATGTGTCATGATGATATGGCGGCATTTGCTTCAGAGAAAAACCCGCTTGGCTAATGTGCGTACCAGTTCTGCTTTAAGCTGGTTCACCCTCTTGTTCAACTTTGCAAAATGGCGACTCAGGGCCTGTCACGACAACAAATTGCAAATGTATGGTAAAAGTGAAGACAAAGAAGGATGGAGAGATGGATGAGGGTTTATCATTACGAAAATGTACGCCAGATAGATGATCGTAACTAAAATAGATCATGGGACATGATGCCGTAAGTAGTAGGATCGTCTGCTCCCTTGTTTTGGGGCACCGAGCATACGCAAAGCTGAAATTCGGGTGGCCGTGAACCACCACAGAACCGAAACAGTACCTGATGTCTCTGGAGCTCAATGGATCGAGCCAGAGCCTTGCGCTTCGACAAGAGGTTTCTAGGCCTGATCGTAGAAGGGCGTGTGTAGTCCTTCCCGCGGAAGACGACGATCGCGTAGCCTTTGGAGACCTTGTCGACCGAAACCAAAACGCCCCCGCTCTCGGCTTCGAGTGACAGCGCGATCCTCTTCACCTCTGCAAAAGACTTTGCTTTCACTAGTATCTTCACCAGCTCCCTGTACTTCCAGTGCAAGTGCATGTTCTCAATTGTGCCGTCAAAAACTCCTCTTCTGCCTGGAAGTGGTGACAAGAATAAGAATTAGGAAGTAAATGAAGCAATAAATCGTGATACTAGGACCATTCAAGGAGACTAGATCTCATCTCAGTAATATAACTGGTCATGTTTGATCAATAAGGCACAGTAGTGGTGCTTCCGAAAAATGGAAAGAATGCAAGTAGTTTCGCAATCATTACAAAACTTGAAGGAATCCAATGACCCTGAGAATGTTAATATAGATTGATCCCTCCATACCTTTCTATTTGATATTTTATGAATGGTGAGATTCTCTTAGATGCTATGACTATGAGAGTTACACATTAGACAGATACATCTTCCTAAAATGCTCATATCCAATGTGTTCACAGACTCAGCATATTTTTTTCAATGCTAAGTTGCTAACAAAGGAAAAAAATGGACAGTTGAAGAGGCAGACAATCAGAGATCTCGAGCGACATAAATCCATAACATGTAAGGGGACATATGGGGTCCTCCGGTGCATGTTTCCAATAACTGTGCAAAAGACCAACACATTAAAAGAGGAAGAACAAAGGAGTTGTTACCAAGGAGCAGATACGCCTTCATCCTTAGGCCAAGTTTACGAAACATGAACCTCTCTTCATCAGTTATTGTTTCAAGAGGTTTGGAACCTTCAGTTGGCTTCAGGGCTGTCTCAACTTTTCCTAGTACCCTTTCAGCTCTGTCCATCTTTCTCTGTGCCTGTACATAAATAAAGTGAAATCAGTTCAGTTCAAATCACATAACTTGCACTTTCAAATCCATTTCATCCGATGCATACAAGAATTTTGAGCAGCAGTCACCAACAAGGGGATGGAACCACGACCCTAAACTAGTTGTCATATTAAAAAATTGTGCATCTGCATTCTACCATATTTTTGGAAAACTAAGTTCTTGCCATATTTTGGAAATCATGATGAGCGGATCAAAAAACGTAATCTTGTTTCTAGAAGCGATTTCAGATAAGATAGAATCTAACAAAGTGAACTTAGAGTAGACTATTCAAACTTGGCCACTTACAAGTGATAGCTTCCACTCTAGCTTTCTTACGAGGTCAGCATGCCTTGCAGCTTCAACAGTTCTTGCCATTTTGTCCGCATGATTCTCTTCAAGTTTATTTCCATATTTGGAGTTAGCCTCCAGTGTCTCTCCAAGAGTACCAGCTACAGTGGGCTGAGGCTCTACATATGCCTCATCACTTGAAGAAAAATAAGATGCTGCCATTCGCCGTGCTTCCTCTTCATCCTGTAGTGATTTTGCTAGTCTTTCCCTCTCTAGCAGCGCTTCTGCAAGTTCTGATGACAAGAAATCCTTCCCTCTGTAGAAGACTATATATTCATTGTTCCTTGAAAGCATTACACCACCTGTTAATTTCTGATGTGGATTGAAATAGTATTAGCTATGAATCATTAGTTCACTATAATACCTACCTAAAAACTAGAAGAAATGGAAAAGCGAAAAGAAAAACAGCAGCAGGAGGACAACAAATTGTTCCCGATAACCAGGGACCAAAATGTGAACACTAATATTTTGGTTCCATAATTTATGTTCCACAGGACCATGACAATCATCAATTTAGGTATTTCCTAGAAATGATGGTTTCTTTCAATCAAAATCAGCTAAACTTTTTATCAATCAAGAGCCCAAATGAGTACATAGACAACCCATAAAGTTCATTTATTAAGACTAAGAATGAAATGCAAACCTCAAGGTGCATGAATGGATGAGTATGACAGCTGCAATTTTTTTTTAAAAAAAAACTAGGACTCTGATTGTGTAATGCCCTATTGCTAATGATCGATTAACATTTCTAACTAGATTACGGACCTTTACATATGCTACCCAAATTATAAAATTCTAACAAGAGACACTTTCTGTGCTTACTTTTATATCTTCAGCCATCCTCTCACTTGTGGTAAGCTGTACTCCTCTCTTCAAAGCAATTTTGGCGATAGAACTTTTCTCCCACAACTTTACCATAGCATTAGCTAAGCCTTGGAGTTGCCTGCTTCGCCCTAACATCCATCGAGAAAAGGGAAATCAATATCAAACAGTACAATTGACGGGTAAAGCTCAAAGTTTAACTAAAGCATCATATAAGTTACCAAGAGCAAAGTGAGGAGGCAGTCCCCGGGCAAGACGGCGTAAATTGGTAGTGTCCCATCGGCTAAGAGATGGCCGAACACCATATGGCAGAACTCTGAAAGGGGGCTTGTAACCTGACACCATTGCAGGAAGCAGATCTGCATCTACTGGTAATGGAAGAGGTCCAGGCCAGTCACTGTATCTTGGGCCAAGTTCATCCAACAGCTTGTCAATTTCATCTTCGTACTTGATTTCTGGTGCTTGTTCAACTATTTCCTCTTTCCCAGCGCCAGAAACTAAAGCTCCATTGCTATCTTGCCCACTGTTCACTTTATCAGTAGGTAGCAAGGAAGGACTAGGAGACCCTTTATTTGAGGACTTCATAACAAGAGACTGTGAATTCTTCTTTGACCCCTTAGTAGGTCCTGGTTCGTCATAGTCTACTCCTCTGTATAGAGAAACAGAAGTCCCTGACCTCCATATCACTAATCCTCCTGTTTTTCTCTAACCACCACCAGCAACACATAAAAAGAAAGGGAGAAATGATGTCAGATGACAAGCACTTCATAATAGCTGAACAGACTTGAGCTGAGAATCAATCAACTAGCATACAATTTCAATAGAGAACAGCTTGGGCCTTGGGGTGATGGAGATACCAGATAGCGTGGGGGAGTGCAGACAATGAGATTGTTCAGGAATTGTTTCAAGACACATTAACATGCTTTTCTCCTTCTTAATGTGCAAAAGAGTGCAGTCCTCATGCTTCTCTAAGAAATGATAAAACCCCAGTAATCATGCACCTCCTGGGCACCAGAGCAAGCTATGGCTATGCAATTCTAACAAGTTGTAGCACACCTCAAGTCTCTTTTGGAACAGACGCATGTGTTGAACCCGAGTTGCTTTCTAGATTGGGAACTTAGTTATGAATGCAAGCTGCGCAACAAAAATTCCTGAAAAATCCGCGGCTCACCTCGAGTATCTCGTGGAAGAGGCGCATGTTGAGCGCTGGCGCGCCGGTGACCTTGACCCTGACCACCTCATCCGTCTTCCACTTCTCCCTGATTTTCTCCACGATCTCCCGCGTGACCCCGGCGCCGCCCACCTTGGTCCTCGACTTGATCCTCATCGCGGCGTGCCGCAGCCGCCTGAGCTCCGCGGCGGGCAGCGTCAGCTCGGCCATCACCGTCGGCGACCGCGCGGCCCGCGGCGCGGCCTCGGGCGGCGGCATCGGGCGCTCCCACGGGAAGCGCGCGTCCCCGAGCGCCTGCTCCTCCCCCTCCTCCTCCACGGCGTCGAACCCGCCGCGCGCGTTGGGGAGAACGCCGTCGTCGGCGCGGAACACGTCCTCGACCGACCCGCGCGGCGGGTGCTGCGGGGGCGGGGAGGCGCGCGGGTCCTCAGGGGAGTAGCCGGCGCGCCGGAGGCGGCTGAGGATGAGGGACATGGTGGAGCGGCCGGAGGAGCGGCTGGCGCCGAACGCGTCCTCGTCGTCGGAGTCGGAGGACGGGGAGGGCTCCGGGCGGAGGTCGAGCGCGGAGGCCGGCGGGCGGAGGCGGCTGCGCTGGTGCGGGTGGGGCCAGGAGGAGAGCCATGGGTAGGGCGCGGAGGTGGTGTAGGCGGAGGAGAGGAGGAGGAGGCGGAGGCGAGGGGGATGCCGGAGGTGGAAGGCCGGGGAGGACGCCATGGCCGCGGCCATGGATGGTCGGAGAGCGTGGTGGGGAGGTGGATGACGGGGTTTAGGGGATTGGGGATATTTTTGTCCGTTTGATGATATTTTGGCCATCCTCGACTGTCCGATCGGGCATTGACGGCTCAGATTGCACTTAGGCTGCTTATTTTTATCGGTATATATCTACGGGGGACTATCGCGATTTTTCTTCGAGTTCCCAGCCTCACAGGTAATTTTTGAATTTGAGCCGCTGCATTTTCGCATACCGCTGGATATAAATTGTTTTTCCTGTAAATTTCGTGGGTTCAAAATTGGACAGAAATTGGGCTGCAAATGTCTCGGTAATGACAGGCGTGGTGCGCTGGGATTTGGTTTGAGTTCTCAGTTTTTTTGGAGGACTTTTTGAACGCATGAATCTCTACGTACGGTCGTCTGTTTCGAGTTTGCAACAAATAAAATGGTAAAACCACTCACACTAACTAATGGTAAAAAATAACCTCAATCGCAACACATGGATTATGGAAAGGGAGCCGGCCATGTTTCATTCGCTGGTAAAGTACTGCTTCTTTAAAAAAAATATTTGACACGACTAGCTTTTGGCATGCATTTAACAATTTATTTTATTCAAAACTTTAGCGTTAAATATAAAAATATAAGTTGTACTCAAAGTATTTCAATAAAATATCACGACGAAATAAATAGTAGGGGTATTTACATGGTCTTCTCTTCAATAAGGTGAATGGTCCACGCCGTGTCAAAAATGAATTGTGTCAAGTATTAAAAATTGAGGTAGTCTTGTGCTGACGAAGTGCGTACTATAAATTTCTATTTTTTTTAAAGATAATGATTAGAGCACCTTCCCACACGAGAAAAAAGGTATAGGACAAACTTAAATGATACTCTCTCCGTCCTAATTTATAGATCATTTGTCTTTTCTTATCTTATTCAAAAAATTCATAATTATCATTTATCTTTATTGTGATTTGGTTTAACATATACTATACTTTAACTATGACTCTAGTTTCTCCATGTTTTCATAAATATTTTGGATAAGACGAGTGAGTCATACTTAATATTAAAAGAGTCAAACGAGTGAGTACATGATACATGCTCCACGTGTAAGAATACCTTGGAGAGACTAAGTTGGATAGGTTGTGAAAACACTTTAGATAAGTCGTTGCCATTGGCGCATAGTGTAAAAACCGAATGTTGAGTTTGGAACTCAAATAGGCAAATAATCTTTTTTAGATAAATGAAGTTTTATTTAAAGTTGAAACAATGTTCCGGTCTCTGCACTTAAGAAAAGAAAATAGATAGAAACCTAGAATACTCTAAGCATCCTAGAATTTCAAACTCAACGTACAACTCACACCACCTATCAGCATAAAAGACTCAAATCTGGTGAAAGATTCATGCAACCGCACCTATTCTCCCATACCACGAAGTGAGATGGTCAAAATCCATGAAAACCCAGTCCTCCTCCTCAAAAGAAGTTGATGAATAGAGCATCTAAAGCATCTCACAAATCTCCGAAATCCATCTTCTACGCTGACCATCTACGAGACCGATAACCACAAACGATGATCGATACACAATACTATATGACTAGCAAACCATTGAGTTGCATGCACTTGAGCTTTTTCTATCCACTTTGCTTAAAAAAAAGAGCCCCCTTATCCTCCGAAGCACGTAGCTAACCACCGTCAAACGAACTAGATACCTCTACAGACGATTGGCGTCGAGGTGGACCATGTGAAGGTGAATCACCCCTCGCGCACCGCCACTGCAGCCCAGGGCGCTACCGCACCCGCGCTGCAGCCGTCAGGCTACCGCCGCAAGGCCCGCATCGCGGCCACAGGGCCCGCGCCGCGGCCGCCGGGGCGAGCTGCCGCCTTCGGATCTAGCTAGGCCCTTGCAGCAGTCCAGCAACAGCCCGTCCACCGGAGAAAATGGAAGGGGAGAGGGAGGGTAGGGAAGAGGGAGGGAGGGAGGGAGGAAGGGAGAGAAGGAGTAGGCTGGCGCACGGCGGCGACGAGCGGGAGCTAGGGTTTCGCCTTTGTGGAGGTCAACCAAGTTCGAGGATAAACATAAAATATTTCCATTTATACACAAAAAATTGAAAGAAACGTTAACGAAGGCGCGGAGCGGGGACGGGGAGTAACCGATCAATGGCGGGTAAACTTTGGCTCCATTCTCTTTCAAACCGTGTCGATTCCTTTCCCTGCACGCCATACTCCAAATCATGTCTCACAGTTCTCCTTCCTTCCTGTCAGTGTCTTGTCCAAACACCACTCCTAATGGATGTGGAGGCATCGATCGCGAGTTTCTCAATGCAGCATCAGTACAGATGAAAAAAATGGTGGCCAAGAAGATAGATACGACAGCGACGTCTAAGTAGAAGTAGATAAGCCAAGGACAGCCATGGTGATGGCCAACAGAACAGCGATGATGTGATCGATCTAAGGCTCTGCTTGGAATGTGGGGATTTTTTTCCGTTCATATGTTTTTTCTATAGAATTAAACTGTTTTTTATAAAATTCTTGCATTGAAACGGAGCTTAGTCGAAACCAAAGAACGTGCAGCCACACAGTGGTGGCCAACGGAATGACGGGGGCTTGGTCGAAGCCAAAGGGCGTGGCCGCGTGGTGACAGTCACTCCCGCTTAGATTGTCCTATTCATGATGTGTCATTCTTCCCCCGTCAAGGCTGCTGCTTGCCTGCTTCCACCACTGCACACTGCAAATTGTATATGCATGATAGTTCGAGCTTTGTCTTTAACAAAACTCTTCTTTCTGGCATTGTGTTCAGTTCGCCTGTTGTGAAACATTTGTTGGCATCCAAAAGTTAAGATTTCTGTTTCTGATTCTTTTGTATCAATTGGTCCAGCTCATGTTGTAACACATTGATGCAAAACATTCTTTCAACGATAGTAATCCACATCATCCCCTTGTGGATTACGAGCCTTGTGAGGGACAACAACCATCCACAACCGTCACAGAACATTCATTTTTGTTGGCGTCGTTGGATGTTCATCACCGCCAAATGTGGACCCCAACCCCACATTTGGACCATGATCCAATTCGAGTTGATAGTGGGGAACTGGGGATGAAGTTCCAAGAACTGACAAATGAACCCTTTGGATTCAAGAACTAAAGAAGATGTTAGGCTAACGATTCATAGTTGTTCGTCACTCATTTGTCATACGATGTTGTCACTCGATTTTAGCCAAATGATGTTTTGCTTTACATTTATATATGAGTTCTTTGTTGAATAATTCAATGTATATCCAATTAACGGAACTAACTGGTAGGAGGAACGGACGATATTTGGATGATGTATACTTAATTAAGACATATAACATGATGACCCCAAAACGTAGAATTAGAAATTAGAAGCAAGCACAGGAGCGTTGGCACAAGATTGACTGACCTTTTCATAGTGCCAATAAGGTAGATTATTATAATTCTGAATAATTCTTATTTATTACTATAGAATATTTTATTTGTTACTGTAGAGTTTTTTGTGAAGGGATATTATAATTTTGAATCTAGAAATATTTTCATGCGAAGATACAATATTTTCTGTATAAAACTAGAATATTTTTATAGCAAATTAAGTTAGAATATTTTTTAGTACACTTACTCCTAGATGTTAACATCAACATTACAAATCTTATAAATATAAAATATCATGTTCTTATTAACATTTGATTGGGCCAGTTTTAGAGTAGACATGAGCTACACCAGAGATTCGACCCAAAGTAAAAAGATCAAAATGAGGGTAAAGTAGTGGGTGCCCGGAGGCTCGGTCCACCTTGTTGGAGCCCGCTTAACATGCAGCATCTCATAGACCTCTCCATAAGCGATAAGTAATAGGGTTGCATGTATAACATTTTATAATTATTAGCGAGTGGTTATGGGCCTCAATAGCCCATGGATAACTTAAGTCATCATTATCACTTGTCAGTTGTCACCGATAATAACTAGATAATACCCCACGTGTTGGTGTAGAATTTCTTAAACTAAAATTTGAAATGGTGGAAATACCAATGTGCACTACTGCATAGCATGGTTTTAGTAACACCAACTTGTGTTACTATACTTCAATTAAAATGTTACTGGGTCTCCTAGTAACACATATTGTTTGTGTTACTATTGCCTATGTTACTATATGGTTGATATTCTAGAACACAAGATATGTGTTCCTTCATATCCTAGAAAGTGTTACCGCTTAGTGTTACTACTTTGTAACATTTCTTTCTAAAAATGAAAAAATTCCATTCCTTCACTGAGAATTGAACTCACAACCTCATGTATCTTCTAAGACTTCCACTCCACTGCACTACACAATCACTTGTGTCTAAAAAAGCAATGTTTTCTTTTTCTACACACTATGATAAATTTAATATTGTATATATTTGAACCCCTAAATAATCTTAAAAGAAAAAACTCTCAACTACAAAGTTTTAGATCTCGTCAAATACTACATCTCTAGTATAAGGCATGCATCGAAATGAGGTTATTTGATAATTCCAAGTTATGATTTCGCGAATATGGAAAAAATATATTGGAATTTATAGGGGCAATAAATGTTTTCAAATGGAAAATTTATCAATCGTAAGGTTGTGGATCTCATCGAACACTATGATTTTGTTATCGTATCTTCATGTAATTTTATATAAAACAATTACGACTTTTTGCTAAAACAACTATTTTTAGACGCAGACAGTAATTTGGTCCGCCTCTATAAATCATTTTCAAATGAGTTTCATGCTGCAGATCGCCTTTAGAGCATCTTCAGAGGTGTCCTATAGTTTGTACCACATCTGGAAAACAATATTTTAATTGATGATGTATGTTATGGATCATCTTTGTAAACAAGGGCTATATCTAGAGCCAGCCTGTAATATAGACGATCTCTAAAACCTTATTCCGAGGGTAGCATATATTTTAGATGGAGCCCATGCTAGCAAGAGCATATGCGTCTCATTTTTAACCGTCTCTACAAATAAATAAAAGGAGGAGGTGCGTGTTATGTTTGGTACTGGATGGTATCATATATGTTTCTTTGTAACACTTTATAAGTAGCATTTCTTTGTGTTACTGTATGGTATATTTTTGCATCATGTTATATATGTTCCACCTATGTGTTACAATATCTACAATCTTTGTAACACTTCAGTAGTAACATAACCTTTTGTGTTACTACAGTCATTATTTGTAACACATTTTTCCTGATCAAGCATTATATGTTACCAGCTTCCACTGTAACACATAGTTTGTGTTACTGTAAAAAAATTTTGTAACACATTGATAGATGTGTTACAAAAGCGTGTTACAATAGCTATGTTTTTTAGTAGTGGTGATTTGTAAAACATTTTTTAAGAAAATACATTATACTTGACATACATTGTATTCATCTTGGTTGAAAATAGTATTAGTGGACGATTGCGTGGCTTCTAATTTAGTGGACTCATGGATGACACAAATAGATTGGACACTGAGAGAAATGGAGTTAATGCGATGGTGTGTCAGCAGACTTCACTTATGAGTATAATGCTTATCGTTGCTATTTTTCTTTTTAAGAAACACTAGAAAAAATGCCCGTGCACTGGATGTGACGTTACAGATATATTTTGTTATCTTATTGGTTATCCCAGGTAGGATCGTTTTCTCACCCAAACGAATTGAGTCATAGGACCCAAATATAATTGGTATCTTTTTAAGCATAGTAGGGGAACACTTTGTTTTTAATTACACGGAATGAAAATGTCGCATCACCTTATAGTTATATTTATAGGAGTAGTGTTGAATGCAACTGCTGAAGCTAAGATGATTTTGCTCGGCACGAGTTTAGCGTGAATTTCGTATGGGTGACGATTGAAACACAAACACACACATATATATTACTGTGGTGCGCGATGGCAACGACACGAGATGCGACCGTGCTCTGCTCGCTGTGGCCGCGGGTAGGCTAAGATCGACGACGTCCATGGGTTTGAATGTCTTCTGATTTTGTTTCCCTGCCCACTTCTCCGCATCCTTAGTGTTGCAATGGGATTGGTGATGATTTATAAGTAGAATAATTGGATGTTTAATGAATGATTTGGTATCATTGTACATAGTATTTATATCTTATAGCATGATTGTTCACCTTTGGGCCGTCAAGGATTATTGGGGGGTTATCGGGCCGTCTTCTTTTTTTATAAGTTCTATTTCGTATCGTATGAGCGGCTGAGCGTTGGTTCTTTCCTCTCTGCTTGTGTGTGTGCACTCCTCGAGGAGTTAATCTTGTTTGTCCGATTGCATCTTGTCTTCTACGGTCTTTTTCATCTCGGACTGGAAGAAAGACGGACGGAGACAACCTCAAGCGAGACGGACGGATAGACTCACAAACCAGAAGCGGAACGGACGGGTGACTGACAGGTGGGGCCAACACGGACGAGGAAACCTTATTTGTTTATATATATATGAAGAGTTTTATCTACATGCGCATGTAGCTACACTCATCTTCAATAAACCAATAAGGGTATGTTCGCATACTCATTTATCAGTTTGGGTATGTTGACATACTTATTTTATGATAACTCAAAAGTCACCACACGAAAAAATTACAAAACAGCCCCTGATTTTAATATATTATGATAATATCTTTATATAGATATTATCATAATATATTAAAACCAGGGGTTGTTTTGTAATATATGAAAATTTCTTTCTACATGCGTATGTAGCTACATTCACCTGTGTATCTCAAGATTTTGGAGGTATGAGGTATGCGCGTATACTTGAGGTATGTGGACATACCTCATTTTATGTACTAATATAAATGTATTATCATAGTAGATTAAAATCAGGGATTGTTTTGTAATTTTTTTCGTATTGTGACTTTTGAGGTATCTTCAAATAAGTACGTGAACATACTCAAACCGATAAATGAGTATGTAAACATACCCTTATTGGTTTATTTAAGGTGAATGTAACTACATGCGCATGTAGATAAAACTCTTCATATATATATATATATATATATATAAGAGACATACATACATACCACTGGCAAAAATGGCCGTGTGTTGCTATGGGTATAACCTAGCCATGGTATTTGGTGTGTATGCCTTGATGAACAGAACAATGCCTCGATGGGCTTGTTTTTCCAATTTGTTAGTACAATGTGTTTTCTCTATTTTGATGTACAATGACGACTTCATTTTGACTTAATAGAAGTTATTACAAAAATAATAGAGGAGAACATACATGGTGTGGGGTGACACACCAAACTTTTAGCAAAAAGCTTTATGTTCTTCTAATGCCATCTTGTTTCAACGATTCTCGTTGAGTCCAACCAAAATTTTGGTGGATTATATCTTTAGTTTTCCATCGATGTATAGAACGTCGAAAATAAATTCCATACATGATCTAAATGTCGAATCGCGTAGCCTGCTCCTACAGTATGAACTGGGCTCAAGAATAATTTCATATTTAATTCAGATCCAAATTAGACTTGTATTGTTAACTTAGGGTTGGGTGTGCAGAAAATTTTAGCAGAAAAAACATTTATCTCCTTATTATTACGTAAAGGTATAGATAGATGATGTTGATGCTATGTTCAACTTTAGTCAAACCTAGATTTGGATCGACATTTGATTAAGATTTTAGAAAGCTATAAGATAAGATTTGGACAGGGACAAACTGAGTTGAACGTGACCAGTGAAGTCGTGGGGGAGACGGATCTGAGAGGATTGATTAATGTAACACGGGAAACATTTTAAAGTACGGGATAAGAAATCATATTCTATTTAATATCGTATATCATAGTGTAGATTAATACTATCTCTTTACCCTAATTAATACTACCAACGTAGCCATGTTTGACGCTCATATGTCTATTTTTCTTTCTTATTCTCGGCCAAAGGCATCTCTCCTCTTGGCCAGAAAACAATTAACAGGATTGCTTTGTGTGTGAGCACAGAACGCCACAGTTTCCTCCCATGTGCTCTGTACTATTATCGGGGCCATTTGCCTAGCTACCTCTTCCTGTCTTCCTCCTAAATACACACAAACCTCACTCACATTCATTGAAGTGTGAGGCCACCACAAGATCGTGTGGGTGTGGGAGGCAGCTTTGCATGTTCACTTGTTCAGCTAGAATATGCCGTGCCCGGTGGAATCCTGAGAGAGAGAGACTCGGAGGACGACGAACTGGGACAATCGGGAGCGGGCAGCCGGGCATATACATGTACATATGGCCCGGCACGGGCACGCCTAGGCGAGCCATGCCGGCACGGTGAGTTCGCGTGTCGTGCCGGGCTGGCACGGCTCACCTTACATGGCCGTGCCGTGCCGGCGGCACGACCAGCCTGGCAGTGCCGTGCCGTGCCCGTGCCTGGCTCGCCGCGCGGCCGGGCATCGAGAGGAGGGAGCGAGGCAACAAACCAGCAAGGGTGAGTGCGGCAGCGGGCCAAAGAAGGCGAGCGCGCCGTCAGGGAGGGAGATCCGTCGCCGATATGAGCGTGTCATCGCCGATTGGAACGCACAGCCGCCACGGTTGCCAACTGGAGCGCGCCGTCGCCGATACGCGTCACCACGATTCGCCGTCGTTGTCGCCGATTTGGAGGAGGTAGGAGGCGGCGGCTGTTGTGGGGATGGGAAAAAGAGGAGCCCCCAGTTGCCCAACATTGTCACCGTTGCCGATTCGGTTGGCGTTGCCGATGCGGAGCGCCACGATGGGGCCGGGACTGTGGCGCCCGAACACGCGCTCGTGGAGGCAGGAGGCTCGGCACATCGGAGAAGGAGGCAGGAGGCTGGGCGATCGGCGCATCGAAGAAGGAGGCAGGAGGCGGCGGCTGCTGTGGGGACGGGAAGAAGAGGAGGTTAGGATTTTCGTTTTTATATACTGGGCCAAAGTTCTAAATTGGCCAATACCGGGCCGAGCCAGTTACCGGGCCGTGCCCGTGGCTGCACCGTGGGCCGGCCTCGCGGCCCAAGCACGGCACGGGCCTCGTGCCGAGTGGCTGCACCGTGGGCCGGCCTCGCGGCCCAAGCACGGCACGGGCCTCGTGCCGGGTCGGCACGAGCACGGCTGCCTGCGTGCTGTGCCGTGCTTGGGCCGAGCTGCGCTGTGCCGGGCCGCAAGCCGCCCGGCGGGCTGGCCCGTTATGGACAAGTGTAGCCGGGCACCACATCGCCCTGTGAGATGGCAGCTCCTTACCTCTTTCTGCGGCGCCGCCGTTCGAGGCTAGCGACGAATCGAGCAACGATTCAGGCCAC
The DNA here is from genome assembly GCA_030272315.1 of Paspalum vaginatum. Classification (NCBI taxonomy): domain Eukaryota; kingdom Viridiplantae; phylum Streptophyta; class Magnoliopsida; order Poales; family Poaceae; genus Paspalum; species Paspalum vaginatum. The sequence continues at coordinate 14,472,464 of CM059016.1, read as the reverse complement.
CTATCCTCCACCTCGGCTATGGCAACCTGGTCGCGACCGTTGTAGCGTGGCCAGTTCGTGATAATGTCATAGTGAAGATTATTGGAAAGGGGCGTGGTGCACGTACGTACGGCGAGGAAAGCCCCAGCCTCATAGCAGTGACAATGGCGCCATGGCAGTCGAGGCAGGTGTCACCGTAGCCGTCGAGCCCGCACGACTCAGGATGTCGTAGCAGGTGAGACATATATATGGGTGCCGGAGTCCATAACCTAGAGGCTCCCCCATCCCTCTATCCCCATCGTTATTTCAACTATGCGTAACAGTGCCGTAACAATGCGCAGATCTCATTTTGAGACCACCGCTAGACTTGGCCTAAGGCTGAGATAGCTAGAGTTATAATCGAAGATGTCCGTCTGCTACGAACAAGAGCAGGAGAAGGATCCGAAGAGGTATCAGCTTGTCAAAGACTTAACTATAGACAATTCAGAACCGTACGAAGCCGGTCTCACCTGTCATGTTTGTGAGAAGACGGACTCAGAATCCTTATTTACTTTAATTTAAGATTAGATTAGAATTAGATTAGATTAGATATAGATACGAGTACCTGGCGGGCCGTACGTGCACGCGTGCCCAATCATCAACAGTACCCACTTTGCGCTGTTGGGTCCTATTCAACTCGATCCTCCGTTATCCGGCCGGCCGATATGTTAATATATACTCCGTAATAATGTTCTATTGATTCCGTTCCTCAAGGCAAGGGAGACGTCTTCACACATTCTTACCCGTCGTTGGGCGAGAATAAATTAAAGCATGCATGGACCGATTCGCGAAACATGCAGCTAGCTATGATTATTTTTGGCTGGTCGTACGTACTCGTACCGTATCCAAAGTTGAAACCGTGCCGCTGGAGATCAAATAAGCTATGACTACGGCTGTCGATCGACAGATGCGGCAATTATGTTAGTATAGTATCTGCTTAATCGAGATCCGCTGCTTATTCCTGCTTGTATAATGTGCACTGCTGCAGAGACAGAGAGATATCATCATGTAGCGCGTGCATGGCGACGATGTGATTGGTGAAGGAGTGGGCCGGGATTGTATGTATGTGTGGAGAAGATTCCTGGACATGCGGATCATGATCTCTCTCCCTCGCCACCGTACCCGTACCGGCGGCCCTCTCCAGTGAGATATGCAGGCCACCGACCCCGGCCCCTGCGCTGCGCCCCAACGCAAGGACACCAACCAACGTAGTACCGCCGACCCCCAGGCCCCAGCTAGAGCGAGCGCCCCCACCCCACGCGCGCGCCCTGCCCTGACGGTTGAGGCGTGCGCGGAACGCCGGATTATGCGCAGGCTCCCAGCCCTGGCGTCGGCGCGGCGGGGCCGAGCAAACAGGGCGGCGGCAAAAGAGATCGGATCGGAGGCCGGCCAGCAGAGGCAGCCTCAAATAAGGGGTAACCCGCAAAATTCGGATCGGGTAGTTTGGATTTTCAATACTCTAGATTCTCAGAAATGTTATTCGGTAAAATCCTAGAATTTCCTCGGTCTGGATCGGGTATCGGATTTTCTGATTTACTCGGTTTGTACATAACAACCTTACATTGCGCAAGTTCTGCAGCAGGTCACAACTCAAAAATAAAAATAAGGATGTGTTTGGTTGTACACCACAACCTGTGCCACGCTACAGTTTGTGGCTACCACGTGAAAAGAGCAACACGTTTGGTTGATGATTTAGATGTGGCGGCCACAAGAACGACAGCGCAATAAGCAGCATGGATTCTCGCAGCGGAGTGTGGCAGCCATTTCTTACGCCTCAGCTGCGGCACGTCACACCTGCCGCACCTGCGGCTTGGCGGCCTATGGCTGGAGACCAAACACGCCCATAGTTCTTGTGATGAATGTTTGTTAGATCCTCATACAACAATCACAACATCTTCAGACCTCATGGCAGGCACAGCTGCGCAATACATGGAGCGGGCGGCCGCGAACAGGGAGTGGGAGGCTGCGACGGTGGGACGCTGGGATCTGCGCAGCGCCAGACGGAGCCAGCCTGCGGGAGCGCTTGGTTGGTCTGGATTGGGATGGTAGCGGCTAGGGTTAGGAATGAGGACCAGCTGAGTTGGGGATTGGGGATTTGGCCATTAAGGGCGCGAGGAGGCTAGCATCCTGGGCTGCAAGTTTATTGGGCCAGCAACTGGTTGATGGGCTTTTCACAGAATATCGGGTTGTTGGGGAAAATCGGGCACCGGTGGGTGAAACCCTAATTTTCTGAACTAATTTTGGGTTCCAGAACTCCTTACCCGATCATTCGGATCTAAATTCTAGGTCCAGATAATATGGGTTCGGGAGTTTCGGGTTCAGGAATCGGATTCCGGTTTTTTCAGAGGCTTAGCCCCGATGCAAGGGCCATGCGCGCGTCCCTTTCCGCCCCATCACTGCACGCATTGCTTCATCTCTCGACGACTTCCCCTTCCCCGGATGCGCTGACCGGCCGGCCAGGGCCACAGCTAGCCTGGCACTGGCTCAACATACACTCATACAGTCATCGCGGCCGCTAGGCCGGCCGGCTACCAGGACTTATATATGTGGCTGGCCCACGGCGGCGCACATACCGGTCTCGGCCCGGTGTATCCCCGGACCCCAGCCATGGACTCTGAGACCACTTGTTAGATTGGCGCAGCGAGATCCGTCCCAACTCGCTCGGTACACATGAGTCAATGGCCTACCAGGCCCATAATACCTTAAGCCTAACTCACCCAAAAAAAACTAGTCCAATAGACGAGGATTGCCACCGCCTTACGTGGTGCTCCCCAACAATCGATTACGGATACGAGACTAAATCTATCACGGAAGGCTTGTTTCCCAACTCTTATTCCTAGGCCAATAATTTAGCTAATAGTATTTTGAAGATGAAATGGACAGATGGACCAAATACGAGACCTAGCTAGTTTAGAGAATTGTTGTTATACTAATAAAATGCCAGGCCGGTTCTAAACGTTCGTCAAGAAATTAAAAATAGAAGCATAGCATTGCCTGCCACACGTGCAAGGGCATCGCCTCTAGCTATTGTTCTTTTTTACATTGTGGTTCGCATGATTAGCCCCAATGAGCATGCACCGGCACCAGCACCAGCACCGGCCTTGATAGAGGCCCTAGCTAACTACCTAGTAGCTCGATTCACCATTGTCAGCCACCTTTCAGCCTACAGTACACCAAATGGCCCCTCAAGACGTCGGTTGCGTGCGCCTGTTATATTTTTGTGAAAGCCGGCCGGTTTCTTATTCCTTCTGACGAAAGATTTCGAAAACTCTTGTTCTCTGATACTGACCTCGAAACATTCTATCTTATTGAATCACTGTCAGGCTTTAATCTCAGCAATTCAGCATCATCAGCATACTTCTCCAAGAAAATAAAAAGGTCTCATGTCCACATATGCAGCTGAACTGTTACTCATTAGAGAGGGAGAGATCCCAGTGCAGCTTTCGGAGACGGGACTGTTGATCCGATGGCCCCCTCAGCAATCTGCTGAATCAAGAAAACTGGATTTTTTTTAGAAAAAATGTGCCCCGAAAGTATTAATTATTAGCTGTATTATTATCTCATATGAATTTGGTGATGATCAATTAATTGTGAATTATATATATCGGTGATGTGTATGTATAAAAAGAGTTGGTGGTATGTCATGGTGTGGTTTGGGTCTTGCACTAATCATGGCCACTGTACGTGTGTAGGGACTTGGGAGACATGATTTTGTTCACTAATTCATCAGTAGGTGATGATTGACTGTGAGTCTGTGACGATGAGATCGACAGGACGCATATATAAATTAGAGTTCATATAGTTAATTTGATGTGTTATGTGATTTGTGACGCAATATTATTCCTCCAGGCTAGTCTTCTTCGATCCCGTGTTTCTTTCCGTGGACGACTTGATTTTTTTGGGGTAATATAACACGTTAAGACCGGTGCGCATGGATGACGATAACAATAAACACACACATGTGCATTGCTTGAATAACATTTATCTGTCTAGTAGACATAAGTTTGATCATTTTTTTATGCTAATCATTTGGAGTATGATTGTGAGAGATCTTATTATTCATTGACTTTTGTGAACGCAATCTTATCATTCTGTCCATTTGTACTAATGATGAATTAATCATGTAGCGTAGCTTCCTACATATCCTTTATAATTAGGATGCACTAGTTTATCAACCTGTGCTCCGCACGGGATTATAATCTTATATATAAAATAAAAGTATTAAATGTTTGTGGATAAATTTATTTCCAAGGACTAATCCAAATTACTTTTCTTTGCATGTTGTCTGCATCGTTTTGATAACATAATATCCATTCGATATTACGTATTCTATATTGATTGTGATAGACAAATGAGTAACTATGTCCTACCTTCGTCCCCAAAAGAATGTAATCCTAACCATGTATTTTCCATCCATATTCATATGAATGTTCATGAATCTAAACATATTTATAGAATAATGAATGAATGTATTCAAAAGCAAGGATTGCATTATTTTTGTGACAGTATGTTTTACCATCCTTATTATTTTTTGGGTAATTTTGATATAAATTTAGAAGGTTATTTTACATCTTCTTTTGTAATATCAAATTGGGTAATTAAGATGTAGTGTTAGAGGGTTATATATTTTTCATAATGGTAAGGATGGTAATTATTTAAAAAATATAATTGATATAATAGCTATTAAGATTTCAGTCTATCAATTAATGGCTCGATGGTTCTGATTATTGACCTACTACATATCACCTCCATTCCTAAAAGAATGTAATCCTAACCCCATATTGATACATATGTTCATAAATCTGGACACATTTACAAAACACATTCATAAAATAATGAATGAATGTATTCAAGAGTTAGGATTGCATTCTTTTTGGGATAGTATATTTTACCATCCTTATTATTTTTTTGGTAATTTAGATATGAATTTAGAAGATTATTTCACTTTTTTTACTTCATAATAGAAAATGGGTAATTAAGATGTAGTGTTAGGAGGTTATATATTTTTCATAACGGTAGGGATGGTAATTATTTTGAAAACGGAATAGATCTGATGGCTATTAATATTTTAGTCTATCCATTAATGATCCGATGATTATGAATATTGTGAGAATTTCTAGTATTTATATTTTTTCTTAGCGCTTCTCTTGAGGATTAACATGAAAGCTCTAAAAAAGAGTTTTCAGTTAGTAGTAGATTTCATGTTTTGTTTTATATTTGTGAATTAGGTAATTAAGATGAAGTTTTAGAGGGTTATTTTATAAGTAATGTTGCTACGATACTCCAAAACCATTGTGGACCACTCGTCCTGTTGGATATAATGAGGTATTACACATGCCAGATCATGATCGAAACTTGTTCATACTTAATATTTAGAAAATAAATAAAATATGGGTTAAATTTTTCCATTGTAACGCATGTTTTTTCTAAGGGTAACAATGCCTGCCATATTTACTAATGTGGCAAATCTGTTGTAATTAAATGGCAACGTAAATAGCAAAGCAAAAGCTTGTCAGGAATTGAACTGTGAGCTGCTCTCAACGTAAATAGCAAAGCGAATGCTTCTGCCAGGATTGGAACTGTAGCCCTTTAGCTTTTAGGAAACCTATCTGATGGTTAATAACTCTTACACTGGTTGTAGGCCATCAAATTGATGGTTAGATGTTTTTCTTTTTTGTGAGAATTTCTAGAATTTTATCTTTTTTCTTAGCGCGTTTCGTGAGGATTAACGTGGATGCTTTAAAAGGAGTCTCTAATTAATAATAGTAAGATTTGCTTGGCATTACTCTTTTCTTTTCGACTTAACACACATACAAAAAGGAATTCAAATTTTTTGTACCCTCTTTTTTCTCTATCTGATGAATGTATATTTTTGATCATATTAAATATTTATGTTTAGATACATTTATAAAATAAAGTATCACAAAAACTCTAGGCAGCAGATGCTATTTGATCAAAATTATTGCTTTCTTAGTACAGAGTTCATTTATTCCGTACAAATTAAAAGTCTATTTAGACATGTCTACATCCTTGCCAATCCTATGCACGATTAGCCTTGCAATGTACTCACTCTGTTCTAATTTATAGTTCACTTTGGTTTTGTTCTAAGTCAAACATCTTTTATTTAAACCAAGCTTTTAGAGAAAAAACATCTATTACATCAAATTAGGCTAACTGTACTAATAAAAAATGTATTAGTAGTACAATTTTTAGTATTGTAGCTATTAAAATATTTTTCTTAAAACTTAATCAAAATTATAAATGTTTGATTTAGCACAAAGCAACTACGTATGATTTAAAATAAAGGCTGTAGCTTCTATATATAGTGTGGTCTCCCCAACTGCAGTAGCCACTGTTTGCATTGTATGTGATGCTTAAATTTGATGAGTTCTAAATAATGTATAGTTCGTACACATTCTTGTAGATGACTAGTAGATCTACATGAGGGTCCTCGGATTAACACACAGGGGCACAGGGCTATGGGAGGGCCCGGGCGGGGAATCGCCCCTGCCGAACTTAAAAGGAAAGGCCACTCCTTGGCGGCGATGGCGAGGAAGACAGCACGCAACACAACCAAGAACGATATGAGGAGGCCAGAGGGCGAGCAGCTGTGACAACAACAGAGGAATGCGTGGGGTGACCTTCTTGAAGATTGAAGACAACTACAAAACCTTACAGTCTCCATTCAGTGGCTCAAATCAATTGCCTAAAGATACGCCCATTTTCAGGCATATATATGAAATTTGTCACCTCGCTCCCTTTTATTTTTGTGTGAACCATGTGATAGGCCGCACAAAAGGATTGATGAGATCAGAGATTATGCAAAACCCACGGCAAGGTTAAGTTATGTTGCCTAAGAAAGACGTGTTCTTTTTTTTGTGGACAGTCTTGTTTGGTGTAGTGGACAAAGGGAGGTGGAAAAAGAAGTGGGCCTCAGCCTCACTCTCCTGATCTAGCTGGATACTCATCTACTAACAGTCTTTATTTTTCTGCCTAATAAGTTTGGTGAAGTTGTACCCATGCCACTCTAATTTCTCAAAACTGGATTTCATCATGTTGTTTGAAATGGACTAATGTCCTAGATCTAATATTATTAAAGATTCTGCCTGTAAGGTAGTTCCAAATGCATTGTACTAGCCAAGTTTAGGATCTATAACCTTGTAAGACCTTTGCAAATGCCGAGTCAAAAAAAAAAAAGGTAGAGGTACGATCACATACAAAAAATGTCTACTTGAGAAACCATTATATGTTTTGGTTGTTTTTCTATGTTGTTCTTTTCCACAACACTACTCAAAACATACAGTATGTGTGCATGATATATTTGAAGGAAAAGATATGCATGATAGATCATAGTTAACATAACGGTTCAGGTGCTAAAATGTCCCATATCAATAAATAACTAGGTGTTAATACATTATTTCATCTAAATAATAAATAATATAATGAAAACTATGAGGTCCCAATAAGCTTTGCTATTGCAGGCTCCTGAAGGTGCGCCGTAGCAGATTGAGCAACTCTTTGGTTCCGATCACTTATGTTAACTTAGGATGGAAGTGAAGTATAGTGATCGCATGGTGATAACTGATACAATGTATGAGCACCCCATTCCAGCTCAGCCAACTTAATTTCATCAGGCGTAGTCAAGGCTTAACTGTAGTCATCATCCAACTAACCCATAGGCTTGTGTGTGCCGTGAACCAACTAACCAACTCCCAACAGATTTTTCTTGAGGAGAATATGCCAACTAATTAGGCGCCCTGTTATACCATGGTATATCAGGTCATATCATACCATCACGTACCTTACAATGATTTTATACTATATAGTGAAATTATTGTGATTTCTTGTTTTGAAAAAAAATGCATTAGAGCTCAAATCCTACAATCAGAAACTTTGCAATGATGCAGAACTTTTAACAAAATGATTTGAACTTCTTTTCATGTGAATTAATAAACTCCTCTCCTTTGATATCGATCAGCTGAACTAATGAAATTTCATTAGAAAGCTAACGTCCCTTTTTTTTTCTTATACTAGCGATGTAATGCGCACGTGATATGAGACGATGTGCCGGGCAATCAAGGAAAGAGAGGAAGAAAAAAGAAATTAAAAGGAATGAGACCCGCTTGATTGACGTCTTTCATTTTTTATTAATTCCAAAACAAAGAAAGTATCTGGTTGGTAAATAATATGAGAAAATAAAACACTAATGGATGGAAACATTTTCTTTATATCAGTTTTAGACCATTTCCAACATGTGTAGTGTGGCTAATGTGAGGGGTACAGAGAGAAAAATGATATTATGAAAACCCATTTTTTATTGTGTAGATAAAAAAAGGGAATAATTGGCCAGAATCTCAATCACAGGGTAAAGAATGCGGTGGTGCCGGTGGATGAATGAATCAGCATTAGATCTCAAATCCGGGCGGGCGCCATTGGCCCACTCAGGCTGAAAACCCCACTTCCCAAAACGAAGCTGCAAAAGCTTCATGACATCTAGCACCATTGGCCTACATACTCGGCCGTGAGTAAGACTTGCTCCAGCCAGCATGCATCTAGAGGATTAAGAAATAATTCTCAACAACAGCAGGCAAACTAATGTACATCCATAAAGGAACTAAAGGTGCCAAAGTGTTTTTTAATCTGTCTTTGAGATGGACGGAGGAACCACGAGGAACAGCAGTTGCGCAACCGCCATAGGAGGAAGGAACGGCAGCTACAAGAGCAGTACCTCGTAAATAAAAGGAGGAGAAGAAAAAGAGATGGATGAGGACGATGGATGGAGCGGCCCTAAACGCCCGATCAGGGCAGCCACCGCGGGAACGGGAAGGAAGGAAGGAAGCGAGGAGGAAGCAGCAGGGAGGGAGCCGCGAGGCGAGGGAGGAAGACGATGGACGGGTGACGCCGCCGAGGTGCCGAGGTGGCGCCCAAAACGTTCGAACCAACCGCGGCCCGTACGGCGCACCGCCACAAAAGGCAGGCAGGCGGGGACAGGGCCTCGGCTCCGGCTCGGCCGGGGACCCATGCAAAAAGGGAAAGCGAGGGCCGCCCGGGCGGGGGCCCCACGCCGGCAGGCAGCCGGAAAGCTACCGCCGAGCGACCCCCCGGCCCCGTTCAAATCACCGAAACCCACCACTCCACCTCCACCTCCTTCTCCCTCCTCTTACAAATACCAACCAGGGCGCCGCCCTGTGCCCCCCGAGCCGAGACCCGTCCGTCGTTCGAGCGAACCGGCCGTAGCGCTATAGCAGCGAGGCCGTCGCGTGGCGCAGCCGGCGGTCGAGACAGCGAAGGGAAGCGCAGCAGCCAGGCGATCGAGCCGGGATCCGCAGGCAGACGGGAGAGGCACGCACGCGAGGTAACTGACGAAACGTCCGCTCTGGAATTCCCCTTGCTGAATTCTGAATTCTGATATATGATACGGCGCGGCATTCCGCGTTCGCAGAGGGGTACTGACTGGAGGATCGTCGCGCGGGTTCTGGGCGGGGATTAGTAGTAGTCACTACTGTGTATTTCCACCTTAATTAATTCCACCCCTGCACCCCACGCGAAGCAGAGGGTCGAAACAAGAACACTTTTTTTTTGTAGCAGTTAACAAAGTGGCGAAGCTCGCAGCCATCCTCTTCCTCTTCCTACTAGTACATTCGTGGAATAAGTATGCTGGCATCTCATCTTTTTCCCTCGTGCAGCTCTGTGATCTGTACACAGGATTTTAGTTACCTCTGTCCACCGTCTCATCTGTCATCTCATGGGATTTCATTTTAGGCTCTGCTTGGCACATCTCCGGGATCCATGTTCCATGCATGAGCATGACTTGGAGAGTTGGAGTTTATATATAGGACGACAGAATCATGTGGTTTCAGCGTATGTGTTTAATCCGAGGTGGCAGTAACCAAGCCACTCAAACCATATGCTTCCAATGTGCCCACTGCCCACAGCTCCAGCTCTAGAGTTTCTAGAGCTAGAGACACCCACCTCCGGAAATTCTTCCAGCCGGAGCTGCAGTCGTCCTGTTTTCACTGTCATAAATGATCTGCACCCTGCACTAGTTTTGGAGAAATTTAGGGTATCGAAGAGATCAACTTGTTGAAGAATGATCGGCAGCGTTTCTGATTACTAGTCAATTGACCCGGACCAAGGGCTAAGCCGAATAGGCCTTCTCTCATCATGGTATCTCCATCATAAAGGATATACAGCTCGCAATAATTTGGAATGCTGTTAAGAGATACGGAGTACAAGGGATCATACATTGGCAGTGTCTCTGATTAGTTATTGATCCATTGATCCGCAAATTGCTGTAGACAAGTCTGCAATATTTTGCTGTTGCCAATGTATGTTCAGTTCAGGTATGCCTATCAGCAGGATGGCCCTACGCCTGAAGTTGGCGGTGGTCAGGTGTCTAGATATGATAATGTATAGTTTTATAAGGACGTGCAAAGCCGACTTCCTTTTGGGAAGCCGAATTGTTTTGATATAAAAGAAAGGGCTTTTAAAGAAGTTGTTATCATGTCGCCTTACACACGCTTCAGATCAGATCAGATGCTAACAAACTCTGCAACATTTTTTAACTGTAACTGGGTCAGAGCAAATCCTAAAATAGTAGATTTAGTGCCACTCAGAAGCGAGAACCATTCTCTTTTGAGTTCCAAAGGACATTGGCCATTTAAAAATTCTGGGGTACTGCCAAATAATCTTTTTGTCGTGCCCACAGTATAGTCCAGCTAAATATTCACATGTTTATAATATTCTGATTCCTTCCATTATTCAGTTTGCAGAGCAGGCACAGGTCAATTCTTCATATACATATTTTCTTGTTTGCCGCCTTTGCTCCCTTGTCTTCTCTCTATTGCTGGTACTTTTATCCTCTTATGGAAGTATGGTGTAGCCAGTTCTATAATACCATCAAATAAGTCCATAACAGATAACGCCATACCGACATACATGATCTCAAGTAAAATAATTAATAGCTTGATCATTGTCGTCTGTCGGTACTCATGGCAGATAGGTTGTCAAAGTACATAGAGTCATTCTATCCACCACTGCCATGTCATCTTCCTGGTAGGTAGTGAGGAAATCATTGTCCACATGATGGGTATATAAGACTTTAATACAGTTGGCCCATCGATGTCGATTCATCGGAAGATTGGAACATCTTGTTTCCTCTGTGGTCACACTTTTGCCAGTTTGCAAGTCCTCATTGTTTGACAAAAAGGTTCAGGTTTGTTGTAACATTTAATGTTGCGAGCTACCTTAGCTTCAAGGTTATTGATAAGTGCTTAATGCAGTATTACTTTTTTGGAAATTCAGTATGAACTATGGATGTTAAACTTGTACTTTGGTCTTCTGTACAGGAGCTGGATTCTTCCGTTAGTACTCTGGCTAGTGATACCATGGATGTGTCTGATGAGAAGTGTGCTCATCCATCGGACCTGCCTAGCACTGTTGATGTTGTGCAGTCTCAGAATGGCATCTCTGAACATTTGGGATCTGCTGTAGTTGATGGAGCTATTGATCATTCTGAGCAAATGGATGATGGTAAGTTTGTTGTGGTTGATGCGTATATCAGTTCCAGTGAACATTTAGTTGATAAATCTGGTTGTTTCTCTAGCATTAATTTAGAAATGCAATGTACTGACGATGGTTGTATGGATTCAGAGCATGCTGTAGTTGAAGACTCTTTTGTTAAGGTTGAAAAGAGTGCTGATAAAGAAGAGAATCAGGAAAAGATTCCGATGGAAGAAACAGTGATGAGTGATGGCACCTCGATCACGTCAATGGAGGACGCCCTGGAACCAAATAATGATCTCCCATCAGAGCCTGAAGATATGAGCAACCACACTCATATTCTGTCAAATGGCAAGTCTTCCAATGGAAATAGTAACGTATTTCAAAGTGCAAAGAGTGTGTTGTCTGCAACGAAGAAAGTGAAGGTAATTCTATTTCTTTAACCTGTTTTTCATGCGTGATTCATTAGTTATCTAGCAGAAATATACGCACTACCTTTCTTCCATTTGCAAACTTTAAACCTACTTGAGGAAAAACCTGCTTGTAGCACAATTTATTTCCTTTTACTGAAGCTTTTGGCTCACTTGTACACATTAACCTGTCTTGACCTTTCTTGTTTACAACCTACCAGTGTGTGTTCAGTACTCTCTGTAAATAAACTAGATTTATGTCTCTAAGTTAGAAGCCTTTCTTGGGAATTAAAAAAGAAGCTAAAGGATAGGCTTAATTACCTGATTCAATCAAACAGACAATCTAGTCGTTTATATATTTTCATGCATATTTCTTGCATACGAGGTTTTGACTTTCTCTACATTGTTATTATAGAAAACTTCATCCACGACTACACGGAAGCCACTACAATCTACTAATAGAGGCAATCAAGATGACGGGAAATCATCAATTGGAAAGGCCACAGTTCCATCAGGCCCAGTTTTCCGTTGTACTGAGCGTGCTGAGAAGCGCAGAGAAGTATGTGTCATATAATTTTACTTTCTATAAGAAAAATGTGAAGATTTATTAGTGACTTAGTGTGGAATGTTCTCATAATTACTGTCTACATGTTTTGCTTGCAGTTCTATATGAAGTTGGAGGAGAAGCATCAGGCTATGGAGGAAGAGAAGATTCAGTTGGAAGCTAAGTTGAAGGTAATTTATCTTACTGTCTGTCATTTTGAGCGAGTTGCGTCCTGTGTCTCCGTAATCCCTTTTCAATGTTCTGATTGTTTAATTGACCTGAACCTTGATGCCCAACTAACTGAAGTTCATCTGTTGCTTCAGTCATGATTCAATCATGCATGTTGAGCAATTTTCAGAAACAGAGTATTTTATTGTCTCTCTACATTCATTGTGAATCTGCAGAAAGAACAGGAAGAGGCTCTGAAGCAGCTGAGGAAGAGCTTGACCTTCAAAGCCAACCCCATGCCGAGCTTCTACCACGAGGCGACTCCGTCCCCCAAGGCCGAGGTCAAGAAGCTGCCCACGACCCGCCCCAAGTCGCCGAAGCTGGGCAGGAGGAAGACGACCACCATGGAGACGTCGAATTCCTCGTCGGAGAGCGAGGGCATGAGGCCGTGCTGCCGCGCTAGCCGCGATGGCCTTGACAGCAACTGCAAATGCGGCGGCAGGAGCAGCAGCAAGGCGCAGGCCGCGAAGGCCAAGCCAGCGGCCAAGAAACAGCAACAACCGAAGCACCGCGCCCACAAGATCGCCGGCGAGGGCGCCATCAACATCGCCGTCCACTAGTTGCTGCTGCTGCTTCTAAAACTTGCTCCTTTCTTCTGGCCGCATGCAAGATGACGACAACAATGGCGTGAAATTTTTTCTAAGTTATGAGGGTGCTTGACGGCTTGTGGATTCGGTGTAGATAATAAGTGTTATGGTGACGACGAACAAGGGCTCTGCTGCCATGCACGAGTGAAGCCAGTCAGTGTCAGTCGGACAGAGGTGGTGTTTATTATTTGTTTATGCTAATCTTATTTACTGTGCTGTTGAAGATGGCCTGCACACTGCCACTGTGCAGAGCTGTTTGTTTGTTTTAATTTATTGTGGGGTGTGGTAAGGAAGGTCGAGTGTTGGATGCAAGTTGTACAAACAAATGAGGGTTTGTTGGTGGTGATCGCAAGGAACTATTTATCTGCTGATTTTATTCTTACTCACTGCACTTGTGTTGAGTTCCTCAAGAGCCCTTGTCTTAGTTGATTTTCTCTTAATTTGTTCTGGGTACTTGTTTCTTTTGTGATGTATGTGCATATGCAATGAATATCATCTTTGCTTTCACCTGATTGTCATGAAAAAAAGGCTGATAAGAATCCTACGACCCATGCGCCTTCTAAGGAATAAATTTTTGCAATGACGATGGCATGATCGTTTGGCAGGAGAAAAAGGTGTTATTTGGATTATGATGCAATTGGTCATGCCAAATATATGTCGGTCATAACCCATCTAGTGCATGACACACTTTGGAAAAGCACGTGTTTGAATTGTAATCACACTAGATGCCAAAAGCTTGCAAAATGATTAGGGAAAGTGGGTTTAAGTTGCAATAGTGTCAAAGTTTGGGTCCATATGTTAATATTTTTTTATTTTCAAAACATAGTCAATATAAATGGTTTTATGGTGGTACTTTTCATCGGCTATCTCACTTAAGCATATATGTAGAAACACAATGTCACCGACACAATCATATTTTCTTGCATTTCTGGTGGTTGATAAAAATTATTCTTTTTATTTGTATTTTATTTCATGTGCCCACAAATATAAGCACGTATGATTTTTTAAGGATAAATTGAGGATGGATTGGGAGTAGGAACTAAGTAATGTGCCGCTCAATAAAAACCATGAACCATAGTTGTTGCTTAATTGTAGTCTGGCTAATTAGTTAAACAATGGTTTCAAAAGGGGAGATCACTTAAAATAAAATGGGTCTACCTATTTTTTGAACTAATACATTGGGGTTTGGTACCTAAAGGTTATTATATTTACGGACACATTTCTAACGCTACAAGTCCTTATATATTCCCAGTTTTGTCTTCTCCGCTACAATCCCGAGGTCGACAGTCCCTATATCCAATTTTTGTCTCTCCTCCGAAAAACCTCTAGGCTGATCTCTGATTTTAAGGCTGAATTCAAGGATTCCTTTATCCTCCATCCCCATCACTATTCCAACTACACATCTCTCTGTCTACGATGCAGAACAGTACCGTAACAGTGTATCATTTAATTTTAGGGATCCAATATGGAGCATCCCTTGGATTTAACCTAAGAACACAATTGTGAAATAAATTTGAAGTTTTACGACCGAAACCGAACATGAATGCACTTAGGTTCGTTTTTTATGTTTCATCTGACATGGAAACTCCTCTCATCGGATGTCCGGGCGCTAGTAGTACCGAATAAAAAGAGTGTCCTAAGGTTTAAAAAACTTTGGCAGAAAACTACGGGGTTTAAACAAAATTGACCAAAGCTTCATTTCTTCTCCTTTTGGACCTTCATTTCCCTTTGCCACTTGCGTGGCAGATACACCTGGCCTGCCTCGATATTCGCGCCCGCAGCGCCAACGGCACGGCGCAGCCCACGTCATCGCCCGCCGGCGTCCTCCCTCGCCTATCCAGTATCCACTTGGGCCGTCCGTTGGCGCTCCCTCAAGTGGCCGGTTTCACTCGAGCTCCGCGCCTCCGCCCGCCGCGCCATGAGAGCCGCCGCCTGCCTCTCCGCCGCCGCCGTCTCCCTAACCCTCCCATCGACCTCCGCCCCCGCCGCTGCGAGCGCACCGGGCCCGCGCTGCCGCCGGAGCCCCACCGCGCTCCTCCGCTGCTCGCCAGCTCGCCGCCGTGCGCCCGCCCGGGCGCGGGCGCTCGACGAGCGGCTGCTCGAGGCCGCCGCGGTGCAAGCTCCGGCGAGTACCGAAGGGGATGATCCTGGTGTTGGCGTTGATGAAGGGAATGGAGGCGGTGGCTGGGAGGGCGATGAAGCGGGAGCGGAGGAGGTAGTGGAGGAGGAGGAGCAGCAGCAGCGGCCCCCGCCAAGGGCTTTTGTGAAGAGCAGGCGGCAGCGGCAGGAGGAGGAGGAGGCCGCGGCGGGGCAAGACCGGTTCAAGCTCATTAACGGCAAAGAGGTGGTAGCTCGTTTGCTTTGTGCGTGCCCCCAATCGAGCGGCTTTCTCCCAGCTAACTGAGAGGTTGCTGCTGCCGCTGCGTGTGCGAAATTTGAATCTGATACAGAATATAATCTGCAACCCAACAGGTTCATCGGAGATATATTGACTTTTGATTTGTGTTATTATTCGAGTATTTAATGCCACAAGGGTACGATTTGCGGGGGCTGTGCTCTGAAGATTGGCCATGTGAATTTGTGTTGTCAGGCAATTTCAGTGTCTCATTTCTGAATCTGTGTATCTGGCTACCTGCAGATATTTCAGGAGAAGGCTTATCTGGTTGGCGTCGAGTGCAAACGGACAGGAGGGAACCTCTTCGGCATAGAGGAGTCTGTTAAGGAGCTGGAGCAGCTGGCTGATACAGCAGGGCTGGTGGTCGTCGGCTCAACCTATCAGAAGTAAGGTTCTCTTTGCCAAGATCATCTACTGAGCATGCCTTGTGCTTCACTGGCAACATGGTTATATGTTCTCATGATATAGATAAAGATGGGCTACTCTGGAAAATCTAAGATGCTTGCTCGGTCTGATGTTGCCAGCGAAATGTTGTGTAGCTAAGGGTGAACTTTGTGGGCCAATTTTTTTCAAAGTCCCTCATGCTTTCTGTTTTCCGTTAGGCTTTCTACCCCAAATCCAAGGACTTACATCGGTTCAGGGAAGGTTTCTGAAATCAGGACTGCGATTCAGGCCCTTGATGTTGAGACTGTAATTTTCGATGATGAGTTATCCCCTGGGTAAGACTCCGACCTATTACTCTGCTATTATATTCAATCTGTCTACCTAGTTATTATTATTGTGCTCAAAATGTTGGGTTCTCATAATGCTTGTTAACATGAGTCTGTTTTAGGATGCTATTTTAGGATTTAGGAATGCTGTAGGGAACCGTGAATGTTAGTGCAATTCCATTTTGCTCTATACTTAACCAGGGGATACTTGAAGAAGTTATCATATGATTTTGACACCATGTACTTGTGTCGATCCTACTATCTCTTCACCTGCTCCCTGATCATATTTTATGAAACCAGCAACCACTTTAGCTTGGCCTAGTAGTTAAACGTTCTGATAGTGCATATCCCCAATACTGATTTCAGGCAACTACGTAACTTGGAGAAGTCATTTGGTGGGAGTGTACGTGTTTGTGACCGAACTGCCCTTATTCTGGATATTTTTAATCAAAGGGCAGCAACACATGAAGCTGCTTTACAGGTAAAAATCATGCATGCATTAGCTTTACTAATATTAGTATCTTGCGATATCATTTCTTGACATGAATGTTGCAGTTTTATGCAGAATGAACTTATTTGTTGTCTACATGATTTACTTTATATTCTATCTTCCTTTTTAGGTCACCTTGGCTCAGATGGAATATCAACTTCCTAGGTTGACAAAGATGTGGAGTCACCTTGAACGGCAGGCAGGAGGTCAAGTTAAGGGTATGGGTGAGAAGCAAATTGAAGTTGACAAGCGCATCTTGAGAACTCAAGTAATATTCTGATCTGGCAGTAAAACATTATTTGTGCTCAAATAATCTATTGGTAATTGACATGCCACTCTAATCCTTTGTGTGGAATAAAAAGTAGATGGCTTTGGAATTTGGACATTTTTCTAGTAATACAGCAAATATATTTAGAGGGCTTTTGTATTTTTCTTTTCATATTGTTTATTGCTGAATTTGTACTTATTGAATTTTAAGAAACTTTGTTTGTTTGAATTTTTTTAGGAACTTATGAGTCTCAAACCTATATGTCATTGATAGATAAGTGCATTGAGGAAAGAACTGGAATCTGTTCGAAAACACCGAAAACTGTATCGCAACCGTCGCCAATCAGTCCCTGTTCCTGTTGTTTCTCTGGTATAACAATGTAAATTTCATCAAAGTAATCAAAATTTTCCTATTCTTTTGAAGCTATGAATGTATTCAGTTCCAAAAATTTCAGGTAGGGTATACAAATGCTGGGAAAAGTACGCTTCTGAACCGCTTAACTGGAGCAGATGTGCTTGCAGAGGACAAGTTATTTGCCACTTTAGACCCAACAACAAGGAGGGTTTTGGTATGTTATCAGGAAAACTCTCTTGTCCCATCAAAAAAATGAAAATGAGATAAAAATTTTCCACTAGAGTCATTTAAGATAGATATGGCCAGCCTGCAACATTATTATTATTATTATTATCATTTCTATGCCTTTGTGAAGGATATGGTTATTAATTTATTATAATTATTTTTTGGATAGAGTGATCCATTGTTATATGTAATGCACACTTAACCACGACTGGAAATAATTTTGCATTACTATGCAGACGAAGAATGGGACTGAGTTCCTTCTAACTGATACAGTTGGATTCATTCAGAAGTTACCCACTATGCTGGTAATATATGCATAAAGAATACTCCTCTTGTTCAGTGTTATATCCTGAAGAATAAAACTGCTGCATTCTATGATTTTCCCTACCTTTATGATGTTAACTTTAATATATCATCTGTTGATACTTGTCCAGGTAGCAGCATTTAGAGCAACATTGGAGGAAATATCAGAATCGTCAGTTATAGTTCATCTTGTTGACATTAGGTACTATGCAGTTACAATAGGGACTGTCCCTTTGTTGTGAATTCAATTCATTTCATTTCATGCACTATCTCATAACGTGATGTGTCTTTCAGCCATCCATTAGCTCAACAGCAGATAGATGCTGTTGACAGAGTACTGAAGGAGTTGGATGTAGAGCCAATCCCAAAACTGATCGTGTGGAATAAGGTTTGTTTGTTCAAATAGTAGACCTTTTTCTGATAATTTATTCAACATTTCTAGTCAATTTCATATATTGTAGACAGCATAGACAAGATTATGATGGTATAGTTTTTGTATGCCTGCTCTGGTTAGTGCTATGCTTACAATGAAATTAAACGATGCGGAAGCTCCTTGAGTAAATATGAATTGATTTTCAATTTTGTTCTGTGTGTATCTCAATCACTCTGAATAGGTTCTATTCTTGTCAAGAATTTACAAAGTAGTAAATCTCTAATATTGATATAAATGGTGTTTGTGCTTGTGGAGCTTTGGTATTGGCTCATTTTTCTATCCAATTTCCACGTTCAATCGTAAGCATAGTTAAGAATGTTTGGATGATATCAAAAGCAAGACATGATTACATATTTGCAACCAGAGCTAATCCATCAAGTGATATGATGACAGCGGTATATTCTTCAAGCACTTTCCTGAGTACAATCATTTCTTCAAGTGCTTTCTTGAGTACAATATTTTTTCTCCAGTTGCTTCCTTGATTACACTAATCAAGTGCTTCCTTGGTTCAATAATTTCTTCTTCAAGTGCTTCCTTGATTAAATAATTTCGTCTTCAAGTGCTTCCTTGATTACAATATTTTCTTCTTGGAGCTGAGCACAAGTTGTATGTCACGCAGGTTGACAATACCGATGAACCGTTGAAAGTGAAAGAGGAAGCTGAGGAACAAGGGATAATCTGCATATCAGCAATTAATGGTGACGGCCTTGAAGACTTCTGCAATGCAATCCAAGGGAAGCTAAAAGTATGTGTTTTCACCTTTTTATGCAAATGAATTGTTTTTCAAACATGTCTTTTTTTTGTATTGTGCTCTTAATGAAATAATTAATGCGTCGTCTTCTATAGGACTCAATGGTGCCAATAGAAGCTTTTCTCCCGTATGACAAAGGAGATCTACTAAATGACATACATAAGGTTGGAATGGTTGAAAAAATGGTGAGTGTTGTGTTTGCTAAAAGATGCAGTTTCTTTGGTATCTTATAATTCAAGAACATTACTTTCTTTTGGTGAATTTTAATGTCTCTATAATTTTGTTCTAATCTGAGTTAATTAAGTCATTGTTGTAAAAGAGAGAATTCGTCATGTATTGCAAAAATATATCTACTTTTACTGGCTACAAATTTCTCTGAACATAATCACAAACTACTTTGCTTACTGCATGTCTTCGAATACATATATTATCTGGATATTTGTAGTAATTTCTTGAGATGTTTTCATTTTTGCTCAATGAAATCTTACGTTTTCATGTTCTTATCAGGATCTAATGACGAATCTGCTCTCACGATCTTTAATGCAGGAGTACAAGGAAAACGGGACATTTGTAAAAGCGCATGTGCCTCTGCCTCTTGCAAGGCTTCTCACCCCTCTACGGCAGCAGGTGGCAGCTGCACACTGATGTGCACGTGCTCCGTAGTCCTTGATGCCATGACACACATAATTTGCCACCTTGTAGATTCGCAAAAGAAAAAAAATGCATTTGTTTGTAGGAAATTAGTCATAGACCTCCACTTTTTTTAATCTGTGTAGGGCATCAGCACGTGCGCGTACTGAATTAGATGTATATATATCCACAACAGACTTGTAAATATTATCAACTGAAATTTAATCTCCATCCATTCTGAGAATCATTCTCACTCTACAAGCCCATGTAACTGCTATCTGCTATGTGCATCCCTATGAACAGATACCACGAACCCTCTGATCACGAATTTGCATATATAGTTGATGTGGTTAATTATTCCCGCATCAAAAAACCATTTCGAGCTGAATTGCACAGTAACAAGCAAAAAACATTGTCAATATTGTTTTACCTTTACATGGCAATACAACTTTCGAAAAGAGTGGTAATTCACAAGACTGGCAGACTTTATGCTGAAACTTGTTTTTGACTTCGGCTGCTAAAAGCATTAGGCTATGCTGCCTTATCAAAACTAAACAACCAACAATTAACCTTTAGGCTGACATGAGCGTACCCAGTCCCAGTTACTTGCCTATATCAAAATTGTAGTAATTAGAAATATCACTGTGCATTCAGTCCAGAACTGTAACCTAACTACTACTTAGGCAGCAATAGCCTGCGTTTCAGACATAGCATTTTTGTAGAATGTGCTCAAGCTTGTGCGTGCAATTGGCTCTCCAAATAATGTTGCCGTGGAAGACCTGAGAATTTTCACCTCAACAAAGTCACCAATCACTGGCTTACGTGCTTCATCACCTTCAAATGAATGTGGTATAGGGACACTGGCAAATGAGACCTTATGCCCCCTATCCGTCTTCCCTATCAGCTCCGTTTTGGGAGCACGCTTGTTGGGACCCTCGACAAGAACAAGCTGCACTGTACCGATTTGAGAATCATAGTTCTTTTTTGTTGTCTCACGGAAGGTATTAATCATCTCAGTGAGTCTCCTCTGCTTCACATCTTCGGGGACATCATCCTCATAGTTCCGGTGAGCATGAGTCTTTTCTCTCATGCTATATGCAAACATGTAAGCCATATCATATCCAACAGCCCTTACAAGGCTGAGGGTCTCAGCATGTTCGTCTTCTGTTTCTCCACAAAAACCTGCAATACATCAGAGACAAAGTTTCAAATTAAAACAGAGTAATCCAATAGAGTGCATTAACGAAAAATCTGCAGGCTGGATCCAAGACAGTGGAACAAAATTGCATGCCACTGTGAATTATGCAAGAAATGCAGAATATTATTACATGCACCAAATGCTAGTACTACTGTTATAGATTATCAACCAAGCAATCTTAATCTCATTTAAACTGTCATCCATAGTGGCTTTGCAGTATCATGATACAATGCTGAACACATCTCAAACTACTAAATAGTTGTAAAATTGCTGCTGAATTTCCAGCTTCTCCATATGCATAACTAAATACAATTCCTTGCTGGTGATTAGTGACAACAATTGATTCCAAATTCGAATTGGTCTGTTCTAACTCCTTACCACATGGCAACTCTAGAGTCTATATGGTCTATTCTCACTCTTTTTGAGGCAGTTATACAAAAAAGAAAAAGAAAACTAAGTTCAAGAAAAAAACATCCATTTTGGGAGTACTTTGTTCAGAAGATCATGACTACAGAAAATCAGGAAACACATGACTTGATCTGCATAGTTTAAGACAATGCAGATTATGAGGTGAAAGAGAGCTTACCAGTTATGAAATCACTGCTTAGCCCAACATCAGGAACGACATTACGAATTTTTTGCACAAG
Source organism: Paspalum vaginatum (assembly GCA_030272315.1). Lineage (NCBI taxonomy): Eukaryota > Viridiplantae > Streptophyta > Magnoliopsida > Poales > Poaceae > Paspalum > Paspalum vaginatum. Next base: position 14,450,771 of record CM059016.1, on the reverse strand, counting down.
CTCTAAGTATGCTTCTCGAGTATAACCCCTACGCATTCGTTCCAGCACTGCTGTACTGCCTGTTTGTGCTGGCAAATGAATAAGATTGCAGATGTTATACCTATCCCGCATCAAATACAGTAGATCATCTGGGAAATCCTTTGGGTGTGGTGAGGTAAACCTGAACCGCATCTCAGGGTATTCCACAGATAATCGATCCAGGAGATCAGCAAAACGCAACCCCATATTCTTCACCTTGCACATACTGGAGAATCCTTCACTAAGTTGCCAGTTTTTGCCAGGCTCCAACTCTTCTACTTCAGAAGTGTCATTGTAACTGTTTACATTCTGACCAAGAAGCATTACCTCCTTCACACCTGCTTTCCACAGTTCACCAACCTCTCGGACAATAGAAGACACTGGCCGCGACCTTTCCCTACCTCTAGTGAACGGAACTATGCAAAATGAGCACATATTATTGCAACCTCTCATGATTGACACAAATGCCGTAACTGAATTATCAGAGATCCTTACTGGAGTGATGTCAGCATAAGTCTCCTCAAGTGATAGAAGTGTGTTCATACCCTTATACCCATAATCGACCTCCTGGAGCAGCCTAGGCAAATCTCTATATGCATCAGGTCCACAAACAACATCAACCATCTTATCAGAATCAAGTATTTTCTCCTTCAGTCGCTCTGCCATGCACCCCAGGACAGCAATCTTGGGTGGCCGCAGAGATTTTGATCTCCCTTCAGCAACATTAGTTTTCCATTCCCTTTTCAAAAACCAAAAGTAGTTGAGGCGCTGCCAGACTTTCTGCTCTGCATTGTCACGGATGGCACAGGTGTTGATAAATATTATCTCTGCGCTCTCAGGGTCAGGGACAATTTCATCATAACCTTCGTTTTTCATGACAGAAAGCACAATCTCCATGTCATTTATATTCATTTGGCACCCATATGTCTCATGGTAGATGCGCCCCTTGCTTGATTTTGTTGAACCAGACACTAAACTAGACAAACAGCAAACACAAGGTGATGTTATGTTCCATGCTAGTAACAAACACCACAGGCAGATATACATTACAATGAGAATAACCAACCGACCATGATAAATTAGAACAACAAAACAACACTTCATAGAGGAAAAGAACAAGGTTTTCAGCTCTTTAAAATTCGTTGCCAGACTACCAGTGGTCCAAGATAGTGGTGAAGCTTGGAAACGGTATATAGTTGCTGACAACAGGTAAAGCTTGGAACCGGTATGTAGTCAGTTAGTCAAATGACACACTAATGTTTATTTGAAGCAGTTGTATACTCAATCATTAGTACAACTCAAAAAACAGAAGTCCGGTGTATGCAAGAGATAGCCTCTATATGTTGACATAACATGTAATTAGCACCACCTAGACACAGTTAGTCACATTAGTATAGTACTACCTCTGTTGGGATTTGTGACGCCGGTTAAGCCGAAGCTGAGCTTGTTACTTTATACTCCTACAAGGAACAGATACTTTCCCCTCCCCCTATCCCCTTCCTTCAGCCTAAAGTCCTAAACCCATACCCACCTAACTTGCATGAATTCGAGCCCCATAAATGCAAACGGTGCGGGATCCACCTCCACCAGAATCCCGACCACTCGAAAGAACAGCAACCATCTCGATCCAGAATCACATTGCAACGTACTACAAGGCAGCAAAAGACCGGATTTTCCCGACTGACGAGCAGGTAGAAGCCAGAGCCCAGAAGGTGGAGACTGGAGAGGACGGGAATGGGAATAGAGCAGAGACTTACTCAGTCTGGGGTTCGGAGACGGCCGTGGCCGCAGAGGCGGCGAGCGTGCGCGCGAGGCGGCGAGGCGGCGGCGGCGTTGGGAGCCGGCGTGCACCGGCCGGGGAAGGAAGGGGAGCTGACGAGTAGGGGCGCAGCGAGGCGAGAAGGAGGCGGTGTCTGTGGCGGAGGCTGCGGCTACCGAGGCGGAGCGCGGCGGCGGCGGTGAGGGGGGCCAGCGGCGCCGCCATCGCGCTCGGGTGTGGCGCAGAGTGGATGGAGGTGAGGGGGAGGTGTGGCGGCGTGTCAGCGGTGCGGGGAGGATAACCGTCGGGGTCTCGCCGTCCGTCTGATCGATGATCAGCGGTTAGGAAAGCTGAAAGTTCAGGCTCCAATTCATGAATCACGAGGGCACGCTTCTTCATATGTCTTGTGCATCGCATCACTACCGTTCGCTTGGACTTTATAAACTAAAATAAACCAATTAACATCATCATCAAACAAACAAAACAATAGGATAATTTGGTCCAAAACAAAGTACTGTATGCAGATGTTTTTTGGAGAACAAATGGTTAAAAAGCACAAGACCATACCAAAGACACCATTTTTTATAAGGATACCAGGAACATCTTACGCATTACTCACTGTGTCATTATACAGCACAATCACCTAGGACAGACTGCGGATACCACTCTGCTATTGGTGATGACTGATGAGACATGCCATTACATTTGTACTGCCACCATTACATGAACAATAGACAATTCTAAAGAAACTTTATGAAACAAAAGGGTGACTAATTTTAAGCTGGATTAAATTGAGCTATAGTCGCTACAACCCAAAAATATATATATATCCACTGCCTCTACAACTACAAAAACTGAACATGTGCCATGGATGCGATAAGTGATTAAAGCATCAACTTTGACTTTGCTTGTTTCAAGCCCTAAACAGAATGCACATTCAGAAATTGTCCTTTGCCATTACAGATCTTGCTGAAGTATTTGGCTTCATGTCGGAGGCACACTCTGTTCTCCTTCATGCCCAGTTGGCTGCTGCATCTTCAGGAGGTGATGGAGACCAGCAATAACATGCTGGCGGCTGGTTGGTACTCCGGTCTTTGCTAGGGCTCTGCCATGCTTGTCCAGGAGCACAAAGCAAGGGACATACCTGATATCATAATGCAGAAGCTGCAAGTTTACACATAGAGATAGCTGTTAGAATACTGGATAATTCACAACTCTGAGCAGTGATGGTTCGACATGTGATACATAAATGCGAACAGATCCTGGAGGGAAATGGCGAAACAACTAGTGGACTACTGGACTTTCTATAATACAGAAAAGAATGAACTTCAATGTTGAGTAGCCAAAAAAATGAAGAAGATGTTAAAGGGAGTTGAAAGATGCAAAACCAAGTATCATGAAAAGTGCATAATGATAGGACAAGTGAGATAAATTTACTCATTCAAGGGTAGCAAGGCATTCAGGTGTTATTAACTTACTATCGGTTTATAACTTGATCATATGGCATTAGTCAACATGAAATAGCAATGGGTAGGGGGAGATAGATACAGCATCTTAAATTGTAAAGTAATGTAGCATTTTGCAGTCTTCATCAGTTCTTTCAGTTATACACAGCATCATTCTAGTGACAAGAATACAGCTACTATCCAAGTTCCAGAGACTCTGTCAATCTGTATCCTTTTTCAGGGAACAAAGCAGTTCTTGACTTAAATTCAACCAAAAATAAGATAGCAAGTGAAGAATTCCTACATATCTTTCATGAGAACATATAGTTTCCTCGTTTCCACTAGTTATTATATGGAAATACCATTTTCCTATTTTACCATAAGTAACACTATGATCTCCATATGCAGACACACAAATAAGACAAAGGTAATAGGTAACAAATGTTTTGGTATACAAGGACCGGTATTTTGTGAATTCAAGGGGTTCAGCATCCCCATTAGCAAATTCAGCATGTTTCCATGTTCCAAAAGTTTGTCAAGAAATCAAGTAGGTAGTCACCACATAGTAAACCTGTAAAATTTCAAATTCATCATAGAAAATAAGAAACAGAACAGACAAGCAGCCAATCTGGCACTGTTCATATGAGCTAACAGTATGCCCTTTTGAATTCTTTAATTCTCAACATCAAAGATGAAATCAATGTTTAATTTTTGAGGCGTAGCTAACTTTATGTGTACAACATGCATGAGTTTCTCACTAAAGGAGACACTGGATCCCCTAGTCATCAACCAATTTCCCTTGGTTAATAGTACTTAATACTCCCTCCATTCTGCGATACTTGTCCAGAGCATACCAAGTGCACAGACTAAGATAATTGTAGTTCCCAAAAAGAAAGTCAACGTGAAATGACCATTCATAATAATAGAACAAATTCTTTTCATCGGGGCAGGCTTAGGGAGTGGAAATACTGTGATAACGTCAATAACCACACCCTTGATATCCTCATTCCTTAATGGATAAGTGTTGTAGAACACTTTCTCCCAAGTCCATGGACAAGTAGTCAAGTATTGTGGAACGGAGGTAGGATATATAGCGCACTGATTCATTCATGCTGCATGAAACTGGTGTATGTGAGCGGAAAGCAGATGCTGCACTAAAATGCGTGGTTATAACCCAACAATCTATAGGGCTAGCCATATTCAACAAATTACAGCTTCTGACAAGGCTCCATTTTCAACCATCAGTAAATCTTCACCAAGTCACACCGATTCCAATGCCCACTAGATGCTATCACCGTAGTAGAGAGATCAGTTCAGGCATCATATTTACTTATCTTGAGCACTGGATTCATGGACTGTGAAGGAAGAATACAGGGCATGATAGCCATATCTACTGCGCAAAGCTCTTCTCTTTCACTGTTATATAAAGTTCTAAATGGTAACTTGAGAATCCGCTTTGGCCCAAGAACCAAAACAAACCAAGGAGATAAAGATCAGCACTAATCATGGATCTATGTGCTGTGATGTGCAACATCATTGGCACAAAAGTAGCGCAAGTCACATAGCTTGAATAGAGCCTTTGGTCCAAATGGTACGATAACCTACTGATTTCTTCAAAACAACCGCAATACAGGCTAAATTTGTTATTTCTACAAAATCACAACACAATCAATAAATTCAGCACCAAATTGACAGGAACAAGACTAATGCAGCTAATGTACCATTGCACACGCACACAAATCCACACCACAAAGTGTATCGACCTGACTGCCTGAACAAATCAATCTGTACACAAACGGTCGCCTCACCTCGGGAAGCCACCGGTCGTCCTCGGCGTCGGCGAGCACGAACCCGGCCGACCCGCCGGCGCTATCTTCCAACTCCCGCACGAGCCCCTGCAGCGAGGCGCAGAGGCGACACCGCGTCGAGTAGAACTCCAGCACCGTGGCCGGCCTGCCGCTCGCCAGCGCCGCCGCCAGCGCGCGCTGCTCCGTGTCCCCGCGGTCCGCCTCCCCCTGCACGGCCGCGGGGCGCCCCCACCCTCTCCTCCTCGCGCCGGCGGAGGCGGGGGGCGAGGGGGGGAGGTCGCCGGCGATGAGGAGGCCCCGCGAGAGGGTGCGCACGGACTTGAAGAGCCAGGGGAGCTCGAGGTCCCCGCAGGGGCTCGGGCTAGAGCTGGGGCTTGATTGAGGGTTAGGGTTCCACGGCCACTTGAAGCAGATGAAGGGAGGGGGCTTCGCGGCGGCGCCCATATCCGGCGGGTGGACAGCCGCCGACGAGGGGGAAGCGGGCAGGTCAGCAGGTGAACGGCACGTGCGGTGCGGAGGAAATCTCTACTACTTTTTTCCCTTCACTCTGCGTCCTTTTTAAAAAATATATATTTTCCTAGCTTTATCAAACTTCTTAATGAAGGCTTTTGAGAGAAGATACATCGATGCTGTCTTGTACAAGAAGCGTTAATGGCTGTTTGGGTCTTTTTAAATTAGAATTTCATTACAATAATTATTTGATCCCCACTAATTAGGAAAGAGAAGACATAATTTAAGAGCTTTCGGAAGGAAGAGAGCAAAGAGGTAAAGAGGTAGGAGTCCATAGCTTCACGATACAATCCCAAACAATTCACCTGTGGATAAGAAGAATCATTTTTTCTTATATTAATGCATATGTGAAATAATAGATTCCAATCCAGATGCATCATTACCTCAACTATTTAGTCACATTTCAATTCTTCTAAATTTTTAGAAGCCAAGGGCCAATTGATTTGATACAAAAAGTGTCCTAAATTGGACCTTCTTATTTTCTTATTAATATCTAATATAAAATCTTTGATTTAATATAGATAGTTAGTCATTCATAAAATATTTTTTATTGTTATTTGATACAAAATATTGTTTTTACCTTTTCTGTTAGTAGTCTTGATATAAACTTTGATATATAGGTGTTCATAAAATCGATGGTGCATGTTCTTTTTCTTTTTTTTTCATTAATGTGGTAATTTCTAGACACTATTGGCAAATGTATAGCTTCTTTAGTACCCCATTACCCCCTTGATAAGATAATTGATAGATGTTCTCGCTCTTTCTCTTTTCTCTCTGTCTCTACAAGATTAGGCTTTTTTTAAGTTATATTTTGTATAAATATTGAAAATAATCTAGACTATTGGATGATCATAACAACCAGTAATGTCGATCTTTCTCCTTTTATGCTATATTTAATATAGACCATTAAAAATTTATTAAATCCAATTGCCTAAGTTATTTTCTCTTTTTGATTAATGTGGTATTTTCTAAACACTCGATGAACACAGTGGCTATCCCTTCCCCGTACCAGCGTATTCTATTTTTGTTACATAGCCAATGGCCAAATGCGCGGGGCTCGTGGTCTGCGGCCTCCCCCTCGGCCCCTCGTGGATGACCTCGCCAGGCTACGCTCCGTCTGCCGGGCGTGGTGCACCGCGGCGGGCGTCCGCTGCCGCCACTCCCCCGGCTCATGCTCTCCTACTTCTCCTTCCCCTTATTCCGGTCGGACGGAGCCATGACAGGCGTGCGGCGCATGCCGCTGCCCTCATGGGAAATGGCGGCTGACCTCCGTTGCGTGGGCGCCTTCGATGGTTGGCTCGTCGGCGTGCACCTCAACAGAGGTCGCTACTTTGGCGACGGCCGGTGCTTCCTGATGAACGCTTTCACCCGGGATGTCGTCTGTTTCTCACCGACTTCCGTGAACACCCATTTCATCAATGCCTACAGTAGATCTCTTGCCATTGCCGGTGGTACTGGTGCAGTGCATTACACGGGTAATGGCGCTCGATCAATATGTGAGATGTCAATTGCGTTGTGGCTGCCACGCAGCTAAGCTAGCCCTGTTGCGGCCTGGGATTGACTTTATGGTGCGTGTGCAATGGTGGCTTCATCAGTAAGTTCAGTGACATTGCTTTGTACCAGGGGAAGGTCAACATGTTCATCAATGTCAATGCAAATCTCTGTCTTTGACATCTCTGAAGATAGCAGGCTAGCAGCGGCCTGATGGTTTCTCGTATTGTGTGATCGAACAGCCTGAGGACGTTAAGGATAGCTGGGACAAAGGTGGAACATAGTTGAGTGGCATGGGAAACCATTGCTGGTTGTGACACACTTAGTTGGAGCTGAAGGCTGGCAGAACGTTTCTAAGATTGGGGTATTTCCGTATTTGAGGTGGACTTGAGCTGTTGAGTCACTGAGACCAACAGCTTGGATGATGACTGCATCTTTATCAGCCCAGCAGCAGCTACTCGCTGTGCGTTTCTGTATGACGGAATCAAAGATGATCTTATCTACTTCATCTACCCTGCTAAAAATGCATCCCCTTCTGATATGTTTGTGGACAACATGAGGGATGGTACAATGGCACCATTTGCTGTGGAAATAACAGACAACAACTTTCAGGCACTAAATGTCAGCCTGATGAATCCAACATGGCTCTTTCCTTCTGAATAAACTGCTCCTGCAGATCAACTCTGATCCTTGTGAGTCTTGGGGCCCCTTTGGATAAATTCTGATCCTAGTGGCTCTTTCCTTCTGAATAAATTCTTTGGTGTCATGGTGTGAGTTGCCATGCTGTTTTATTTCCAAGATCTGGAACCAAGTTTATGCTGTTGTTTTTTTCTGGATGGTTTCCATTTCCATGGTGCTTCTCTGAGGAACTTTTATGAGTTTATTGGCAGCAAACTGATGTATACTTTCGTTTAAAGTTTCTCTGTGGATTATTGCGGCTCCACACTCGTAGGAATTCTCTAGTCTCTGTGCTCAAACACCGCAATTTATGTGCCTTGTTGTCTCTGGATTCTGGAGTCAGGACTTGAATGTGGTGATGGCATCTTCTGCCCAGTAACTGAAGTCTGGTGTTGTGTAGCCTGAACTCGAGCTGCGTGGTGCACCTGGTTCTTTTCTCTAGTTCCAGTTTATACTAACATGTCTGAACTGTGTGCCATTTATGGTGCTTTCCACGTATCCCCATGAATGTAGTTTTAAAACAGCTACCTGCACTTGGTATTTTTGGAAGCTCAAGTTTGGTCAGTTTACATGTGATGAACAGCGGTCCACATGCTGGCCCAACAAAGGTCGTTACTATGGTGAACAATGGTGCTTCTAAGATGCCTGCTTCCACCAGGGATGTCTTGTGTCTACAGCTACATCTGGTTCTGATGGTAATTGTCGTTTTATGGAGAAATGGAAAAAGAACAGAGTGCAGGATCATGGCCGTGCCAGCCTCCTGCGGTTTGGCTCTAATCTAGCAGTTGTGGTTGGTTCTGAGGGATCATGCTGCTGCCTGCTGATTGAAGAGGGTGCTGTCAGTCTCATGATGGATGCGTTGTTTGTTGAGTCTGAACCTGACTGAATGTGGCGATGGATGAGCCTTGCGTCCTCAGCCCTGGAAATGAATCTGCTGCGGAATATTGTGCTGTGCAGAATCGGACAGACATTTTTGTTGTGACGTCCCAAGGAAGGGGAGAGAATTTTACCCAACTCGCATGGGGTAAAAAAAATAAAAAGAATCGGGAGCTTCGCTTGTTTGGCGCACTGGGCCCACTCTGTCAGGCGGGTAATCATTTGCTACGGCTACGGCTAGCCAGCAGCCTCCGCGCGCCCGAAAATTTTCCAAGTCGAATCCCTTCCTCCCTCCCTGCTGGGCATTTCATCTTCATCCGTCTTCCCTGCTTCGGCTCGCGGGACGGCGGGAGGAGAGAAGCTTATCGAATCTTCGAGGTTGCCCGGCCGCGGTGCCAGCCATCACGTGTTCCTCGCCTCCAAGCGGCGCCACGCCGTCCTCGTCCGGTGAGGATGACGCGGCAGGTACCCACCCTCTCGCGCCCGCCAATTGCTTCCTGCCAATCGCACGCTATGTAGGGTTTGGGAGGATTCGTGAGAGGTGTTGGGGGTTTCCGCTGAGGAATTGTGAACGTTTGCAGGGGCGCGGGGGCAGCGCGGGAGTCCTTCGGAAGCGGCGCATGGCTTCGCCGTCGTCCTCTACGGCCGCCGCTGACAGGATTCCGTGTTGGAATTGATCTCGGAACGGTCATGTGACCGAGTCCGAGCAGATCTCGCGCCCTGATCGGGGGCGCGGCCTTCCCTCTTGGTTGTGACCCGCGGTCACAGTGCGCCATATAAAAGAGGGCCTAGGGGCCGGCACGGATGCCAACGCAAGCCAGCCGCCGCAAACCCTAGTCCTATAGAGCGTGAGGGACCCGATCTCCCGGTGCACCTAGTGACTGGAAGAGCTACACCCGACGCCACCCGTCATCGCCGACTTGATGGCCGACGACAACTCAAGCACCGCCGCCGAGCAGGAACAGCAGAGGAGGGAGCAGGAGGCTAAGGAGGCGGAGGAGCGCCGCCTCAAGGAGGAGCAGGACAGGGAGGTGGAGGACCGCCGCCGCACCGAGCAAGGAAACCCCGTTGCCCATGTGGCACCGGCCGCGCCCTTCCCCGGCACCGAAGGTGAAAACCCCACTCTCTCTTCTCCTTCCCGCTCGAGATCTACGTGAATGCTAAGACCTTTACACCTAGTACTCGCTAGTGGTGGGTTCTCGGGCTTAGATCCGCAAGGACTAAACCTTCATTTGGTATCAGTTAGCTCGGGCCAAGCCCGAACCCTAACCCTAGCGGGTTTTGATTTTCGGGTCAAGAATTTCGAACTCAAAATCGCGAGATCGACCGGATCTTGAGCTATCGTGGCTCGGATCCAAGAAATCGAAAGAAAATCGAAGAAAATAGGGGGAGGTTTCAAACCCTAACCCTAGATAATTCCCCAAACCCGCGAATCGAAAGCCCAGAGGGCTTAGCTGACTCCGCCGGCATCACCGGCGATGCTCGCGGTCGCCGCGCCGGCTCGCCGGTGAGAGCGCTGCGGGCGACAGAGCGCACCGCCGCGGGGCCGTTCGGCGGCCACGCGTCCACCCTCGGGCGGGCGCGCGCGCCGGAGAATGGCCGCGCGGGCGGCGCCGGACCACGCCGTCGTCCCTATCCTCTCTCTTGCCGGCGACAGTGAAGAAGGCGGAGGCGGTGCGACAGCGGACAAAGAGACGCGCGTGGGAGAGGAGCACAAATGGCCTAGGGTTTTTCACCCCGGCCGGTTTTTCCGGATTTTATACCTCGCGAGAATGGACGGAGACTGTCCGATCCCGATCGACGGCTGAGATCGAGGCGGGCGGGCGCCGCGCCGGCAGCGCTGGGCTGGGCCAGATGCGCGGCCCAGGCCCAGGTTGCCTCGGCCTGGTGCGCCCCGCCGCCTCTGCCAAGAAGGCTGTGGGCCTTGATTGGGCCGATTGGGCCGACTTTACCAGATTCGAAATGAAATTCTTTTTCCTGCTTTTACATGTTTTTGATCTCATTGATAAATGCCTTTATGCATGATGATTAGATTTATGTGCCTGGAGTTAAATTCACATAATTAGATCTTCTGATTTATACCATGTTTCCGCTGTTGATGATATATTTTTAACGTGTATTATCTCCTGATAATTTGAAACCAACGTGAATGATTATTTAGAGATATGCATGTTATTAGATTTTATATGGCTCTCTCATTATTTATTTAACCAACGTTGAATTTTAATGATGAGTCATGATTATTCTTCTGATTTTATTCTATTATTTATCGAACGATGAATTTTAGAATAGAGATTGATTTTATGCATGTCTTAATTTCGACCAACGTTGATTTTAATTCATGCATGACGACATTATATTTTGCTATTGTGAATGATCTAACTCTGAATTATATTTTATTGTTGACCGAAGGGATTAATGCTGCGATGCTCCTCACTCAGATGGGGAAGATTGATCCGCTTAAGGGGAATAACTATCCCTCTTGGCGGAAGAATATTGACATGATGCTCACCTTGAGTGACTTGGATTATGCACTCCAGACTGATAGACCCACTGAGCCTCCTGTAGGTGATGCTCATTATGAGCAGAAGATGATGCAATACAGCATCGAGAAAAGAAAGTGGGAGATTTTAAACAATAAATGTTTGAAGATTATTCGACACCTTATTGATGACTCCATTGAAGGGTCTATACCAGAGTGTGCTACTGCCAAGGAGCTTCTAGATAGACTGAAGACTCAGTTTACTGGATCTTCCAAGGCGTATGCTAGCGCTTTGGTAGATGATTTGACCAATACAAGGTGTGATAGCTCTGGAGTGCGAGCCTACATCCAAAAGATGACTAGCACTGCAGCTAAGCTGAACAAATACTTGGGCAAAGATTTGCCTGAGGATTTTGTGGTGCACGTGATTATGAAATCACTTCCAAAAGAATATGAAACTTTTCATGTGCACTACAACACCACTGTCAAGGACAGATGGACAATTGATCAGCTGATGGCTCAGTGTTTGCAAGAAGAAGAGAGGCTCAAAAGTCACAAGAGTGACTCCCTCAACTATGCATCGCATCAGTCAAAGAGAATGAACAAGAACTCCAGGCCAGTCTTCAAGAAAGGACCTAAGGGTGATCCTGGACAGTCCTCGAGCAAACCCCCTGCCGTGAATCATAATCATGGCAAGGGGAAGAATCCTCACAAGTTCTTCCCTGTGCCCTACAATACTTGCTTGCACTGCAACCAAGAAGGGCACCACAAGAAGGATTGTCCAGATTGGTTGAGGTCTCTCATCCCGAAAGAAAAAGGTACAGATCAAGTGACCTTTATTGATGAATTCCTGTACTTAGATTTTTCCACTAATGCTTGGTGGATTGACTCGGGTGCAACTGTACATGTTGCGAATTCCTTACAGGGCTTCCGAATAAGGAGGATGCTGGAAAAGGGCAGAAGAAACGTTAGAGTAGCTAACGGAAAAGAAGCCCCAGTCAAAGCCATTGGAGATCTTTCTCTAGAATTAGATGATGGTTTTGTACTGTTATTGAGAGATGTTCTTTTTGTTCCCTCTTTAAAGAGGAATTTGATTTCTATCTCTAGACTTGATGATGAGATGATACATTGTCATTTTGGGGATCATAAGTGTGTTATTCGTTGCAATAACAAGGATGTTGGTCTCGCCATCCGACGAGACATGCTTTATCTGCTTTCCCAATGCAATGTTGTGAATGAAATTGAAGCATCCGATTCTGTACCCGAAACGATTACGACAAAGAAACGTAAAAGAAACGATGGAGAAACTTCGTCGAAATTATGGCACTGTCGCTTAGGCCACATTTCGAGGGGGAGGATAGAACGATTAATAAAAGAAGATATTCTCCATCCGTTAGACTTTACGGATTTAGACCGATGCATTGATTGCATCAAAGGAAAACTTGCGAAACAAATTAAGAAAAACGCTAAGCGTAGCTCGGGAGTATTGGAAATAATCCATACAGACATTTGTGGTCCTTTCTCGGAGAGGACTGTGGACGGTTATGACTCGTTTATAACGTTCACAGACGATTACTCCCGATATGGCTACATTTACCCCATAAAAGAAAGATCAGAAGCGTTAGACAAATTCAAGATATTTAAAGCTGAAGTTGAGAATCAGCTTGATTTGAAAATAAAGATCGTAAGATCTGACCGTGGGGGGGAGTACTACGGTCGACATACGCAGTATGGACAAATTCCTGGACCTTTTGCAAGGTTCCTGCGAGAAAATGGAATAGTAGCCCAGTATTCTACACCGGGTGAACCTCAGCAGAATGGAGTAGCAGAAAGAAGAAATCGCACCTTAATGGACATGGTGCGAAGTATGATAAGCTACTCGTCTCTTCCGGTTAGTCTGTGGATGGAGGCATTAAAAACTGCCATTCATATACTTAATCGGGTTCCCAGTAAGTCTGTCACCAAGACTCCATACGAGTTATGGACCGGAAGAAAGCCCACATTGAATTATTTGCACGTGTGGGGTTGCCCAGCTGAGGCCAAGATATTTAACCCCTCACAAGGTAAATTAGACGAAAGGACAGTGAGTTGCCATTTTATTGGCTACCCTGAAAGGTCGAAAGGTTTTAGATTTTACTGTCCAGATAGACACATGAAATTTGTTGAAACAAGACACGCAGTGTTTCTTGAAAATGACATGATCCGGGGGGTTACGGCACCTCGAGAAGTGAACCTTCAAGAAAAGAGGACGTATGTCCCATTTCCAATGGTGGAAGAACCATACTTCTCGATGCCGGCTGAGGAAGCACCACCAGTTCAACCAACTGTTGTTGCGACCCCTGCTGTGGATGTTGGTTCGTCGAGCACGACAATAAATGAGCCGGGAATTACACCGGTCCCTGAGTTACCAGTTCCCGAGTCTCCATCTCCTGTTGCAATTCCTGAGCCTGAGGCTCCTGATGCAACTGAGGCTATGGAACCAGAACAAGATATTGTGCCCGATGACCCACCACCAGAGCAGCCTCAAGTGGAAGAACAAAATGTGCCTTTGAGAAGGTCACAAAGAGTAAGAAAAACTGCGATTCCTGACGATTACGAGGTATATGTTAGTGAGGACATAACCCTAGAGGGCGATCCTACTACATATGAGGAAGCCATGAGGGGTCCTGACTCATCCAAGTGGCTTGCCGCTATGGAGGATGAAATGAGATCTATGGATACGAACAAAGTCTGGGACTTAGAGGTGATTCCCAAAGGGGCAAAGAAAGTAGGTTGCAAATGGGTCTATAAGACAAAAAGAGACTCCAAAGGGAACATCGAAAGATACAAAGCCCGATTAGTGGCGAAAGGCTTCACTCAAAGAGAGGGAATCGATTACAACGAAACCTTCTCACCCGTTTCGTCAAAAGACTCCTTCAGAATTATCATGGCACTAGTTGCTCATTATGATTTGGAATTACACCAAATGGATGTAAAGACAGCATTTCTGAATGGAATGCTCAATGAAAATGTTTTCATGGCTCAACCCAAAGGTTTCGTCGTGGAAGGAAAAGAAGATATGGGATGCCACCTAAAGAAATCCATTTATGGATTGAAACAAGCTTCAAGACAGTGGTATTTGAAGTTTGATGAGACCATTCGAGAGTTTGGTTTCAAAGAGAATGTTGAGGATAATTGCATTTATGCAAAGTTCCGAAACGGAAGGTATATTTTCCTAGTCTTGTACGTGGACGATATCCTACTAGCTAGCAGCGATATGGATTTGCTGCTAGAGACAAAGAGATTTCTATGTTCGAATTATGATATGAAGGATCTGGGGGAGGCATCCTATGTCCTGGGGATTCAAATCTCCAGAAACAGAAAAAGAGGCATGCTAGGATTGTCTCAAAAGACATACATTGAAAATGTCTTGAAAAGGTATCACATGCATAACTGTAATGCAGGCCTTGTTCCGATAGCACATGGTGACAAATTTGGAAATTTTCAATGTCCCAAGAATGAATATGAAAAGGATCAGATGAAAGCGGTTCCATATGTTCTGCGGTTGGAAGCATTATGTACGCACAAGTGTGCACACGACCTGATTTAGCATTCACAACCGGGATGCTTGGAAGATACCAGTCAAACCCAGGAAGAGCTCACTGGGCAGCTGCAAAGAAAGCCTTGCGATACCTGCAAGGGACGAAAGACCTCATGTTGACGTATAGAAAGACAGACGCCTTACAATTAATAGGCTATTCAGATTTAGACTGGGCAGGGTGTAAAGACACCAAGAAGTCCACGTCTGGATACGTGTTCACTCTGGCAGGAGGGGCAGTATCATGGAAAAGTTGCAAGCAATCCATTGTTGCATCGTCAACAATGTACGCTGAAATTATTGCTTGTTATGAGGCAACGGGACAGGCCATGTGGTTAAAGAAATTTGTACCCGGATTGAGAGTGGTAGATAGTATTGAAAAACCACTCAAGATATACTGCGACAATTCGTCGGCAGTAGATTATTTTCACAACAATAGATCTAGTGGTGCATCGAAACACATTGAAATTAAGTTCTATGTTGTGAGAGAAAGAATCCAGAATCACACTATTGAAGTGGAGCATTTAGGAACCGAAGAAATGCTTGCGGATCCGCTGACTAAAGGCGTTTCACCCAAAGTGTTTGACAAACACTTAGCCGGCATGGGTTTACAGAAAGGTCTATGATTCTGGATTGAGGGCTGTTGAAAACAACCATCTCATAGAAAGCTCTGTTCTAAGATAGAAAGACGTACTGTAGTCAATGAGTTCAATCGCATGTAACTGGCTTTTCGGACGCTTTGGTCTCGGTATGTTGATCTGTCAAGGGATGAAGCACAGAATGATTTCGAAATGAATGAGACGAGATCAATGGGGGAGAATGTTGGAATTGATCTCGGAACGGTCATGTGACCGAGTCCGAGCGGATCTCGCGCCCTGATCGGGGGCGCGGCCTTCCCTCTTGGTTGTGGCCCCCGGTCACAGTGCGCCATATAAAAGAGGGCCTAGGGGCCGGCACGGATGCCAACGCAAGCCAGCCGCCGCAAACCCTAGTCCTATAGAGCGTGAGGGACCCGATCTCCCGGTGCACCTAGTGACTGGAAGAGCTACACCCGACGCCACCCGTCATCGCCGACTTGATGGCCGACGACAACTCGAGCACCGCCGCCGAGCAGGAACAGCAGAGGAGGGAGCAGGAGGCTAAGGAGGCGGAGGAGCGCCGCCTCAAGGAGGAGCAGGACAGGGAGGTGGAGGACCGCCGCCGCACCGAGCAAGGAAACCCCGTTTCCCATGTGGCACCGGCCGCGCCCTTCCCCGGCATCGAAGGTGAAAACCCCACTCTCTCTTCTCCTTCCCGCTCGAGATCTACGTGAATGCTAAGACCTTTACACCTAGTACTCGCTAGTGGTGGGTTCTCGGGCTTAGATCCGCAAGGACTAAACCTTCATTCCGAGCCCCAATCGACGGCTCTGACGGCCGCCAACAAACCGAACCTCAGGACGCAGGATTCTGCATCAGGTGATTCCTGGGTTCTAGCAAAATTAGCATCCCTCCTGTTCTCACTTCTCAATCAGGTGGCCTTGCGTGCGTTGGTTCGTCCGTTCAGCGAACATGGTCCTATGACACTATCATTCTATTGCGGATCCGAGCGGCAGGCCCAACGTTCGTGTGCGCACAATCACAGGTAATTACGTCTCCCCACCAAATGATGTTGACTACTGAAATGGCCTAGGGCAATTTGTCTCTTTTGGTTTCTGTCTCTAGATACCATTTGCTGTGCACCCTAGGTCCTCAATTAGTCTGAAAATTTGGTTATCGTTAGCTGCTCTGCTGTTCGCATTTCCACCTGAGCTCACTTGTTACTCAACTATACTTCTTCAAATTAACTCCAATGATGTCTGCTACTGGAATAACCACTGGTAACTTGGCCCTTCTGGGTTTCTCCCTCCCTAGCATTTGCCGTGAACCTTACTTTTTCAATTAGCCTGAAAGCAATTTGTTATCGTTAGCTGATCTGCTTTGTCATCATGGGATGAAGTTGGTCTGCTGTTCGCAGTTCCACTTTCTGTGTAGCTCACTTATTACCCAGCCACTCTTCTTCAAATTATTGCAGATGAGAATAAGGTGCCGCAAGAGGGTTACCACTCCGAATCAACAGAAATAACGTCAGCTACTGGAATAACCCCTGGTAATTTGGCACTTTTGGCTTTCTCCCTCTAGATGGCATTTGATGTGCACCTTAGGTCTTTGATTATCCTTAAAAAATTGGTTATCATTAGCTGCTCTGCTTTGGTGTGAGATGAAGTTGGTTCTGTCATTTGCAGTTCCACTTGCTGTAGCTCACCTGTTACTCAGCCACTCTTCTAAATCATTGCAGATAAGCCTAAGAAGCAGCAAGAGGACTACCGATCCCAATCAAAAGAAATAATGACAGCAACTGGATTGGCTGCAGGTAATTTACACATTTGGCTACCTTCCTACCTCAGACACTTTCTTTCTCATTGGGCATTGGATAAATTAGTTTGATAGATTTATTCCATTTCTTGTACTCAGTCTTTGGATGAAATTGTCTGAATATTTCTACTTGTAGATGCAAGACGCATGCGAGCTCTACCACTGTCTTGGAATGATGTTGCCCATGTGGTCGATCATTTGGTTCTAGGGCATATTCCATCATTCTATGATCGATGCAGAATCAGATGTGTTTCTCATCGGTGGTGTGATGCCACCCGTCTGCACCCATTACCTCGCCGTCCCCTTCCATTGGTGATAAATGGTGATTTCACTATTCTTAACTGTTTTGCGGATGGTCAATTCTCTGCCGCTCGGGCAATCAAGTTGCCTGCAGAAGTCTTGGATGATCAGCGTACTGCTTGTGTGGGTTCACTTGATGATCGGATTGTCTGTGTCTATCCTCGTCCATGGGATGCTTCTCAGAGTTTGATGCTGTCAGATCAACACTGCTACGTTCTTGATCCCTCAAGACAGGAGGTAGCATACCTACCAGACCCACCCGCATTTCAGACAAGTAGACGACTTAATGGCTCTATTCAAGTGGAAAATGACGATAGTGTTATAAGTTACACTCAACCTTCAAGTCCACTTGAGATGACCCTAAGTAAAGTAGTTCTCACTGCATCACAACACATGAGAAACACACAAATCCTGGTTGGCTATCGCTCGCTCAGCTCCAAGCTGGGCGAGCGATGCCTCCCCCCCCCCACCCCCCCCCCCCCGCATGCCGTGGGTTTTTTTTCCTTTTTTCTTTTCTATCTTTTTTCCATATTTCTATAGTATAAGTTATCTTTTATTTTCAGGATAATTTTACGGAAGCATAATTTATTACGATAATTTTACGGAAACATAATTTATCAGAATAACTTTGCGTAAACATAATTTTATGAAAACATAAAATATTTCTAGATAACTTTATATAAACATAATTTATGCAACTTATCAGAATAACTTATCACAATTTTTTATGGGAACATAAAATATTTCAGGATAATTTTATGCAATCATATCTTATCACGATATTTTATATAAACATAACTTTATCAGAATAACTTTATGGAAATATAACTTATCAGGATAATTTTATACAACTATAACTTATCACGATATTTTATATAAACATAAATTTATCATAATAACTTTATAGAAACATAATTTATCAGGATAACTTTATACAACCATAATTTATCACGATAACTTTATACAACCATAATTTTATGCTAACATAATTTATCATAATTATATGTTATGATATAAAATTATAAGCTAAAATAATTTATAAATAAAAAAAAACCTAGGCGCCGCGAGCTCGCTCCGCTCGGGGGGACCAGCATCGCTCGCTCGATCCCACCCGAGCGCAGGCCCAGGCAAACAGTAAGGCTGCTGCGATTTCAGAAAGAAGAGGCCGGTACCTTCTTGCACTGTCTATGACGACAATGAGTTCTTGGTGCTTCTGTTCAGCGGGTTTCATAACAGTTGGTACTGATTTGGAGTTCTATGAAGATTCATTATATCTGCTCGTTAATGAGAATACTGATCTTTATGTTCTGGATTTTGGACCGCAATTTTGTTTCTTTCCGGTGCTTATACGGGCAGAACGATGCTTGATAGATCAGCTACCAAACTTCAACGACATTGGCGTGCATACCTGCAACTTGGTGCAGTTGAACAAAAAGCTGCTGCTTGTGGTCAGACAATTCCCTGATGTAAGGGCGCAAATGACTGAGGTACAAGTCTACATGCTGTACAATAAGACAAAGCCTTGGAAATGGGTTAACACAAGTACCCTTGATGGTTACTGTATACTGATCAGCTCTGCACACAACAAATCTTATCCAGCGTATTTGTATGATGACGTTAAGGAAGAAACAATATATTTCCTCGACAGTATGACACCTGAGTACTTGCCCCGGGAAGGTCAGCAATTTACCTACAGAGTGTTGGTGTATAATATGAAGAATAAGACGATTGATGTCCGTATGATTGGGAGGAAGCCCTCCACTACTGAGACAAAGTTTCCTATGTGGTTCTGTCCTACGCAATGACACTTTGGATCAATTCAGCTTAGGTATGGCCTTGAGATGATGTATTTGCATTTGAATCGATTACTGATACAACCTTTTGCCAATGTTTCAGTTGGTCTAAATTACCCTCATCAGGTTGTTTTCTATGCTACAGGACCATTAAAGAGATTTTTGGAAGAATCTGAAAGTAATGGAGCTACCTATGATGTTTCATGAATACTGCCAGCAAATTCATTCTCTGGCAATATTACTGTTCACTTTGAACAAATGAAAAAGCTTCTGGATCTCGAATAATATGTAAATTTCAGTGGATAAGGTTGTTGTTTCTGTAGTAGTATCGTCATATGTGAATGAATTAGGCTTTGCGAACCTACAATTTGTTTCAGTTCCTAGTCTAGTTGTTTCAGTTCATTCAGATCCTTAGTTGTTTCAGTCTGAATTTTCGCTTCTGAAATTTGTTAGCAAGTCTTTAGGAACTCTCACATGACGCATGGCTCATGCTGTTGTTCATGCGGTGGTGAGCGTTCTGTGTGGCACGACGTGGTCGTGGGATGGAGCGGCCGAAGTGCGCGCGTGCCGCGCATGTATGGCTCATGTCTGTCGATTACTTTGATTGTTTTTCCTTTAAATGGCATCAATAAAACAAGGAGACGCACCAAAAACACTGGAGTCCTGTGAGTTTTCTCGAGTGCGTCTTCTTTGACACCAGCGTGTGCGCTCGCCGGATTGCCTACGACAAATTGGCATAAGCCGATAACCGCTCGTAGGCCATGTTGGTGAACTCCACCCGATCAGCTCCCGTGCTTGGTGTCCGGCCTCCAACGCCACCCCCGCTCCGTCGCCAGAAAGGCGCCGTGGCCGCAGACGAGGAGACCTCGTCATCGAGCGCATCATGGAGCCCATCAGCGCAGCACCGGTGGCATCCAGTATCCCACTCTCCCGCACAAACTACTCAGAGTGGGCACTCCTGATGAAGGTCAACCTGGAGGCCGCCGGCTGTGGCACGCCATCGAGCTGGAGGATGACGACGTCATCGAGTACTGCGTGGATCGTCTCGCCCTCGCCGCCATTCTCCTCCGTGCCGCCCGACATGCTGGTCTTGCTAGGTCGCAAGCGGACGGCGCGCTCCGCCTGCAACGCGGTCAAGACTGTTCGCGTCGGTGTGCAGCGCGTCCGCGACAACATACGCATTCTCGGCGGCGACGTAAGTGATGCTGAGATTGTTAAAAAGATGCTGCGGGTCGTCCTCGAGTATCTCGAGCAAATTGCTTGCTCAATCGAGGCGCCGGCCGACTCCAGGCGATCGAGCAGAGGAAGAAGAAGCCTGCCGCCTTTGCCGGGCCTGTCTACGACAGCAAGGGACGTCTCCTCCTAGCAGAGGAAGAGTGGGCGGCCAAACTCAAGATCCGGGAGAACGGCGACAACGGCGGATCAAGCAGCTACAAGAAACGCTGGAAATCCCGACGCGGCCACTGTGGCAAGTCTGGCCACTGGGAAAAGTGATAGACAGGAGATTGCATCTCGCATTTTGGCTACTGCAACTACGGATGATTTGGTTGTCCACCCGAGTCTTTTTCTATGAACCGGGATGAGGCTTGCCTATATATTTGTAACCCTGTGCATATGATTAATCAAGTCGTGATTACCTTTCCACATACACGTCTTCATGGTATCAGATTAGGTTCTTTTCCTAGCTTCCGCTCTCTGTTCTCCTGCCGTTCCCATGGCCACCGACGATGTTGATGCCGCCACGGACACGGCCAAGGCTGACGCCACCGCAGCTGCCAAGGCTAAGGCCGCGGCTGACGCCGCCGCAGCTGCCCAAACCAAGGCTGTTGTGAGAAACATGACCCTAAGAGAAAGAGGTTTCGGTGATTAATGACAACTTAATCCTTTACTAACGAGTTCATGACATGAAGGGTATTTAAGTGATAATGGGCTCATTGGTTGATTAAGAGAGACCCCTCAATTCAAATTTCATGAAGATCGGCTTTGGTTTGGATAATCTAGCATGAAGATAAAGGATGGTTAGCTCTAAGTGCCGCAAAGTCGAAAGAAGGGCGCTTAGAGATTCATTTGCTAGTTTTTAGTGAGCCGTACTATCAAGGGGGTCGAGGTGAGTAACTTGATGCGCTTCTCTTTAGAGTTCATCTCGATTTCGAGTGCATCTTAGTCCTAAAGCTCAACCATACTAAAAAGTGCTAAAAACTACTCACCTCTGTCATTTGTTTCAAAAGAAAAACCCTTGAAAATTTCCATTTAGTTTTCGATCAAAACAATGCTGAAAATCTAGTTTTATATGCCACCGGGCCGTCTGGTGGTTAGCCACTGGACCGTCCGGTGGTAGCTAAATCGCCCTGTGCCCTTAACGTTGGGCTGTGGCTTCCTTGCCACCGGACCGTCCGGTGCCTGCGCCGGACATTTTGGACAGAGGGTTTTGTCTAGGACGTCCTCGGGCTTAATTGCCCACCGGACCGTCCAGTGGCTCGCCGTCGGACTGGCCGGTGCCTCCACTGGATGTTCTAGACTAGGAGGTGCGTTTTTGGGCTTGTGTTCTTTTTCAGGCCATCGGACTGTCCGGTGGCTCGCCGCCGGACCGTCCGGTGACTCTTCAGCCCTTGGTGCGAAAACAGAGTTTCAAAATTATAATGCACCGGACCCTCTGGTGGGTATGCAGAAAACTGGTTTCATACAGTAACGGCTAGTTTTTGAGCTGCCCTCTATAAAAAAGACTCCACTTCCCTCCATTTGATACCTTTGCAACCAGTAAACACTTACACACCTTCAAAGGTCACTCATCCACCAAAAATCATAAATCTTAAGAGCTTTGGGTCAAGAGACTTGAAAGTGAGAGAACTTCTTGAGAGAGGTTGAAATCAAGTGAAGACCAAGGCTTGTTACTCTTGGTGATCGCGATCACCTAGACGGCTGCGCGTCGTGCCTTCCGCGAGCTCCCCGAAGGTTGTGGGAGAAGCAGAGGAAGGTCCTTGTGAGGACATTGTGCGCGGTTTGGAGCCCACCGTTCTGGAGTGGAGAAGGGCATCCCGAAGAAAGCACTTGGTCCACGGATCAAGGGGTTGCTTGACCTTTGCGAAGGTCACCTTGTCATCCTCTTTACCTTGCGAGGGAGAGGCCGTAGCCACTTGTGAGATACGCATGAGCAAGGCCTTGCGAGGGGCGCCAAACGAGGATTAGGGGGGAGTCGCAACTCCTCGATACCTCGGGAAAAAATCGTCTTGTCATCTCTTCTCCATTATTTTCCGTATTTACATTCATGCAATTTATATTCCGCAATTTACATTCTTAGAATTGCATGTTTGGCTATAGGTTGCAAAACTTTTGTAATGTGTAGAACTCTAGACACACTTGTTTAGGCACTAGGGTGAATTGTGACTTGTGCGATAGGATTTAATTTCAAGTTTCAAAATTACAAGTCCAATTCACCCCCCCTCTTGGACATCTTGATCCTTTCAATTGCTATCAGAGCCGAGTGCTCATTGGTTGAGGCTTCACCACCTTGAACAAGATGTTCGGTGGGGAAGGACCCCCGCCCGTGTTCGATGGAGAGGACTTTCCATATTAGAAAATCCGTATGGAGTCCTTTTTGGAAGACCTTGATCCATCTCTCTATACGGCCGCCATCACGGCTTTCCGGAGATAGCCAATAAGGACAAGCCCACTACGTCGAAGCTTAGTTACGAGAAGTGGAATGCCAAATCCCGTAACATTATCTTCCGTAGCTTGTGCAAAGAGGTCTTCAACCGCGTGAGGACCATCAAGGATGCACACAAGCTATGGGAAGAGATTTGTGCGCTCCATGAGGGAACCAAAAGCGAGAGAGAGCAGCGCCATAGTTTGCTTATTAAGAAACTTAATGATTTTCGCATGTTCCCTCATGAAAATGCTAACCAAATGTATTCTCGTCTCAATGTGCTTGTAGAAGAAATCAATGGTCTTGGTTTGACGCAAATCAAAGAGGCCGATGTGGCTAGAAGGATATTGGATCTTCTTGATTGTGACAAATATGGCCACATCATCACATATCTTCACCAAACCGACCTTAGCACAGCGACTCCATCCGGTGTACTTGGGAAGATCAATGCACATGAGATGTACATGAAGATCACACCGGATGCGGAGCCACCCTCCAAGAAGAAAGATATTGCCCTCAAAGCAATCTCATCCAAAGAGAAAAAGTCCACCTCCAAGAAAATAATAGTGGTGGATAACAAAGAAGAAGATGAGCAATAAGAGAATGATAGTGAAGATGAGGTTGCTCTTCTTGTCCTCAAGGTCACTAGTGCCTTGGGGTGCCTTGACAAGAAGGGCATCAAGTACTCCTCAAGCAAGAAGAAATTCTTTCTATCAAAGAAGAAGCTTGAAGAAACGGAGTGCTACAAGTGTGGCAAGCTTGGCCATCTCTCATATCAATGCTGAGTTGCCACCAAGAAGAAGCAAGACAAGAAGCATCAAAAGCATGACTCAAGTGATGAGTCAAGTGATGATGATAAGAAGAAAAAGAAGAAGGCACCCAAGCCATTCAAGAAGAAATTTTTCAAGAAGAAGGGCAAAGCTTATATTGGGGAGTGGATGACGGATGAGGAAACATCAAACAACTCCTCATCCGATGCAAGTGATAGCGATGATGAAGTGGTTGCGGGTCTTGCCATTGCTACTACTACTACACTGCCACTGGCTTCATCAACATCTACCTCCACTCCACATCTCTGCCTCATGGCCAAAGGTGAAAAGGTGAACTACAAGACCGATGGATCACATTGAGTGATGGATAGTGGATGCACTCAACTTATGACCGGTGATTCCCGGATGTTCACCTCACTTAGTGGGAATGTGGAGGATTATGATAAGATCACTTTTGGTGATAACTCCAAGGGCAAAGTTGAAGTATTGGGTGAGATAGAAATTTCAAGTGAATACTCAATCTCCAATGTGTTGCTAGTTGACTCCTTGAATTTCAATCTCTTGTCCGTTGGTCAATTGTGTGATTTGGGTTTCCAATGCCTATTCAAGCCAAATGAAGTGATTGTGAGCAAAATTGATAGTGTTGAAGAGGTCTTCAAGGGATTTCGGCATAACAATCTTTACCTTGTTGATTTCAACCCAAAGAAGGCCAATTTGCAAGCATGTTTATTCTCCAAGAACTCAAAGGGTTGGTTGTGGCATAGAAGATTAGCTCATGTTGGTATGAGCACACTCAAGAAGCTAATGAAGAAAGATTTGGTCCGAGGTTTAACAGATATCACATTTGAGAAGGTCAAATTGTGTAGTGCTTGTCAAGCCGACAAACAAGTTGCAAACACCCATCCAAGCAAAACATTCATGTCCACCTCAAGGCCACTAGAGTTACTTCACATGATCTCTTCGATCCAACCATATATACAAGTATTGGTGGCAACAACTATGGTTTTGTGATTGTTGATGATTTCTCAAGATACACATGTGTTTATTTTCTTGAGGACAAAACCGAGGTGGCACATGTTTTTAGCAAGTTTGCCAAGAGAGCCCAAAATGAATTCAACACTTCAATTGTGAAAATTAGAAGTGACAATGGAAGAGAATTTGACAACACAAATATTGAAGAGTATTGTGATGAAATTGGGATCACGCATGAGTTCTCTGCTACATACACCCCTCAACAAAATGGTGTAGTGGAGAGGAAGAATAGAACATTTATTACTCTTGAAAGGTCAATGCTTGATGAGTATGGCACAAGTGAGAAACTTTGGGCCAAAGGTATTAACACCGCTTGCTATGCCTCCAACCGGTTATTCTCTCACCGCCTTCTTGACAAGACTCCTTATGAATTGCTTAATGGGAGGAAACCCAATATCTCATATTTCCAGGTGTTGGATTGCAAATGCTATATCTACAAGAAGCGCCAACACTTGGGTAAGTTCCAAAGGCGTTGTGATATTGGTTTCTTACTTGGTTACTCATCAAAGTCCAAAGCATACCGCGTATTCAACAATGCCACCGGCATGGTTGAAGAGATGTATGATGTGGAATTTGATGAATCTAATGGTTCCCAAGTAGCACATGTTGATGTTGTGGATATAGATGAGGAACCACTTGTGGAGGCCATGAAAAAAAAATGCCAATTAGTGACATCAAGCCTAAAGAGGATGAAGATGAAATGCAAATTGTTGATCAACCATCCTCTTCAATGGCACTGCACGATGGCAATGAACAAAACAAGCAACTTCCAAATGAAGATGTTCATGTACTACAAGATCAAGTTGAAGAACAAACTCAAGATGTTGATGCATCGGTTCAAGCACCTCAAGTGGCACCTCAAAGAAGAAGTCAACTCACTAGTGCACATCCTCAAGATCTCATCATTGGTAGTGCATCAAAAGGAGTCACAACAAGATCTCGCAATATTGCTATATTTTGTCAAGCCTACTCATTTGTCTCTAGCATTGAGCCAATGAATGTTGATCAAGCTTTGAGTGATCCAGATTGGGTAAATGCAATGCATGAAGAGCTCAACAATTTCACAAGAAATGAAATTTGGACACTTGAAGCTAGACCCAAGGGTGCTAGAGTGATTGGTACAAAGTGGGTGTTTCAGAACAAGCAAGATGATGAAGGCAACATTGTGAGAAACGAGGAAAAATTGGTAGCAAAGGGTTACTCACATGTTGAAGGAATTGATTTTGGAGAAACCTTTGCACCGGTTGCAAGATTGGAGGCTATTCGGTTTCTACTAGCTTATGCAACGCATCATGACATGAAACTTTATCAAATGAATGTGAAAAGTGCATTTCTCAATGGCTATATCAATGAGCTAGTATATGTTGAGCAACTACCCAGATTTGAAGACCCAAACAATCACAATCATTTGTATGGGTTGTCCAAAGCTCTCTATGGTTTAAAGCAAGCACCTCGAGCTTGGTATGAGAGGCTTAGTGACTTCCTCATAGAAAAAGGGTTTAAGATTGGCCGAGTTGACACCACTCTTTTCACCAAGAAGAAGGATGATGATCTCTTTGTTTGTCAAGTGTATGTTGATGATATCATATTTGGGTCAACAAATGAAGAGTATTGCAAGGAGTTTGGCAAGATGATGGCAAATGAATTCGAGATGTCGATGATTGGCGAGCTCACCTTCTTCCTTGGGTTTCAAATCAAGCAACTCAAAGAAGGGACATTCATCTATCAAGAAAAGTACACAAGAGATTTACTCAAGAGATTCAAGATGGATGATTGCAAGCCAATTGAAACGCCAATGTGTACCAATACAAAACTCGACATCGACGAAAGTGGTATCAAGGTGGACCAAACTCTCTACCGATCCATGATAGGTTCATTGCTTTATTTGTGTGCTTCTAGGCTGGATATCATGTTTAGTGTGTGCTTGTGTGCTCGTTTTCAAGCCAATCCCAAAGAATCCCACCTCTCCATGGTGAAAAGGATTATTAGGTATCTCAAGCACACCCCTAGCATAGGCTTGTGGTACCCCAAGGGCGCTAGTCTTGAACTCTTGGGCTACTCAGATTCGGACTTTGCCAGATGCCGAGTTGAGCGTAAGGGTACCTCCGGAGGTTGCGACTTGCTAGGGCACTTGCTCGTTTCATGGTCGTCCAAGAAGAAAAACTGCGTATCCTTGTCCACTGCGGAAGCGGAGTATATAGCGGCTGGGTCGTGTTGTGCCCAAATTCTATATATGAAGCAAACGCTCTTGGATTACGGAGTTAAGCTTTCTAGGGTTCCTCTCTTTTGTGACAACGAGATCGCGGTTAAGCTAGCTAATAACCCAGTCCAACACTCTTGAACCAAGCACATAGATATCCGCAATCACTTCATAAGCGACCAAGTCGCTAAAGGAGACATCCACTTGCGAAATGTGGGGACTAAGGAGCAATTGGCTGACATCTTCACGAAGCCACTAGATGAGAGTACCTTTTGTAGATTGCGAAGTGAGCTAAACGTGTTAGATGCTAGAATGATCATGTAAGTTGGCTTGCCATTTAATTTGCATCATCTAAGTAGTCACTTGCCTAATCGCTGCAAGATAGAAAGGAGCAAGGGTCTTACATGAACCGGTGGAACTTAGTTTCGCTCATGGCACGTAGAATGGCTCCTCTTGAAGAAGCTTGCGGGGGGGAGTAAATGTGGCAAGTGTAGATTTAAATTTTTGCGTGCATTGCATTTCTTGTCATATAGATGTGCACGCACATTTCAATTCCTATCCATGCTTGTTGGTAGCTTGCATTTTCATTGCATCTGATAGTATCACAAAAGAGCACTCTTGATGATATCGATACTTGTTTTATGTGCAAGCATCTCAAATCATGAAGAAAGATCAAATTAATGGTTTGGTGTTGTACTTCATGCCTATTGAGTCAAATTCCCACAGACAGGAGTTAATTTCATCTCTAGCTCTCCTAAGAAAAGACTCATACATTTCTTCTCTCTTCATCGCCCTTTTGATTTGATTTGAAATTCATGCTTGAAAAATCAAAAATTATATAGAGCATGTAAGAATGCAAATATTTTTGAGTGGACGAGGGGCAAGGGTTTCACCTTGGATTATCCATACTTGTGTTTATTCGAATCTTCAAAAGTTGGGCGAGAAAAGGAGCTATTTTTGCGCTTTTGGTATCTTTTAGTAGCCACCGGACCGTCCGGTGGCTGCCTTCGCCGGTATTCTCCTCCCTGCCCACTCGTCCAGCGGCATCCACCGAACCGTCCGGTGGGTCACTTTTGTGTGGAAATCTAGGGTTATAACCATTTATGTTGTGGGCCCGGTATCTTCGTTTCTCTTTTCTCTCGCACCTATGTCCCCTAAACCCTAACCCGCACTTGAGCTCCGCTCCTGCCATCGCCGCCGCTCCCGCCGCGCCACCGCTGCCGTGTGTTGCCCCGTTCCCGCTACTGCGCACTGCCGTCGCTCCCCACGCCGCCGTTGCTCCCCGTGCCGTGCGCCGCCTCGCCTTCGCTCCTCCCGCCGCCGCTCGCCTACCCGCGCGCCGCTCGCCCTTTCTGTGCCGCCACCACTCATTTCCTCCCCTTGATTGGTGTGGTGAGCATCTTTTCAATTCTTTTCTCTTGCTCCTCAAAACCATACTGTTGTTGGATGAAATTGGTTGCATCAACATCAAAATCATATTTAACTTGGTCCCCACTGTTTGGTAGCCCCAGAATATCTGAAACACAGTCAGGAGTTAATGCAATCCTACCCCTTCCAGGTAATACAAGCTGAGAGATCCCAGGATCAAAACACTCGTCCATCAACCAGCTTGCAATCTCTGCTGGGATCCTACTGCAGGCAAATTTCAGAAGACCATCCATGTTCTCGCACTGGACCCTCTCACACTGTGCTTTGGATAGTCCTGTTCACCTTAACTAGCCTAGATGGCGATGCCCTGAATCTCCGAATCCCCTACAGAATGCACCAAAAATGAAAAAGATATTGTTTTAGGGCTGATGAGTTAAAAAACATTCCAGAAAAAAAGGAATGATGCTGCCTAGAGAAATTATGAACTCCTAGTTGAGTTAAAAAATTTCATTCCTAATGATACAAGAGGATGGTTAAAATAGTAATGAATGACATCCAAAAATGTTGATGTAGCTATGTCTACTGGTAATAACAATTATTCTGCAGACACAAAAATCGCAAAACATGACCCCAACTAATAAATAGGCCTTGCCCCCCACCCCCTTGTAGCAATAAGAACAGGAAAAATGTTAACATATACCTTTGGGAGATGACTTGCGACCCTTGGTTTTCTAGCCATTTTGGTTGAGTGTGGTTGTTGCTGCTGCAAAAACATGTAAATCCCTTGCTGATTATCCCAAAAACAGGAGAATCGACATATAATCACATGAGAGTATGATGGAATTCTCTAATAACACACACTCTTTTACTTCTATACTCGCTTGTTTATGGACAAAAATTACGCTCTTCAACTGACTGCCCCAGCAGAAGCAACTGCTGTAAGCTGGGTAAGCATTCGATGACAGAGATGCTAAAATTCTAGCATATATTGCTATCAAACATATTGGCTGATTTTTCTGTACCTATTTCAGATTCTAAAAGATGGAATGCAGCATGCAGGAAAGCTCATCTGTAGCAGCATGGGGACAAGAATGGATTCTGAACCAAAAAGAGTTTATCAGTTGACCCATCCCCTCGTAGCTACATCATACCCCAACCTCCCCCAGACACTAACCAAAATCGCCATGGCATGGCATGAAAAAAAGGCAGAGGAGAGCCCATCACCCCTCCTAGCTGCATCATCTCTCATAACTACCAGAAAACTAACCAAAATCTCCATGGCATGACATGCAAAAATAGCATAGGGAGAGCCAAAAACCCCTGTACTGCTGCAAGGAAAAAGCGGGGAGCCAAACATGTTTAGTGGAACTTAAAACAGGTGAATCAAAAAATGGTGATGACCCCCAAAAAAATTGCATCGAGACAGGGGGATTGCACACCCCCAGGATGGATCAAGTAAGATCTGCGCTCCCCTCCTCCTATCCACTAGATCAACTTCATTCCTCGCCCTCTAGCGCAAAGGGAAGCCGAGGAACATACGATTTTCCGCCATGCTATGCTGTGTGAAATGAAAAAAAAAAAAGCAGAGGAGAGCTCATCCCCTCCTCGCTACATCATCCCTCAGAAAACTCCTAGAAACTAGCCAAAATCGCCATACCATGACATGCGAAAAAAGCAGAGGGTCAAAACCACCCTATATTATTGGGGGTTTAGTATCAGTTACATCGACCATCCTCCTCCCCTTCACTGCACCGTACCCCCAAAAAAAACTCCAGACCGCCCTAGCTGCTGCGAAAAATGCAAGTGCAGAAAACATGGGGGGAGAGCCGAACCCGTTTCTATGGACGTTAATGAATAGATCAAGCAGCGACAAGAAAAATGAGCAGTCCGCCTCCCCTGAATCGCTAGATCCATGCAACAGAAGACACGAAAATGGTGATGAAGCCAAAAACAACATCGCGACTGGGGGATTACACACACCATGGATGCGTCAAGTCAAAATCCTGCGCTCCCCTCCCTCCTATCCGCAAGATCCACTTCCTCCCTCACCGCCTAGCACGAAGGGGGACCAAGGAACACATGATTTCCGTCCATGCTATGCTGCGTGAAATGAAAAAAAGTGGACCCGTGGGTGCAAACCTGTTGTTGGATGCGTCGAGAATCGCTTGCCCTTCCCCTACCCAACAGGATCCATGCATCAATAGAAGGGGGTCACTCCGATTTCGCCCATGGATTTTGGAGGAGAAAAGCAAAAAGGGAGGGCACGGGGCAGAGAGAGAGAGACACGCTCGAGAAGAGCCTGTTGGGAGGGGAGTGGAAATGAACCGGCGCGCACGTCGAGGATTTGAATAGGACCAAAAAAATCCCGGCTGCTGGGCCCCGAGGCGAAATACCGACTGGGTGGGAGCGTGCGTGCGTCCGGACAATGGCACGCGCGGTCGGATTTAAGTCTTTCCCAGAGAATATTAGATGGTGGATTTTTACACGGAACTGTGTTTTCTCGTGGTTGAGCAGATTTGTCAACCTCGATCTGCTTTTCTATGCTTCCCATGCAGGGGCGGTGGAGTCGTTTGCATGCAGCCGGCGGTCGCAGGAACAGGCTGTTTCCGGATCCCTAGAGGGGGTTCAAAGCAAACCCTACTGGGCTTCTTTAAGCATTTTCTGTTTTGGGCTGCAACCAACGAAACGCGCGGGCCCATGTGGGGAGCGCGGGCACAAAACCGGCGCGCGGGAGCGGACAGAGAAAACGCGCAAGCAGGGGAGGGGTTACCGCAAGCGTTAGCCGCTCCCCATAAACAATTGAACACGGCACACGACATATATACTAGTACAAAACTATCGATGAGCGTCTTTCCTTCACTTAACAACAACAACAACGGACAGACTGAGCAAATAATCAAGCAAAGCGATCCACAGGCGTATGCACACAACTTACAAGGCAAGCGTCCCAACCCCACCCAACAACTTGTGTTCAGCCCGAATCCATCAGCAACGGCGCATGCATATGCATTCCTGCTAGGCTGCTATGCTCCGAAGCAGGGGAAGCAGCCGCAGAGCTTGGACGAGGACGGCGGCGGTGGGAGCTCCGGGACGTGGGATCCGTCCATGCCGCGCTCCTGGCACCGCAGGCACTCCTCTCTGAACCGGGCGAAGGCGCCGGTGCAGTACTCGGAGGCCTCGGCGACGGTCATCCCCTCGAGGAGCCTGTCCGTCTCGTAGTCCTCCGTGGCGTGGTCGCCGTTCAGCGCGGCGCCGAGCTGCACCAGCTCCGCCTGGAAGTCGGAGATCCCCCGGTGCTCCTCCGCCTCCGTCGCCCGCAGCGGCACCGGCTCCGGCAGCGTCTCCGGGCAGTCGGTCCTGGGCGAGGCGCGCGTGAGCACGGACTCGAACGTGCCGGCCCAGGCGTCGCGCGCGGTGAGGAACTCCTTGAGGCCGAAGATCTTCTTCACGGTGGCCGGGATGGACGAGTGCTCGTACTGCGACGTGGGCTCCGGCCCCGACGGCCGGTGGAGCACCGTGCCCGGCTCGATCCAGGGCGAGACGAGCAGGGCCGGGACGCGGACGCCGAGGCGGTCGAAGGCGAAGCCGACGGGCGCGTCGCTGGCGATGCCGTCGGGGCTGGGCACGCCGTCGACGGGGGTGGGCACGTGGTCGAAGAACCCGCCGTGCTCGTCGTACGTGATGACGAAGAGCGTCTCGTCCCACTGCGGGCTCGACCGCAGCGCCTCGTACACCTCCTTCACGAGGCGCTGGCCCCGGGACACGTCGTGCGACGGGTGGTCGTCGTTGCCCGGGAGAAGCTTCAGGTCCAGGTACCGCTGCTCGATGACCACGTAGTTGGGGAGCTTGCCCTCACGGCGGTGACGCTTGCAGTCCAGGTCGTACTCGTGGAACTTGCCCACTACGCGCATGTTCCTGCATGCATGCAATGCATGAGTCCAAAATAAAAATGTTACTCCGTTCTTTCATACCCTCTCCATCGTAAAGGATTCTAAACATCAATTAAATTTATATATTCCTTCATATATGTATGTTCTATGTGACTGACTATTTACGCCATTTATAAATTAATTCAGGTAGTACATTCATGGACTTGAAATGAATGTAAGAATTTCCTAGATCTATTTTAAGAATTAATTGAGTGTGCTTGCATGTATGTGTGAGCATCGACATTTGTATTGTATTTTAGTAAAAAAAATGTATAAAATTATACTATTAGCGATATATCAATTTTAATGTATAAAATAATACTATTAGCGATATATCAATTTTAACCATTCTAAATTACGAGGAATGCAATATAGCTTACATATATGAATATGAAGATCGGATCGGAGCTACTTAACATTAACCGCTCGGCTCAAATATAGAGGAAGTTAACAAGTGAACCGGCCGGGGGAATAATAAAAACAGTTGAACAGCTAGCTTTAGGTGGCGAGCAAGAAAAAATCCAGCATGCAAGATGGACCTAAATAAATTAAGTGGCAAGCATCCTTTCCTGCTACTGTTGTTTTTGTTAAATAGTTCTGTGTCATGCGCAGATCACATAATGTTAGATGACGATACTGTACATGTGAGATGCTGTACATCTGCGTCCAATAATGATCAGTCAGGAAAGAAACGATAATACTCCCTCCGATCATTGATATATGACATTTTTAGTGCAAATTATATTAAAGACGTCATATATTAATGACATGAGGAAATATTCCATCTATTTTTTCTGTCTTCTTTTGTCCCATGCTTGTTTTTTCTCTCTCTATCTTGTGGGCTTTCTAGCGTACCTGTACTTGTTTAGACTCTTCTTCTACTTGATGAAATATGTGCGAATCGTGATATAAAAAAACACTTAGAGTGCACTTGTGAATTCTTCAGTGACTTTTTTCTAAAACAATTGTTTAGACAATAAATTGTGCTCAGGTATCATGAAAAAAAAGAGATCGACGGTATGTCTCTCATCATCTTTTGATCCCTGATAGAATATTACAACTAGTAACCATCCTGTGCTTATCACCGCGTTTACAAAACCTTTGTATACAAAGGCATCTAAAGCACAAGATATACTAACAGATAATGTCAGACCGGCTCTGACAAAAGCAGAAGAGTAAATTGCACGCTAGGTTCTTAAATTTATCCCACATTCCCGTTCAGGCCCATGATCTTCAAAAATGCACATCTAGGTCCATAATGTAATCCCACGGCTAAGCCGCCATCGAAATCCCGCCAGCTCAGCCGATGTCGCCTACGTGGGCTGCCATCATGGCAACCTGGCGCACTGTGGCTGAATGTTTTTTTGCACTTAGGCCCCTAGGTTATAGTATATTGCAGCGTCCACTCCAATCGAATCCTCTCCTCTGTTCGCTGGGTCACCTCCAAATCCACTCTCGTCCTTCGCTCGGACTCCTCCGTTCCCATCCCCTTCCTGTTGATTGCAGATCCCCGCCTGCAGCTGCCGTTGCAGATCAGGATGTCGCTAGGGAGCTCCTCCTCTCGGCATCGCAGATCCAGCATGAAGGTCTGCGTCGGTGGCGCGAAGGTAGGGCTGCGTACTGGTTTGCCTCTTGTGCCTTGCCCCAAATGCGGCGATGAGGTTGTGGAACTGAGAGTGTCGGAATTATCCAAGATCCCTGGGCAGATCTTCTTCAAGTGCCGCCTCCATGAGAAGGATGTAGGCCACTGCATTTTTGTTTTTGGCTTGTTCATCTTTTTTGGTTGCAATTCGAGCTGAATGCTAGAGCAGTGAAACAATTTTGTGTACTATTTTCAGGTACCTGGAACTTGTCCCTTTTATATGATGGCAGAGAAGTATGAAAAGTTTGTGCAGAACATGGGTGGTACTTTTGATCATGGACAGGATGTGGATCAAAGCAAGCATGAGCTGTTAGATGAAGTTGCAAGGCTGCAGGATGAACTAGGCCGTGTGCAAGGGCTAGTAGATGCGTTGGAGAATGGATTAGTAATGGTGAATGCTGATGTTCAAGGATTAAAAGCTGTTTTAGGAAGTGTTGATGTAAAATGTACAATGCTGATGAAATTTGGGCAGCTAGGTCTGATCTGCCAATTAGTTGTTGCTTTGCTAGTAGTTATTTTGGTGAAGTAGAAGTGTATGTGAATCACTGTAATGTGAACCACTTTCTGGAAGCATTGTGAACCACTAAATATCAATGAAGGGTGTGTTTTCTGTTCCAAATAGATCACAAGTCCGAGCATAACATGAAGTTGACATATTTTGGGGCATATAACATATCATATCCACCATCTAGGCATAACATCTGGGCATACAGTTCATCCATCATAAGGCCATACACTTAAGCCATCATCTAGCCATAATATATCCATAATCCGGCATACAGTTAAGCAAAAGATTAGCATTGTTTGAGCTAAATACACCACTGCAGTACTAACATCTGGGCATACAGTTAAGCAAAAGATTAGCATTGTTTGGGCTAAATAGATCGCTGCAACACTAACATGTTATCTCAGCCAAAAGATTCAGTGAACTAAACTACAGATCAAGCCTATCAGGTGCCTTCTTTGCTCTTCCCCCTTGATCCATCTTGACTGGTGATGCCTTCTTTGATGCTTTTTCTTTTTGTCCTCTCTTGGTGTTTGTTGGTTTTTGGAGTGGTTCTCTTGCCTTGCGCTTTGTTGGTAGCTTGGTATTGCTGGTACATTGGCCACGATGAAGGAGCTGTCAGGTAGTGGCTCTTCTCTCAGGTCATCCCTCCTAGATTGTGAGGCCTGAAAATTGTATATAGAGTAAGCATGAAGCATGTAAGAATGAACTCCTACAGTGGAATGCATCCCACCTCTTCCATTAGTTGAGAGAACATTGGAGTACTAATCTGGGACAATATCCCTTGACTATCTTCTTAAGGTAGAATGACCTCCTGCTTGCATAAAATGGGCACAAAATTAGTGCAGAAAATGGAAGAGGTGGCTACGATAGTAACATAATGTGAACAAATAAATTACCTCTGTAGTGTTGTTAGGTTGTGCTGTGTCAGTAGGTTGTGCAACTTCACTAGCTTGATGTTGAGCATCTTGGTGTTTTGGTGGACAACCATTCTTTTTTGCTTCACAGGTGACAACGTGTGGCCAAGTCCTTTGCAGTGACTGCAATGCATTTGCACACCATGTTTGGACATTTTGGGTCCATTCTGTAATACTCCGTAATTTTCTAAACACTTAAGTGCATTTACAATTTACACTAATTTTTCTCAAAAATTTGATTCAAATTTAAATTTGAGGTCTTTTTAAAAATTTGGAGTTTTCCAAGGGCAAAAATGTGAAAGGGTAGTTAAAATTAAGCCCTTCCACTTTTATTTTTGGACCCCTGTCAAAATATGTCAAAATCTAGGGTTAATAATGAAAAGGATAAAAGTAAAAAAAAAAGAAAAAGGGGGCGAAGCCCCGCGGGCCAGCTGGCCAGCCCGCGGCCACGCGAACGCTGGGCGAGGCTCAGCCGGGGGCGGCGGCCCGCCCCCCCCGCCACCCGCGCCCCCTGTCAGGCGGCGCTGACAGGTGGGACCGCGGGGGCGAGGTCTTATTCCCCGCGGCGCGCGCCGAGGCCGGCACTCCCCGCTACGCGCCGCGCCGTTCCCCCAGCCCCGCGCCGTCGCCGCCGTCACCGCCGCACCACCGCGCCGGTAAGCACACCCCACCCCACTCCTTCCCTCTGCGCCACGCCGGGCGCCGGCCCGAGCTCGTCAGAGCTCGGAGCCCGCATGGCGCCGCGGCCACCGCGGCGTCGCCGCCACGGTCCCCGCGCGTGTGAGCCCCTAGGGTCCCCGCCGGCACGCGCATCGGGTGCGCCTCGACGGCGCGCACCCCGCGCCGTAGAAAATAGATCGCCGCGGGCACCACCGCCGTTGCGAGGCTACCTCGCCGGCACGTCGCGCCGGCGGGCGCCATGCCGCGGCGGGCGGCGACCCCACCGTGTAGAGAAAGGGGGGAAGAAGGGGAAAAGGGGAGGGAAGGAGAGAGGAGCTCGCGCCGCGCCCAAGGCCACCGCCGGCGAGGCCTCCCGGCCTCCGCCGCGCCGGATGGTCGCCGGCGCTGCCGGCGCGGCGACGCGCAGAGCGCATCGCGCTCGCGAAGCCGCGCCGCGCGCTAGGCGGCCGGGCGAGGCCGGTCGGCTGGGCCGCCAGCCCAGCTGGGCCGCTCGCCGGGCAGGCTGGCCTGCCGGGCCGTGCCTTAGCGCAGGCAGGCCGCCGGCCCACTTTGGGCCGGGCCAGGCCGAAAGAGGAATTCAGGCGATTTTTGGAGGGGGAAATTAGAACTTTTGCTTTCTTCTTTTTGTGGGCTGGGCCGAATTTTCAACAGTATTTCTGTTTTTCTTTTTCCTTTAATTTAATTTGTTTATCTATTTTACTTTAATGTAATATGATTATTTTAATTAGAAAAATTATTTATTAATTCATATAAATAATTTGGTAATTCCAAAAAGAAAGTAAATTAGAGTTTATATATGTTTAAAAAAAATTTAGCCTTTATTTAAAAATGCAGAAAAATTCATAAAGTGCTTTAAAAATAGAAAACTAATTCAAAAATCCATTTTAATTATTCAAAAATTCCTAGAAAATTCATTTAAGCTTTAAAAATTATTCAAAAATATTAAAAATACCTGGTAATTCATTTAAAGCTTAGGACAATCTTTTGCATTCGAAAAATATCCATATTTAACCCCAACCGCCCTTTTTCTTTAGAAAATGGTACATTTTACTTTTTCAACAGGTTGATCATTCTCATATTTTAAAACTCCTGCATGTCATCAACTTAGGCACGCTGGTCCCACCGCTCCCGGTTGAAGAATCTTCCACTGCAATAGAAAATCTGGAAGCCGGTGCGACCGAAGCATCCTTCACACCTGCAGGAGGAGACTCCGAGTCACCGACAGAGACCGATCCTGTGACGCAAGGCAAGCCCCGGTGCATTACCCAGTTTTCTTAAATTCTTAATTTAAATCAGAGTTATGCTTGTGCATTAGAGTTAGGAGTTGATTGAAACCCTAGAGCATGATGATTCATTACCCAGCATATAATCCTATGCTCAGTAGATGGCTTAGGTGACAAAGGCATAGGGAAGGAATCTTTTACAGCAAATTTTGGTTGAGAATAAGAAGATGGATAATAAATTAACAGGCATGCGGCGGGATCAGTTTCGCTTTCATATATTACATGTTATGATTAATTGCTATGGACCCTGATCCTGCCTGTGTCGCATAAGGCCGTCCGATGTGTGGCCTGGTTGGGCCGAATGCGCCTCATTCACTTACCGTCCTTAACGGGCTCCGGTAAGCCTTTCGTCTTGTTGTACCTAAGCGCGGAACTAGACGAGACCAACTGGAAGGAGGAGGTTGGGCGGGTGTCAAAGGACTGACACCCGGGTTCGGTGAGGATGGTTCCGGCTAGGTGGCACTGGATGTTGGGTTGTCGTATGTGGGGTCGGTGTACACACATATGACGAGTGTTTGGGTATCCCTCTCGAGAGGTGGAAAACCGATTCGAATCGTCTGTGACTTGCCGGTTGTAAGCTGCCTGATCGCGACCAACATCGTAGTAAGAGAATTGATCTTGTTAATAATAAATGTTTGACAACATGTTTGTCTTGATGAATCCTGGTGGGTTAGTAGAATAGGAATAACTTAGTATGATCAGGTAATAACTAAAAGGGTGAACTAAATTCTAAAGCTAAGGAATTACTATTAGGCCTACCGCAGTGTGAGTCGACCTAATCACCCCGGCCTTGAGTTAGGAAGTGGGTTTCGACCCAGTGGTCAGGTAAGTCTTGCTGAGTAATTAGTACTCAGGCTTCTTGCCTATGCTTTTTCAGGTGCAGAATACACTTGGTTTGAATGGGACCCTTATCTCCATCCTCCTTTCTTCTAATCTAAGCTTGGCTACAACTGAAGAAGTTAGATGTGTGCGTGAGTTGAAGGAACATGAGAACAATGCTACTTTTGTTTAATGGCTGAGGAACTTATCAGCCGGAAATGTAATAAGTATCAAAACTTATGTGTAATATTTTAAGTTATGTAATAAATGTAATGTGTATGTTGTAACATGTGGACTCCTTCGAGAGTCGCCCCAAAATCAAGCTCGATCCGGATGGGAAGGCCAAGTCAGGATAACTACATCCTGAAGGACTACCGAGGTTAGTCCGGATCTGGTGATTAAGCACTAAATCCGGATTAATCTAGGCGGTTCTGCCATAGCTGGTGTCAGAGCTGAGCTTGAGGGGTAGGTTACTATTTTAAAAACTATTTTTCACTATATAAGTGAACCCCATATACGGGTATATTTAAAATACGAATTAACGAAACCCTTTTTCCTTAAAAATGAGCGCATAGAGAACATTAATATACCTGGTTTTAAAACATGTCATGCATTATCATTGCATTAGAGTTATTCTTCTATAAAGTAGAGCAATTCAAAATAATTTATTAACAAAAGTTTTTGTTGTTCTGGTCCAGATGCCGCATACTTTCGTCCCTTACGAGGATGCCAGGGGTTGTTGGCACCAAGAGTGTCTAGAAAACTGTCCCTTAGCTATGACTCTTCACCATCGTCTTCAAGAGTTGGGATATCTTAGTTGTCCCCGTTATATCGTTCGCCATGCTGATCTAGGTCTGATGGGTGAGACAAGGGTGCGAGTGCATATGCCTCAAAACCCTAGGGTACCGGAGGAGGAAGTTTGGGAAGTTGAGGGTAGTGGGCTAACTCCTGGAGAAGCTTTTTCCGATGCCGCTTACAGGGCTCTAACTGAGCTCTGTACGAGGCATCTAGGAGAGTTGGAAGGGTCTGAAGTCATGTTTCTCCCTCCTAATGACCGAGCTCATCCTGAGTGGGAAGGGAGGTTGCGTAATCTGAACCGTAGTGCCCGAGACTTGCGAAGGCGCCAGATGCGTGAGCAAGTCC
This sequence comes from Paspalum vaginatum, assembly GCA_030272315.1. Classification (NCBI taxonomy): domain Eukaryota; kingdom Viridiplantae; phylum Streptophyta; class Magnoliopsida; order Poales; family Poaceae; genus Paspalum; species Paspalum vaginatum. Next base: position 14,411,709 of record CM059016.1, on the reverse strand, counting down.
ACTACACCTCCCAGTTGGCGGATCTTTATGATCAACGCCCAGAATGAGCACATGTTAGAACAACAGCATAGGGATACCTCTGAGATCATTAGTTTGGGTCTTCGTCAATACGAGGACCAACGTACCCTGAGAGACTTAAGGGATCAGTTGCATACTGCTAACTTGACCATTCAGGATCAAACCACACACCTCGAGCTTGACCACACCATTATAGACAACCTTAATGAGTAGGTAATTGCATTACAACTGCAAAATGATCAGCTTCAGGCAGAGTTAGAAGAGAGTTCTTCAGAGGAGGAGCCCATGGAGTTAGTCCCTGAGGGTTCAGGGGCTACTCAGGGATCTTCGGGGATTGCTTCTGGTTCCGTTGGACCACCTGCCCCTGCTCCTGGTACAGGGTACGATTCAGATGTCGGTGAAAATTCAGTGGGCCAGAGCAGCGCTTGAAGGAGGAGTGTTGTGGGTTCGGTGTTTGGGGTTGTTGGAAGTTGTATATTTTTGTAAAATTTTTGTAAAACAGTTGTCTGCATGTGTCGTTGTTCGAATAACCCAGTAGGGGCAATATGGTTGTATAATAGTAGTAACTAAGGATGGCTTGAAGTTGTTATGTAAAATATTATGTGTGTCTTTAATTTCAATAAAAGATGTAGATCCTTTATACATGTCTCTTCCCAGCTGTCGGCGTAATAGTAAGCTTACAGTTGTTTCCACTCTATGCTCCGCAGATGTCGGGTGATCATTCTGATGAACTTCCTCCACCACCCCCAGCTCATCCTACCATGGCTGAGGTTTTGAATCGTCATGATCGTTTAATTGAGCTCTTAGCTCAAAATCAGCTTGCTCAGCATCAGTTTATGCAAGATAATCCGCGCCGTGGGCGGGAAGCTGGAGTGACCTTTCTAGACTTCGAAGCTCTCCATCCGCCAGTCTTTCATTCTGCACCAGACCCAATGGATGCCAAACATTGGGTGCGGACCATAGAGAGTATGTTTGAACTCTTGCCAAATCTGTCCGATCAGCAGAAGATTATGTTTACAGCCCGCAAGTTGCAAGGCCCCGCTGGAGCTTGGTGGGCAACCTATCAAGCTTCTTTGCAGTCCAATCGATAGGTTACTTGGCAAGACTTCCGCAAGGCCTTCGAGGACCATCACATCCCTGAAGGTCTTGTAGAAATGAAAATGCAAGAATTCTTGAGCCTGCAACAAGGTAATAAAACAGTCCTGGAGTATCTCCAAGCCTTTAACCATCTTGCTCAATATGCTCCTGCTCTGATTACTGGGGACGAATCAAAAAGGATGTACTTTTCACGAGGCTTATCTCCTCGGATGAGGGCAAAAATGAATATGTCCTACCCCAGTTTCCATCAAATGGTGAATGATGCAATCCAGTTGGAAGAGAGACTCCGGGTGTATGGAGAAGAAAAGAAACGCAAGAGAGCCACTGAGGGAGCTAGCAGCCGGCCACGGGTGGTTTATCAGCCACCCAGGTATGCTTTTCCCGCTCCTCGTCCCTCGTGGATGGTTCGGTCAGCTCCACCGCCGAATCAACCTCCACGACAATGGATGATGAGGCCACAGTCACAGCCCCCTCGTCCTCTGGCTTTGGGTCCTCCTGCTCCTCGTACTTCAATGCCCGGCTATACCTGTTATAATTGTGGATGACCTAATCATTTCGCGAAGGAGTGCCCGTATCCGCGTCAAGGTCAAGGATTCCGTCCATCTGCCACAACTTCCAGTGGGAACCCTCAAAATAATTTTAAGAATAAGGGCCCTGCCCCGAAAGTGGGCAAGGTACATTATATGCAGATGGAAGAATTGCCAGAAGGAGAAACAGTTATGACTGGTACGTTTCCAATCAATGATCTGCCTACGCAAGTTTTATTTGATACGGGAGCATCACATACTTTTATCAGTCATGCATATGCATCTCGTCGGGCTTTTTCTGTATTCACCGTTAAACAAGGATACCTTATCACGGCTCCTAGTCAACAATTGCTAACTAACCAAGTGGTTAGGGACTTGCAATTGGAGTTGGGTGGAAAATTTTTCAAGATCCAACCCATTGTGTTACCAGGGCATGGCATACCAGTCATCCTAGGGATGAACTGGATGAATGCTCATCAGGCCGTTATGGATATCACTACTCGCACCATATGGGTTATTTCTTCCGATAATACCCTGGTGCAGGTGTCGCTTTCCCGAATAGAAAAAGAGGTGCCAGTAGTAAATACAGTTGTCAGTCCGGAAATAGCCACTATCCCGGTGGTACGGGATTTTCCAGATGTGTTTCCCGAAGATCTTCCGGGACTACCCCCAGATAGAGAAATTGAGTTCTCCATAGAGCTAGTTCCGGGCACGGCTCCCATTTATCGGAAACCATATAAGATAGCTCCGCGAGAGATGGCTGAAATGAAAATACAACTTGAAGACCTTCTTAAAAAGGGTTTTATTCGTCCCAGTACCTCTTCTTGGGGTTGCCCAGCTCTTTTTGTAAAGAAAAAGAAGGACAAATCTTTAAGAATGTGTGTGGATTACCGTCCTCTTAATGCGGTAACTATTAAGAACAAATATCCCCTCCCCCGGATTGATGTGTTTTTTGATCAGTTATTAGGAGCCAAGATCTTCTCAAAGATCGATCTGAGATCAGGGTATCACCAGATTAAAGTCAAAAAGGAAGATATACCCAAAACTGCCTTCTCTACCAGATATGGCCTTTATGAGTATCTGGTAATGTCCTTCGGACTAACCAATGCCCCGGCATACTTTATGTACCTGATGAACTCCATCTTTATGCCGGAGTTGGATAAATTTGTAGTGGTTTTTATCGATGATATTTTGATTTACTCTAAGTCCAAGGAAGAGCATGAACATCATTTGCGCGTGGTGCTATCCCGGTTGAGGGAGCATAAGCTATATGCCAAATTCAGTAAATGTGCTTTTTGGCTGAATAAAATCACCTTTTTGGGGCATATCCTTTCTGGCGAAGGGATAGAAGTTGATCCCGAGAAGGTAGAAGAGGTTTTACACTGGAAAACCCCAAGCACTGCTACTGAAGTTAGAAGTTTTCTAGGCTTGGCGGGCTATTACCGTCGTTTCATTCAGGACTTTTCGAGAATAGCCAAGCCCATGACCAAGCTGCTACAGAAAAATGTGAAGTTTGTTTGGGGACCCGAGTGTGATCGGGCTTTCCAAAGTTTAAAGAAATTGCTTACTTCTACCCCGGTATTAATCCAGCCGGACGTCACCAAACCTTTTGAAGTATACTGTGACGCTTCGGGCATTGGATTGGGATGTGTGTTAATGCAAGAAAGAAAAGTCATAGCTTATGCATCCCGTCAGTTGAAGAAACATGAAAAAAATTACCCCACCCATGATTTGGAGCTAGCAGCAGTGGTGCATGCCTTAAAAATTTGGTGCCACTATCTGCTAGGGAACAATTGTCATATCTATACGGATCATAAAAGTTTAAAGTACATATTTACTCAAAGTGAGTTAAATATGAGGCAACGCCGCTGGTTGGAATTGATCAAGGATTATGATTTGGAAATTCAGTATCATCCTGGAAAGGCCAATGTGGTTGCGGATGCTTTGAGTCGTAAGGCTCATTGCCACTGTCTTACCTTATCTCCCGCCACCGAATCCCTTTGTGAGCAAATGGAAAAGATGAATTTAGAAATGATACAACCTGGAACCAGGATGGTTCTTCAACTGGAACCCACTCTTAAAGATCAAGTGATTCAAGCTCAAAAGGAAGACAAAGGAGTCCAACATTTAAAGCGAAGGCTTGCTGAAGGCGAGGAGTTACCTTTCGAGGTTAAAGAAGGAGATGTACTCTGGTTTAAAAATCGTCTAGTAGTGCCCAAAAACACCGATCTTAGAAGGAAGATTATGGAAGAGGCTCACACCTCACGTTACACTATTCACCCGGGGAGTACCAAGATGTATCAAGATTTAAAGCAACGTTTTTGGTGGACCCGAATGAAAAGAGAAATAGGAAGATATGTGTCGGAATGTGATGTCTGCCAAAGAATAAAGGCAGATCATTTACGACCCGCAGGACCCTTACAACCATTGCCAGTTCCAAGTTGGAAGTGGGAAGATATCCACATGGATTTCATTGTGGGTTTACCTAAAACTCGCAAGAAGAAGGATTCTATTTGGGTGATTGTGGACCGGTTAACCAAGACGGCCCACTTTATTCCTGTGAATATACAGAACTCAGTCCCACAACTAGCAGAGCTATATTTACAACGCATGGTAGCGTTACAAGGGGTACCTAAAACTATTGTTTCTGATCGCGGTCCGCAATTTGTTGCCCGCTTTTGGGAATAGTTGCAAACAGCTTTAGGTACTACCCTCATTCATAGCTCAGCATACCATCCTCAAACCAGTGGTCAGGTGGAGAGAATTAATCAGATTTTGGAGGATATGCTTCGAGCATGTGCATTGACTTATGGTTCCGATTGGGAATCCTGTTTACCCTTAGCGGAGTTCACTTATAATAACAGTTATCAAAAGAGCTTAGAGATTGCCCCTTTTGAAGCTCTTTATGGACGGCGATGCCGAACTCCGTTGAATTGGTCAGAACCAGGAGAAAGAGTAACTTTCGGCCCTGAGTTAGTAATGAATGCTGAGAAGCAAGTCCGGTTTATCCAAGCTAAGTTGAAAGCTGCACAAGCTCGTCAGCAAAGCTATGTGGATAAACGAAGAAGACCGTTGGTGTTTGAAATAGGGGATTGGGTATACCTTAAGGTATCCCCGATGAAGGGAGTTCATCGATTCGGTGTCGCTGGTAAGTTAGCCCCTCGGTATATTGGGCCTTTTCCAATTATCGAGAGGTGCGGTCCAGTGGCTTATCGAATCGAATTACCCCTCACTTGGCAGCAGTCCACAGTGTGTTTCATGTATCTCAACTTAAGAAATGTCTAAGGGTACCTTCCGAAGAGGTAGATCATACAGAATTACCAGTGGAGCCCAATCTAGCATACAAGGAGAACCCAGTAAGGTTTTGGATGTTAAAGAGAGAGCTACCCGGCGACGATCGATCAAGTTTTATAAGATACAATGGCGACATCATACCTTAGAAGAGGCTACCTGGGAACCTGAGCAACTCCTACAAAAGGAATATCCAGACTTCTGGCAACAGTTTCAGAAAGGCCAAGCTAGTAAGTCCTTCCCTCATTTCAAAATGTTTCCTTCCTACCCTCTAGTTGCTTTTAAATCTCGGGACGAGATTTTCTTAAGGGGGAAGGGCTGTAATACTCCGTAATTTTCTAAACACTTAAGTGCATTTGCAATTTACACTAATTTTTCTCAAAAATTTGATTCAAATTTAAATTTGAGGCCTTTTTAAAAATTTGGAGTTTTCCAAGGGCAAAAATGTGAAAGGGTAGTTAAAATTAAGCCCTTCCACTTTTGTTTTTGGACACCTGTCAAAATATGTCAAAATCTAGGGTTAAAAATGAAAAGGGTAAAAGTAAAAAAAAAGAAAAAGGGGGCGAAGCCCCGCGGGCCAGCCCGCGGCCACGCGCCCGCTGGGCGTGGCCCAACCGGGGGCGGCGGCCCACGTGGCGGCCAGCCCACCCGCCTCCCGCGCCCCTTGTCAGGCGGCGCTGACAGGTGGGACCGCGGGGGCGAGGTCTTCTTCCCCGCGGCGCGCGCCGAGGCCGGCACTCCCCGCTCCGCGCCGCGCCGTTCCCCCAGCCCCGCACCGTCGCCGCTGCCTCCGCCGCCGTCACCGCCGCGCCACCACGCCGGTAAGCACACCCCACCCCACTCCTTCCCTCTGCGCCACGCCGGGCGCCGGCCTGAGCTCGTCAGAGCTCGGAGCCCGCATGGCGCCGCGGCCACCGCGGCGTCGCCGCTGCGGTCCCCGCGCGCGGGAGCCCATAGGGTCCCCGCCGGCACGCGCATCGGGTGCGCCGCGACAGCGCGCACCCCGCGCCGTAGAAAATAGGTCGCCGCGGGCACCACCGCCGTTGCAAGGCTACCTCGCCGGCGCGTCGCGCCGGCGGGCGCCATGCCGCGGTGGGCGGCGACCCCACCGTGTAGAGAAAGGGGGAAGAAGGGGAAAAGGGGAAGGAAGGAGAGAGGAGCTCGCACCGCGCCCAAGGCCACCGCCGGCGAGGCCTCCCGGCCTCCGCCGCGCCGGATGGTCGCCGGCGCTGCCGGCGCGGCGACGCGCAGAGCGCGTCGCGCTCGTGCAGCCGCGCCGCGCGCCAGGCGGCCGGGCGAGCCGGGCGAGGCCGGTCGGCTGGGCCGCCAGCCCCGCTGGGCCGCGCCTTAGCGCAGGCAGGCCGCCGGCCCACTTTGGGCCGGGCCAAGCCGAAAGAGGAATTCAGGCGATTTTTGGAGGGGGAAATTAGAACTTTTGCTTTCTTCTTTTTGTGGGCTGGGCCGAATTTTCAACAGTATTTCTGTTTTTCTTTTTCCTTTAATTTAATTTGTTTATCTATTTTACTTTAATGTAATATGATTATTTTAATTAGAAAAATTATTTATTAATTCATATAAATAATTTGGTAATTCCAAAAAGAAAGTAAATTAGAGTTTATATATGTTTAAAAAAAATTTAGCCTTTATTTAAAAATGCAGAAAAATTCATAAAGTGCTTTAAAAATAGAAAACTAATTCAAAAATCCATTTTAATTATTCAAAAATTCCTAGAAAATTCATTTAAGCTTTAAAAATTATTCAAAAATATTAAAAATACCTGGTAATTCATTTAAAGCTTAGGACAATCTTTTGCATTCGAAAAATATCCATATTTAACCCCAACCGCCCTTTTTCTTTAGAAAATGGTACATTTTACTTTTTCAACAGGTTGATCATTCTCATATTTTAAAACTCCTGCATGTCATCAACTTAGGCACGCTGGTCCCACCGCTCCCGGTTGAAGAATCTTCCACTGCAATAGAAAATCTGGAAGCCGGTGCGACCGAAGCATCCTTCACACCTGCAGGAGGAGACTCCGAGTCACCGACAGAGACCGATCCTGTGACGCAAGGCAAGCCCCGGTGCATTACCCAGTTTTCTTAAATTCTTAATTTAAATCAGAGTTATGCTTGTGCATTAGAGTTAGGAGTTGATTGAAACCCTAGAGCATGATGATTCATTACCCAGCATATAATCCTATGCTCAGTAGATGGCTTAGGTGACAAAGGCATAGGGAAGGAATCTTTTACAGCAAATTTTGGTTGAGAATAAGAAGATGGATAATAAATTAACAGGCATGCGGCGGGATCAGTTTCGCTTTCATATATTACATGTTATGATTAATTGCTATGGACCCTGATCCTGCCTGTGTCGCATAAGGCCGTCCGATGTGTGGCCTGGTTGGGCCGAATGCGCCTCATTCACTTACCGTCCTTAACGGGCTCCGGTAAGCCTTTCGTCTTGTTGTACCTAAGCGCGGAACTAGACGAGACCAACTGGAAGGAGGAGGTTGGGCGGGTGTCAAAGGACTGACACCCGGGTTCGGTGAGGATGGTTCCGGCTAGGTGGCACTGGATGTTGGGTTGTCGTATGTGGGGTCGGTGTACACACATATGACGAGTGTTTGGGTATCCCTCTCGAGAGGTGGAAAACCGATTCGAATCGTCTGTGACTTGCCGGTTGTAAGCTGCCTGATCGCGACCAACATCGTAGTAAGAGAATTGATCTTGTTAATAATAAATGTTTGACAACATGTTTGTCTTGATGAATCCTGGTGGGTTAGTAGAATAGGAATAACTTAGTATGATCAGGTAATAACTAAAAGGGTGAACTAAATTCTAAAGCTAAGGAATTACTATTAGGCCTACCGCAGTGTGAGTCGACCTAATCACCCCGGCCTTGAGTTAGGAAGTGGGTTTCGACCCAGTGGTCAGGTAAGTCTTGCTGAGTAATTAGTACTCAGGCTTCTTGCCTATGCTTTTTCAGGTGCAGAATACACTTGGTTTGAATGGGACCCTTATCTCAATCCTCCTTTCTTCTAATCTAAGCTTGGCTACAACTGAAGAAGTTAGATGTGTGCGTGAGTTGAAGGAACATGAGAACAATGCTACTTTTGTTTAATGGCTGAGGAACTTATCAGCCGGAAATGTAATAAGTATCAAAACTTATGTGTAATATTTTAAGTTATGTAATAAATGTAATGTGTATGTTGTAACCTGTGGACTCCTTCGAGAGTCGCCCCAAAATCAAGCTCGATCCGGATGGAAAGGCCAAGTCAGGATAACTACATCCTGAAGGACTACCGAGGTTAGTCCGGATCTGGTGATTAAGCACTAAATCCGGATTAATCTAGGCGGTTCTGCCACACATTCCTTCCTTGTACTTCATGTGGTGCCTTCCTTCTAGCCTTTGGTGGCCTGCCAACCCTCTTCTCATAAACAGGTGGTTTAACATCTGCACCTCCCACATGTGTCCATTTTGTCTGGTCACTGCAAGGCCAAATATTGTGGCTGTAAGCACTATTGAATGCTTCAATTGAGTAGCAGTGTGGTAGAACTGATTCTTGAGGGATCCTCTCATGCCTCAGACAAGAAATTGCATGGCTACAAGGCACACCAGTCAAGTCCCACCTCCTATAGTCACAATGTTTAGCAACAATGTCAACATTATACTTCACCTCTCTGTCTTGTACCTCAAAAATGCCTTTTCCAGTTGGCAGTGAATAACAGGTGTTAGCAAACTCGGCAGACCTCTCCAGTTTCTTTCTAATCTTAGGGCAAATCACCATTCCTTGCCATTTTTCTGCTGCCTCTTTCTATTTGTTATAGTGTCTAATCATTAACTAGAACTTGATCCTTTGCATCATGGTCAATATGGGCAACTCTCTAGCTTCTAAGATGTATTTGTTGAACACTTCACATGAATTATTCAATAGAATATCACACTTGGGATACTCACTAAAAATGCATTTACCCATGTATTGGGTGGCATTTTCTCCAACCAAGCATGAGCTTTACTGTTTAGTGTCTTCATCTTGTCCATGTTTATATTCCACCTCTCAACTGTACATGATCTAGCACATGCCCATAGCTGTTCTTTCAAGTTTTCACCCTTAAACTGACCCTGGAAATTGGAGTACAAATACCTGACACAGAACCTGTGTTCTGAGTTAGGGGAAACTTGATGCACAGCTGGTTTTAATCCCTTCTGTTTATCTGTCATGATAGTCCAAGGGCCTGTATTATCAATGCCTAGATCTTTTTTCAAAGTTCCTAAGAACCAACTCCAGCTAGCTAGGGACTCAACTTCTACCACAGCCATGGCAATAGGAAAAATGCATTCATTTGGGTCAATACTAACAGCAATGAGTAGTATTCCTCCAAACTTTGTTTTTATATGACATCCATCCAAGCATATCACAGGTCTGCATGCACTCAAGAAACCCCTCTTACATGCATCTAAGGACATGTATAGAGTGCTAAAGCATCCATCATTTAAGTTAAGGTACATACAGCTACCTGGGTTGGACCTCCTCAACTCATGTGCATAGTCCCATAACTTGTTGTATTGCTGGACCTCATCGCCATATATGGTATTCAGTGCCACTCTTCTAGCTCTTGAAAGCATCATCCTTGAAATGGTAAGATTCCAGTCCAGCTGAACTGTCCTACCAAAATGTGACAGTGACATTTTCTCATCTGCTCTGAACCTGTCCAGATATTTAGCAACAAGCCACTTGGTTGTGCACCTCTTCAAAATCCATTGTTTCTGACATGTGTGCTCTCCAACATATTTCTTCACTACAAAACAACTGACTCTACTATCCAAGGAAGCATAGAGAGACCAAGGACAGCCATGTGCACATTGGACTTGAACCCTAGTTTTGTCATTCCTTGGCAGTTTGATATCAACTCTATGCTTCAAACTGCACTCTGTGATTGCCTGTCTCAGCACTTGAACAGTAGGGAATCTCATTCCAATTTTGAATAATGGGTTCTGCATATCCTCAGGTCTAAAAGACATCATATTTCTTCCAAGTTCACCTTCCTCATCAGAATCAGGCAGCTCTAACTCAGCTTCATCTGAAATTTCATCCCACTCCCTCTTCTTTTCCTTACCACTCGATGTTACTATATCTCTCTTACTTCCCTTAGAAATCTTTGTACCCTTGGCAACACCCGTGTCAGTAACTGTCTCATCCACAAAATTGCAGAACAGGTCATCGTCGTCACCACTTATCTCATTGTCAGTATCAACAAAGTCAGAATCACTGCCTAAATCAGTGCTTTCATCATCAGTGACTGATCCCACATCTACTTCATCTCTACTGCCACTACATTTATGAAGGTTTTTGTAGAACTCAGGTAACCTCTCGACCTTTCTAGGACTTAACACACTGGCAAATTGATCAGTGGATTCAAGACAATATCATCCTTGTTGCTATTTCTCTCCACATGGTTGTGATGATCAAAATACAACACAAAACACTTCACTTTGTGAGCAACTTGTTGCACAATGAATGCTTCATCATCACTGCTGATGATACGCAGGCCATTTGACAGAGTACTCTAAGGCAACAACCAGTATACTTTAAGACTAGGATCAAGCAAACTGTAATCAAACATTGATATGACATGATCAATCCCCAACATGCAAAAGAACTCAAGTTTCACATCATCAAACCATTCAACCTTCTCATTCAAGTATGCTCGGTTATCTCCATACCCACAGAAAAAACCCCCATGGTGAACCTCTATACTGAATGAGGAATCCCCAGGCTCCGCACCAAGAACAAAGACAACAAATTTCGTCAGGGTTTCATCCAAACCCTAAACCTAGCACCTCAATCTGAAAGATTGAACCATCCTAACAACGAATACAACTTGCAAACAGCACATAACTAACAACCGAGTGCACATTTAGGGCAAGGATTCACTTACTATACACTGGTGGTGGCTCTCCTTCCTGTCGCAACCTGACCTCCATGAACCCGCTACTTTGAGACCACCGAGGCGGCATGGGCTTGGACGTCATACCTCTCTGCATCAAGTAGATGACAATCTGCTCGATCGCATCCGCCGCCGGTCAATCTCCGCCACCTCGCCAAAACTGCCACCAGACCCTCTCCACTCCCTCCACAAAGAATACAAAGGGTCGAGGCTATATTGTGAGAATGAAACTGCTGGGAGGGGATAAGTGCAAAAAACAGTCAGCCACAGTACGCCAGGTTGCCACGATGGCGGCCCACGTAGGCGACATCAGGTGATCTGGTGGGATTTGGATGGCGGCTTAGCTGCGGGATTAGATTATGGACCCAGATGTGCACTTTTGTAGATCATGGACCTAGATGGGAATGCGGGATAAGTGTAAGGACCTATCATGCAATTTACTCAAAGCAAAATGTTCATTACCATTCACTAAAAATGGATCAGGTATTCAGGTATTATTCTCAAATCATGGTGAATATCTTAATTTAGTTCACCCTAATTAAAACAAACTATTTTATCAAGTGGTTTACAATAGAGAAGGGAAGGCATCATTTGTTGTGTCATCTTCAAGATATCACTCCCTGCGTAATCATTTGAAGATTGAGGTGCCGCCGTAAGGGCGTTGAACCCCCAGACTGTGGGTTGCCTAGAGCAATTGGTACAATTGAGGAGGCAATGAGGAATTCCCAGAACGGAGAATAGCTTATATCCTTGAGACAGTGTTAGGAGTGGTCTTTGATTCTAGAGCTGAAGCATATCAGTTTTTCAATCTTTATTTATGGGAAGTTGGGTTCGTAACACGCTTTGGCACAAGTTCAAGGAATCGAGTGAGTAAACAAGTACCATACAAATGAATGAGATACTTTACGAGAAAGAGTTCCTAATCACAAACTCTTATTTGTTACTTCATATGAACGTTGCATAACTTTTTTACCCAAACGGATGCATCATTTTGGCAAGTCACAAACATTTTATTCCTGCGCATGTAGGGTTAGTTTTGATAGACGTTTACAAGTAGTGCATAGATATTCAGTACAAGAGGGTCTTAAGTAGGCGCATGGATTATAGGAGCGTGGAAAGAATCCTAAGGCGGTAAATACAGGGCATAGGTGGTTTGGTCATCGATGTCATAGGGTTTGTTGCTTACAAGCTCGAGCGTGGTGCTAATGGAGGAGTCAAAGCAATAGAGGCTCAGCTGTAGCCAGACGAAGGTGAGGAGCTCTCCTCCTCTGGCCAGCTGGGCCACATGTGTCTCCGGCTGTGCTCTATAGGCCGCGTAGATGATGAGCCTTATCCACACCTCCCTGATCTCCTCTAGTATTTCCTCACTTGGCTGGAGATCTTGAAACTCCATTTCCACAGCTTCCGGATCATTTTGTAGTTGCCACTCTTCTAGCACAGCTGTGGAGCTTTGGTCAAGAGGCAGCAGGGAAGGGAAAGCAACCATAAGGTACATCATGTAGCGGGACAGTTTCTGGCACTCCTCCACTAAAGCACTATTATTAGTATGCTGATGAGCTGTTGTTGTTTCACTACTGCTTGTTGCCTCCACGTCTGATTGGGGTATCATGTAGTATTTACTCAGGAGCGCCTCCGTCAGAGCATGGACGTTGACAATAGCAAAACCTAAACCCGATACCAAAAAACCTTCCCGGCCTGGTCTGAAAAGAAGAAGATGAAGATTTGGTAGTTCCTTAGGAGATCCTGATAAGCGACCGAACCCGTGTAGCACACATTTTAGCACTCCATCCACGCTGACATGCTCTCTGCCCAAAAGCTTGCTCATAGAAAAGATCTTCTTCTTTCCAACACCAAGAAGTGTTGCCAACTTCCAGACCACTATCATCATGCATTGTTGACGATGGCTGCTCATGATAAGTGACCTTGGTTTGTGCTGCTCGTCCGTGCTCACCCACCAACCATACAAGTTGTACTGTCCCATTGCATTGGACCACAATGGTTTTTTCTTCGACCACCCAATAATGTCACTAGAAAAAAGAGACCAAGAAAACCTCGCAAGCATGTCATGGTCTCCGGCCTTGAGCCATGCCCATGTCCGTGCTGACGCTATGAGACTAACAAACCCACAAATATCTAGGAAAAGGACTCCAATAAATAATGTGTAGGTGATCGCTATGTCAACTATGTCATACGACCCTCCTCTATCACAAGCAAGGAAGAACACTACAAAAGCAACAAGTGCACATATGTGAGAGATGCATCGAAGAATAATACCATTCCTTCTCCTAAGCGCGGGAGCCTTGGTGTAGAGATCGTCGTAGATTATGCCAAGGCTGATCTCCAGCACCTTGAGGGGGTATTGATACACCTGTCTGAATTGGGATCGTTTTTTTGGGATTCTTCGAAAGGCATCTGATTCGCGATAAACAAGAACAGGAAAGATTACTGCCACTGAACCTAGGCCCAACCAAACAGTGTTATGATAGTCAGTGATCTCTTCTGGCACAGGGGGGTCATTGCCGTCCTTAAAGGTTTCATCCCGCCAACGCTCATACGAAGCTTCAATAGGTGGACACCAATAGTCATACTGACTTTTAGAGGAGTCCTTGAAGATTTCAAAATGACCACATTTGAGAGACCATATCCTTTCTCCATACCTGATTATTCCCACTATGAACACAAACATGCCTGAAACTAGAAGCTCCACATTGTGTCTCCCTATCGACTTCCAGAAGACATACGTAGCAAGGAGAGTCTGCATCACCAGATTCAACAGATGCCTCAGCCACAGACTGTTGTCCTCCATGGAAAATGCAGTTACTGTATCCGAACAGCCAAGATGGACCAGGAGGAAGGGTGCCCAGAAGGAAGCCAAGGGATGGGCATCGACATGCCTTGAGAGAGACCCAAGGCAATAAACCGCTATCGTGTCTGCTCCCAAATAGGCTAACCAAATGGACAACCTAACTAGTGCGTTGGTGCTACGTCGGCGAAGGCCGCCAGTAAAGAATAGAAACACTTGTATTGCGAAACTTAGAAGCACTTGCAGCTGGATTTCCCAGTCGTAAAACAGCTTCACCAAGCTCTTCATTGCACAAGATTTCCTGTATTGAACAACGGTGGATGTAAGTTAGCTTGAGTTTTTATGTAACACCACAAACTTTTCTAATACTACTATGGTTTGCACGGTTCAATATAAAACTGACTTATTAACTCTATGGATGAATATGAAATTTATTTGAAATATAACGGTGCATAAAAGGAACCTCAAGTGCATTTCTTTTAAATTATTGTTAGTTCAAATTCAATGATTGTAGAAACTTAAGGACAAAGCACTTAACTGGTGCTCCAGTATCTTACTATTACTAATTGGAGACTCCTTTTGGAACATTCTTATTAATCCTCACAAGATGCGCTAAATAAAAGATAAAATCATAGGAATTTTGGTACAGACCCACACCAGGCCTAATATCTCTATTTAGGGCATGTTTACATTTATGTTTCTCAAGTTTGACAGGGCATATGTGATTTGTATTTAAGGAAGAGTCAAATATCACTTACCTTGCTTGTGGAAGAGTTCAGGCACCATTATCCTCCTTGATTGATCCGTGCTGTGTATCGTTTTATGCTTTCTTCCTGTGTAGCAATTTATATAGCATACATGAACAAATTAGCATCAATGTAGCAATTTATATGTTACTGTTGTTGTTACTAGCTGTATGGTTATAGATTAGCTTTACGCACAAATATATTTCTTTTCAGATGAAGCACTAGAGAGAGTGATCCAGAAGTGCAAATAATATAATCATGGATCTGAGATATAAAGACAATTTGATCCAAAAGCTTTTGTGCTTACCTTAGAATGGATGCACAATGCTTCTCTACTTTGAGCGAAATGCCCAACGATACTTATTAGCTATGGTGTGTGGAACGCCTTCAGCTTCCGCAGTCTTAATTTGAAGAGGTCACGAGGTTGAGCTTATGTTCCTTCCTTGCGAGTGCAGAGTAGTGATACTAAAGAAAAAAACTCTTTAGAGATACTGTTGTCTTGTCTGGTTGCATTCAGGTCCTTTTCTGTACATTTCTTGGCATATCGGCAAAGTTAAGGTAAGATATGCGTTTCTTGCATGCTATCCTTGCGTCTGTACCTCGAATTATTCGAAACTTCTGCAATTATGCGTGGGCAATCCAACATACATATATTAGTACCAGCAAAGTGTAACCATGGTGGTGGCCGCATCGCACACTTTTCGTGCTTTCCTTATGCTGTGTGGCAGTAATAATCAAGTGCAACCATGGTGGTTATTGGCATTGAGAGGCGCCTGCAGTACGGCATACGAGCAGTCGACCACGTCACATGACAATCAGTTGACAAAAACTCGACGGTGCTTGAAAGGCAGACAGTCTCCTGTGTGAGATCTGGGCCGGTATTTAGACCTACACTGTGGGATAGATGAGGAGATTTTTTTAAACCGGCTAACCTTACCCTCAGTTTTTTGTTATAAAGAAAATAGTTAGCCAAAATATCTTAGCACCATGATTAAGATGAATACATCGGCCACATAATTCTAAAGGCGATAAGTCAAATTTTGACCATCTATGATTTGAAGGCATTCCCACAAATCAAAATTCCATGGCTGAAAAAAGTGTATATTACAATCTCAAACTATGCAAGTCGTCCAATTATCAACTTTAAACTAAAAAGCGGGCACATAGGGTCCTCAAAATGTCAAAACCGGACGATATATGCCCTCAACCTTGATGAAAGCCAGTTTCAATTGTACTTTTCTATTTTTTGAAATAATAAAATCTTGTTTGATCGCAAAGATTCATAATTAACTCATTTTATCAAAATTATAAAGCTTGTATTTTTAAAAATATATATAATAGATTCATTAGTGCTAGTTACATGGACCTTATTTGTTTTTATTTCTAATGCTCTTGAATAAAACAATAGGTGTAGGGATAAATACTTTACAAATGTCTCCAAATAGAGCATTAATAGACATATTATATTTTAGAAGAAAACATTATACATTATCCATATTTTTATGATTTACAATAAATTAATTATGATTTTTAGAGATTAAGAAAGATTCTATATTTCAAGAAATTAGAAAAACGCTGCTTAATCCAACTTTCAACTGGCTCATGGGTGTATATTGTTCCATAGTTCAAGGTTGAAAATTGAACAATCCTACTGTTACTTAATTGAAGGTTACTTAATTGAAGGTTTCAAATGATGCACTACTTACGAGACATACTAAAAATAGACCGTATACGCTTGTTTCATCAAAAGAACTGTCTCTTACACTCACAGACATTTAAGACGGTTCTTACACACGGGATGACTTATGTAGTTATCTTAAAAGCTATGATTTATAATAACAAACCGTCTTAAATTAATATGAGACATTTATTATTACACAACCATCTCAAAACACTTTCCTATTTAAGACGTTTATCCAAAAAAATTGTCTTGCCTTACTCGGCACCACCTGATACAAGAAGTTTATATAAAATGTACTGCTATCCATCTTAAAAAATCTGTAGTAGTGGTTGGACATCGATCCTTCTAAGGTTTCTGGTGTGAATTGGGAGGCCAAGATATTTTCCTGGGAAGGAAGAGATTTTCCCTGGAAATACCCTACACAAGTCCTCTGCCCTCCCTGAATGACACCGGATTGGGTGGAGCTCTGTTTTTTCCATGTTAAACCTAAGCCCGGAACAAGCAGTAAAAGCTTGCAGCAGTCCATGTAGTGTTTGTAGGTCAGCTGCCTCTGCATTGACAAAAATCCCAGCATCATCTGCATATAGTGAGTAGTGAAGGGTGGCCGGACGTGGGGGACAGGTTTAAGGACTTCTGCCCGCGCTGCCTTCTCGATTAACTTTTGCAATGGATCAATAGTCAAGATAAAAGCATCAGAGAGAGGGGGTCTCCTTGCCTCAGCGCCCTCAAGTGTTTGATCCTCCGAGGCATTCCTCCATCGATTAAAATCCTAGACAACGATGAGGATAGAATAGCCAAGACCCAGTTTCTCCATTTTTGACCAAAGCCAAGTGCCGTAAGCACTTCAAGTAGGAACGCCCAATTGGCTGAGTCGAAAGCTTTGGCGATGTCTAGCTTGATGAAAAGTGCTGGCTTCTTCTACTTGTGGAGTTTTTTAATAACTTTTTGCATGTACAAAAAATTACCATGAACGCACCTTTCATTTATGAATGCATTTTGGGAATGAGAGACAAGAGACTCTAGCCTGGGCGCTAGCCGCTCAGCTGGAATTTTTGTTATTAGTTTGCTAGACTATTGATCAGGCTAATAGGATGGTAATTTGTCAGACGCGAAGCGTGCTCCTTCTTGGGAAGCAGGATAATGTTAGCTTCATTTGCCAAATGGCACTTGACTGTTCTAAGCTCATGAAAACCCTGAAGCGCTTCCACCAAATCCGACTTCATAATGTTCCAGCCTATTTTGTAGAAGAAGCCGATGAAGCCATCTGGCCTAGGGCTCTTTGGGTGGGAGTATGGTTAACTGTGTTCTTGATTTCAGATCCTGAAAAGGGGGCTTCCAAATCCAAGAGATGGGATTGCGAATACCCTAGAGCCTGCCAGTCCAGACCTAGCTCTCTAGTGGACGGCGATCCACGCAGTGAGTTTAAAAAATTGAAGGTGGCTTTTGTGTGAGAGTGATTCCAGTATCCATCTATATTTCTCTGATAAAGTTCTTTTTTCCGACGGAAGTTAGCATGAGGATGGAAAAATAAGTGTTCGCATCTCCACTTTGGATCCACCTAATTCTGGAATGTTATTTGGCTCGGGCCTTCTGCATTGCCGCTAGTCCCACTGATTTTGCTTTGAGAAAGCGCAAAAATACTAGCTCATCCGGTGTGAGGTTTCAGAACTCTTGTGCCCTCTCAAGGTGAGCTAGAGTAATTTGCACAATTGCCAGTTGTAATTGAAGGTTCACACGTGTAGTTTCTTCCATATTTTTAGCTCAGTTGCAAGGCGGCGCATTTTGACATGTAATTTTAGGATGGCATCTTTTGTGTTCACCGGTTGGCTCCAGGAAGCAGCAACCAGCTCTATGAAACCCGACAGGGTCATCCTCTGTAGCGCTAAAACTATGCATTTCCTTGTATTAACAAAGGTGCATGATCGGATGTGAGGGACGCGCTTGCCTGCAGGTTGGCATTTGGGAATTGAGCGAGCCATTCGACCGATGCAAAGCAGTGTACAATTTTGGACATGGTGGGAGTCTTGCCCATTGCTGTAGGAGAATTTTCGTCCATTTAAGGTGAGTTTTTGTAGTTGCAGATCATCCAGGACTCTTGTAAAACGCTGAATCAGACGCAAATTTACCCTGCCATTACTTTTGTCTTGCGCAGAGCAAATGAGATTAAAATCTCCAAGTGCTACCCGGGCCATCAAAACTAAAGGCTGTAATGAGGCTAACTCTGCGAGGAAGGATATTTTATCTTGGTCTGTTTGTGGGCCGTAAACACCTGAGATTGTCTAGGAATCTCCCTCTGTGAGCGATTGAATATTCGACGAAACCGTGTTAGCTGTTAGGTGTAGAGGCTGAAACCTAAAAAAATCTATCTGAAGCCGCTAGGATAACCCCCCCTGAAGCTCCGTTTGCCGGAAGTGAAACATGTTGAGTGGCTAGACTTGGGCCTAGCGCTTCAATCAGCATACTTGTTGTCCAGTTACTGGTCTTTGTTTCTTGGAGGCAGATAATGGATGCACCCGATGATGAAATTAGATTATGAACACTCGCACGCTTGGCTGCCCTATTAAGGCCCCGGATGTTCCAGCATAAAATCTTACAATCTGAGCTTGCCATTTAGAAACTAAAAGATCGCTAGTCAGGACACCCCCAAACGAAACTAGGACAAACACAATCCAAACATGCCAAGGAGAGGGGTGTGTGCTAGGCCTAAACGCCCCAGACAAAGCAGACAAGCCCCAGGACCACCGGCAGAAACAGACTGCCAACAAAGCACGCTAATGAAGACTCTCAAACCCATCCACCTAATGAAGACACTGATACATTGGATAACCCAGGAAGAAACCCTAGATGGCCTTGACCTCCTCATGCCACCTCTGTAGCCTCAGCAGCAGGGGTGACAACTGCTGTCTTGGGCTTCCTCTTATACTGCTTGAGCTGCTTGCCATGGTTAGCTAGTACAGTGATGGCCTCCATTTTCCCTTTTGTGAGGGGCCGCTCGAAGTGCTGTGCAAAATGCTGCTCCACAATGTCAGCCTCATCTAGATTTTTACAAGGATAAAATTGGTTTAGTTTTTTAACTAGAAATCCTGCGCAACCTGCAATGCTCCTTTTTCTGATCTACTCTTTGCCTTTCTAGCCAATCTCGTGCTACGGCGCTGCGGCCTAGCATCGGAGCTACAAGACACCTGGCCTGTCCTTGGTGTTCTACTTCTGGAGTAGCATTCTCCAATGCTCTATGTGTGGTTGCATTACACAAATTTTGTGCTTCTGATACATCACCAGGGAGGATGGGTGTTTCTAAAGGTACCTCAACATCAGGGTAAGTAGGTTCAAAAGCATAACTGGGAATGGAACAGATGTCTCTTGTGTCCAACCCATCTAGGAATTTTGCTAAAAGTGGACTAGGTAGGGGTTTTGTAACAGTAATTAGGAATTCATCGAGACCGAAAACATCATGTAGTACCTCCCGAGCAGTGGTTGGGCTGTCGGGGTTACTATTTGGTACCCCCCCCCCCCCCCCCCCCATCTCTGAGGTGGGCATCATGCTTGGTGACACAGGATCTCTCACCTGCCTCGACGCCTTGTAGCCTAGATTCTTTCACAAACATGCCGTATTATATTGTTCACTTGTGTCAAAGCAACATGTTTTTCTGCTAATTTTCCCTTCATCCTTCTCTGCTTTTGCATACCTGACATACTCTTGGAAACCTGAGACCTTACCTCTCTTTTTCAAAATGAGCTTGGCATGCTGCTTTGGTTTGCGGTGCATAGTCACTGCAACAAGCAGGATTAGCAAAAGATGAACTATTTAAACCTTATAACTCTGATATCTTCTTTTTTCGTGACCTTGCCGATGGTACATTTTTCATTAGGACAAAGGCAAAGAACAGGGTGCATGCATGGCTATACAGAACAGAAACGGAATCAAGGAATAGTCAATGTACTGGAAAACCATGGACTGTGCTGTGCAATAAGATTCTTGTTGTCCCTTTCCTTTTTTTTTTTCTAGTAGCATGTGAAAGAGTATATAATATATATTGGTTGCAACAATGTTCATATCGGTCCACTCTTATTAGTTATTACCCACTTAACATGCAACATCTTACCATGCACAAACAATTGAACACGGCCAACAACCACATACTACAAAACAATAATCGTCTTTTCCTTCGCTTAACAACAACAACAAGAGACAGACAGAGCAAATAATCAAGCAAAGAGATCCATAAGCATATACACACAACTTACAAGGCAAGCGTCCCAACCCCACCCAACAACCTGTGTTCAGCTTGAATCCATCAACAACGGCGCATCGCGCATGCATATGCATTCCTGCTATGCTCTGAAGCAGGGGAAGCAGCCGCAGAGCTTGGACGACGATGGCGCAGATGGTGTTGGCGGCGGGAGCTCCGGGACGTAGCTTCCGTCCATGGCGCACTCCTGGCACCGCTGGCACTCCTCCCTGAACCAGTCGAACGCGCTGGTGCAGTACTCGGAGGCCTTGGCGACGGTCATCCCCTCGACGAGCCTGTCCGTCTCGTAGTCCTCCGTGGCGTGGTCGCCGTTGAGGGCGGCGGCCAGCTGCACCAGCTCCGCCTGGAAGTCGGAGATCCCCCGGTGCTCCTCCGCCTCCGTCGCCCGCAGCGGCACCGGCTCCGGCAGCGTCTCCGGGCAGTCGGTCCTGGGCGTGGCGCGCGTGAGCACGGACTCGAAGGTGCCGGCCCAGGCGTCGCGCGCGGTGAGGAACTCCTTGAGGCAGAAGATCTTCTTCACGGTGGCCGGGATGGACGAGTGCTCGTACTGCGACGTGGGCTCCGGCCCCGACGGCCGGTGGAGCACCGTGCCCGGCTCGATCCAGGGCGAGACTAGCAGGGCCGGGACGCGGACGCCGAGGCGGTCGAAGGCGAAGCCGACGGGCGCGTCGCTGGCGATGCCGTCGGGGCTGGGCACGCCGTCGACGGGCGTGGGCACGTGGTCGAAGAACCCGCCGTGCTCGTCGTACGTGATGACGAAGAGCGTCTCGGACCACTGCGGGCTCGACCGCAGCGCCTCGTACACCTCCTTCACGAGGCGCTGGCCCCGGGACACGTCGTGCGACGGGTGGTCGTCGTTGCCCGGGAGAAGCTTCAGGTCCAGGTACCGCTGCTCGATGACCACGTAGTTGGGGAGCTTGCCCTCCCGGCAGTGGCGCTTGAAGTCCAGGTCGTACGCGTGGAACTTGCCGATGTACTTGAGCTGGCGCATGTTCCTGCGCGCACGCAATGCATGCGTCCAAAAAAAATGTTAGTAGTACTATGCACTTTTGTGTTATCTCTAGTTGTAGTGGATGGCGTTGTTTAATTTATTATGATTAATCTGATGAATCCCTCTCACAATTGGTCGGAATAAAAACAGTGGCAAATTATGTCCAAGATGGTATAGACACTTGAAAGACTACTGTATAGTTTTGGTATCTCTCTTCTTGTTGGGGATGGTGTTGCTAATTTAATTTGTTGTAATTTATCTGTTTGATATAACAAGAACTTATAAGAGAGTAGGAACTTAACAAGTGATGTTTGAACAGCTACCTTTATACAGGGTTGAACACCATAAAAATCCAGCATGCAAGATGCGAGTTAAATGAATTAAGTACTGTCCCATCTCATGCTACGTTTTTTTACTACTTTTATTTATGTATATATATTGTGCAGATCACACAATGGTACTGTACATATGCTTGTGCTATATATGTGTGTGCTGTACATGCGTCCAAAAACCAGTCAGGAAACAATACACGTACAGAAAACTGAGCGAATGACACATATAAAAATCCAACCTACCTGGTCACTGCACCTTGTGTCGATCGTCGTCTAAACAATATGTATTGCAATAATATAATACAGGTGATGTTTGTACTGACTAAGTGATAATGACCTGGACGAGACATTGTTAGGATCGGATCGAGATCATGACTCATGAGAATATCCATCTAAAATGTCCCATCGGCAACCGCTCAAGGTCAACGTACGTTAGTTGTTAGTACAGACAGAACCATATACATGAACCAACCACACATACGCGTCAGTTGTTATTACTACTACTACTACAGACAACCAATTTCCGATTAGGCTACAGAAACAATAATGCAAAGATATGTATCGTGTGTTTCAAGTTTCACTATTCTGTGTGTGTTCTAAGCACAAACTGACACTTTTTTATACTGTTTTTGCGTGCATATCTTGTGTGCTCTGTACTCTGTACTAGGTGTCTAGGTCAAATGAACTGAAGATACCAAACCAAAGCGCTTCTAGTACAATAGGTCAATAGCCATCCTCTACCCACTGACATAATTAAAGACGACAAACATGTGTACGTTGCTGTCAGTGATAATGACATGCTTATTAGTTCTTCGTTCGCCATCCGTGTCGGATCATCAGCGAACAAATTAAACCCCAACTGAGTTACAGAGACCGCGAGCGTTTCAAAATTTAAAATTTGCATCGAACCCGTCGCGAAACTAAATATCAAATAAAAATCGTTAGAGAAATCTTTTTTGCTGAAAGCAGCTGGGAACATGCTGGTTTGTGTGTTGTTGTTCTTAGCCCTTGCATTGTGTCGATTGCGAGTGGACTGACCTGTAGAGGAGGACGGCCGGCGGGAACTGGTAGTAGATGCCGAAGGAGTGGCCGGCGTCGTGGAGGGCGTCGAAGATGGTGCGCTGCGGCATGCCGGCGATGAGCTTGTTCTTGTCGTTGCCGACGAGGCCGTGCGACGTCGCCGAGTGCACGAACATGCGGTTGGGCTGCGTCGACGTGGGCACGGACGCGAACCAGCGGTCGCAGACGGCGAACTCCGCGACGAGCTCGCGGTACACGGGCACGGCGTCGGGGCGGAAGCCGTTCATCACGGTGGCGGACATGCCGGGCTTCTCCTTCTCCGCCTGCTGCGCGAAGCCGCTCATGGGCGGCACGGGCACGCCGGGCTTGGTGGCCGGCGCCGTGCTGCCCCACGTGTAGGGGTCGCCGTACACCTGCTCGTAGATGGCCATGAAGGAGTGGCCGGGGTCGGGGTCCACGTACTGCGACGCGTTGCCGAAGTGGACGGCGGGCGACGAGGCGTCGCCGGCCACCGCGTGGTTCACCTCCGCGCCCGTCACGCCGTCGATCTCGGGGTTCAGGGACTTCATCCACCCCAGCATGTGGTCGAAGGAACGGTTCTCCTGGATCAGCACCACCACCGTCTTGATCTTGTCCGCCATGGTGGAGAACTGGAGATCGACGACGACGAGCTATCTATCTGAACGCCGCCGGAGCTCGATCTTGTGGTGGCCGCCCGCCGGCTGCCGATATATGCTAGAGCTCAACGTACTCGCGGTGTTGGAATAGAAGCAGGCACTTGATTGTATTATAAGTAGGGAGTTAACGACGCTCGGTCGGTTTGATGGATTATATGTGTATTTATATATCTGTTTCTCACGGTGGAGGCGCGCGGAACATGGTAACATGCATTTTAGGTGTAGTTCACGGAATAGTTAGGTTGTTACCCGCACGTGACAAAAAATTATTATTCAATATTAAGTTTAAAATTTATATTTTTGATGCAAAGTATTTTTAATTGTAAAATTAAATTGAATTAAGAAGTCATTAGTTGTTATTTTTATTCTACAATAAATATGTATATTCCAAACATAATTAATTTTAACTATACTTAATATTTGTTATATATGAAAATTCACAAAATCAATATATAAAAAATGAAACATAATTGTCTTTAATTATACTTCATATTTGTCATATATGAAAATTCACAAAAATTATAAAAATGATATGGATCCGGGAGGGCATAATTAACCGAAATCCAAACAACCAACGGAAGTAAACGGAACTGAAACTGAACTATCCGAAACTGAAAGAACCGATATTAAGTTTGGTTTCAACATTGAGAAAACCGAAATAACCGAATGAATATTGGTTCTATATGCGATATCCCATCGATTTTATTTAACTCAAAAGTCTATGCGAAGGTGGTCACTTTTTAATTTGGTTAAAAAACTCACCTCCAAACAATAACTGTATAAGAATTAAATCTCTATATTCTCCTCGTCCCTCCACTGGCAGCAACACCCTCACTAGCTGCCTGCAAGCCGCGCCTCCTCCCCCGACCACAGCGGCGGTGGCGCTCAGCCCTTCTCCTCTAGCGAGGCAGTGGCGCTCGACTGCTCCCACCCCCACACAACGTGTGCCGCTTGACCATTGGCCGAGGCCGGCTCACCTGCCTCGCTCCCGCACAATGTCGTTGTCCATCATCCACCGGCCTCAGCGGCTCAGACTGAGTTCAGCAGATTGTGTATCCAATTTTCTGTATTCGGTGCAATTATAGTATCATTTTCGTACATATCTCAAGTTGCATTGATGCAGCCGTTTTGTTAAAAAAATCAAAATCAAAGCCACGAGCGGGTAGAAAGGACTCGGGTGCTAACAAAAAAAGAGCTGCACACGAACCGCGTCGTCCTGACCGCACACATCCGCATCCGCAGAAAACCACCAGGCGTCTTGTCCAAATCTCCCCGACGCCGCAGCAACCCATGGCGCAGTGAACTCCGGCGACTCCGGCGCCTGCGGTGGACTGCTCGTCGCCGAGTGACACAGCTCCGGCACACGCGGCAGGCTGATCCGCGCTCGTGGCGGTGCGTCTAGATCCGTCCGCAGACGAGGACAAATCCGGGGGCAGGCGCATCATCCAGCGTTCTTCAAAATCGAGTACGGAAAAGGACGCAGCGGATCTAGCAGCATTGGCTCCCGTAACCCAGCCGCCAGCAGCAGCTATATTTCGTCCAATTTTTTTTGTCTCTGAACTTTCGCGGATCAAGCAGCGTGGTTGTGGTTTCAGATAGGTTTCTTGTAGTTCCGTTTGCTGACTTTATTCTCTCTTCCCACTCTACTTTTGATTCCTTTTCTGCCAGGTTTTTCAGATTTGGGGGGATTTTTTCCCCTGATCTTTCGATTTGGGTCTAACTCCGGCCACTCGCTAAATCCAGTCTCTTCCACATGCTGTGATGTTCTTTTCCTTTCTATTGATCTTCCAGCATCCTGATTGTGTCGATGTGTTATGGTTTATGAGCTAGATAATTCAGGAAACAACGTGCGATGTGGGATTACATGACGTTGCTATTTGTACGGTGCCGTTCGGACGATATTTGTTCTACCTATGGTTATTGGGCCTTGGTGGATATGCTGTACTACTTTGATTAATTCATAGTTGTATTCGGGTAGACAATCTTGTTAAACTGGCGAGAATTGTGGCCGGCCTGGTCGGGTGAAGAGGGGATGAGACTCGCCTCATCGCCTGACGGAGAGGCTTGGTTGGGCCCAGCGCGGCAGGATGTCCGGTAGGCTCGGCGGGTAAGAAAACTCTGGTGTGAAAAATAAAGGAGATAGGGCAGAAACGAGGAAGAAAATCTTACGCCACAGTACAAAAATCGAGCCTCGCGTAGGCGTTGGTTAGACCAATAAGATCTGTGGGTTCAGATTTGTGGGTCCAGAAAATAAATCAATGGCTAGATCAAAATAGCAGAGGATCCAACGGAAAGTATAACTTTGGGTAGACGAGAATCAGATATAAAATAGATTAAGAAAAGCTCGTTTTTATAAGTAGATTATTATTTTCTTACGGCAAGGCTGCTTCAAGTTGGTGGCAACGAACTTAGTTGAAACGCCAGACCGGCATGCCGACCCTAGTTTTTCTTCAGTAATGCGCGTTGTGTCGCCGTCTAGGATAACCAAGGCAAATTCTTTAAAAAAAGGAAAAATCTACAGTTTTGGGCAATAGCTGGCGTCCTTGAAAAATGAGGTTGTTTCTTGATTTGCATATGCTCCGACTCCTTAGGCTAGAGCCAATGCCTCCCCCATCCACTCTAGCAATTTAATTTCTGTACTGTGTAGACAGAGAGAAAGGTAGTTAGAATAGTGACAGAGGATGGAGACAGGAGAACCGCTGGACTCAGACTTAGAATTGTATATGATCTGCATGAAGCAAGGTACTGCAAGGCTTGATTTGAAGTACTCAGTTTGGAATGGGTCTAAATATAGATGACCAACGTTCTCTGGCAAAGTTATATATCTGTCTTGGCTTGGCTTAACGACGCTCGATTGGTTTGATGGATTATAAGTGTATTTACTGCCAAAATCTAAAAATCTTAAGCATCATTAAGAATAGGTCTAGCGAATAAATTACATGTTCTATTGTTTCGAATTTTTCTATTGCCTGTGAACGAAATTTAAGGTGGTGTCAATTTGGTTACAAATAATATTTTTTTAGCTTACCGGCAAAATATAGAACGTAGAAACTGGAGTTTGTATACGACCTGGACGTCCGTTTTCGCGTGGGCAGCTCCTACCGTCTGAATTGGGCTCACGAATACATTAACTATTCCTGTTTACGACAAGCAAATTTTAGTGTGGTGTAAATTGCGCTGTAAAAGCCATCATTTTAGCTTTGTATCGATATATATGTGTGTAGATAGATATACGTGTATATATAGATATACATATATGTATATATGTATATATATATATAATGTCGGAAACAGAGTCTGTATACAACCGGTACATCCGTTTTCGCGTGGCCTGCTCCTGCTATCCAAATTGGGCTCATGAATAAATTCTACGTCGTATTGTTTCGACACTTCCTTTTGACTACAAGTGAATTTCAGAGTGTTTTAAATTCGATTGGAAACGTTGTCATTTTAGCTTTCCATCGATCCATAGAACGTTGAAAATGGAGTCCGTATGCGACCGGGACATCCGTTTTCGCTTGGCCTGCTCTTGCCGTTCCATGTCACATTGTTTCGACGATTCCTGTTGACTGCAAGTGAATTTCAGAGTGGTTTCAATTCGCTTGAAAAGGTTGTTATTTTAGTTTTCTATCGGTATACGGAACGTCGAAAACGTAATACGTATGTAACTTGGGCATCCGTTTTTGGTTGGCCTACTCCTGCCGTCGTAATTGGGCTCGTGAAATAAATTCTATGTCATATTGTTTCGACTATTCCTGTTGACTGCGAGTGAATTTTAGAGTGGTTTTAATTCGGTCGAAAAAGTTGTCATTTTAGGTTGCTACAATATAGAATGTTGAAAATGGAATCCATATGCGACTTAGGCGTCTGTTTTCGCATGGGCTCCTTATGCAGTCTGAATCTACTTCGTGAATAAATTAAATTTTAGACAAATGGGACTCACGTGTAAGATATGTGAGGTCGGACCGCATAATCCTTCCGTCTTAGGTCTCGTGAATAAATTCTATGACTCATTGTTTCGACGATTACCGTTAACTGCAAGAATTTTAGAGTGTTTTAAATTCGATTGGAAAGCTTGTCATTTTAGCTTTCCATCTGGCCTTCCTTTCAGGAGACTCACTTGAGTAGAACACTGCTTGATGAGCGCCGGTAGAGGTCCCCTTTCTACCGACGCATGTCTTTTTGCTTGTCGAGTCACGCGCTCTGGTGATGCCTCGTCCTCAGAAAGGAAGTTGTTTTCCAGGAACCCCCGGATCTCTTGGATCCAATCATCAGGGGTAGCCTGAGCTTCTTCCTTCAGAAAGGATGTTGTCTTCCGGGGGTTGAGGCATCCCAGGGTTGAGTTGTCCGGCATAGTCATCCCCTGGATAGGAGTTAAACCCATCCCGCGGCTAGGAGGTTGAAGCTGCCACCTGGGTGTCAACCCCAAACTCCGATGGCAGGGGTTCCACTGATGGTCGGAGCAGTCGGATGTGGAAGACACCGCTGAGTGGGGTTTTTTTTTGCTGAGGCGAGGGTGGAGAGCTCATCCGCGAGGGTGTTTTCTTCCCATGGAATGTACTTGAACTCAATGGTGTCAAAGGAGAGCTCTATCTTCTTAACTCTTATGAGATACGCAGCGAGATGGGCCTTGTTACTAGCACACACCCCATTGACTTGGTTGATCATGAGCTATGAGTCTCCCTTGACCTAGAGTTACCGAACCCCAAGACCAAGAGCAGTCTGGAGCCTGACGATCAGAGCTTCGTACTCCGCGGCATTGTTTGAGGTCTTGAACATAATATAGAACATGTACCACAAGAGCTCTGCCTTAGGGGATATGAGGGATACGCCGGCCCCCACGCTTGTATGTGTGCAAGAGCCTTTAAAACACAACTCCCAAAGCTTCTCGGTGAAGTGGACGCGTGATTCCTCGGGAGTGGTGGGCACCAGGGCTTTTAGATGTGATGCATCGGCCCTCGGCGTCGACTCAGCGATGAAGTCGTCGAGGACTTGGCTCTTGATGGCATGTCGGGGTATGAACTCAAGTTCGAACTCCGCCAGCTCCGCTGCCCACTTTGCTATCCGCCCAGTTGCATGCCAATTTCGTAGCACTGCTCCAAGCGGATAGGAAGTTACAACGGAAATTCTGTGGCGTTGAAAGCAGTGGCGCAGTTTCCTTGACGTGAGGAGAACGGCATAGAGCAGCTTCTGCACCTTAGAGTATCTTGTGGGGGCATCCCGGAGTACCACGATTACAAAGTAGACTGAGTACTGAACCTTTCGGTGCCCAGGGGTGTGGACTTCAGGCTCAGCATAGGGGGGTCGGACCTTAGAGGAACAGGGGTCTCTGCGCTAGGCACGGACTCCACTCCTGTTTCAACATCCATGTGGTCAGACGACTCTCGCACCACTATGGGGCCTGACTCATCCCGTGAAGGTTCAACCGGAGGGGTTTGCCAGAGCCGAGGGAATTCCTCATGCTCCGTAACAAGCACCATGCTCACCACGTTGTGGGTGGACGCAATGTAGAGGAATAGTGGTTCCCCCTCCCTTGGCGCCACCAGCACCAGTGGGGAGGAGAGGTACCTCTTCAGATCTTCAAAAGGTTTCTAAGCCTCTTCCATCCATTTGAACTATTTATTCTTCCTGAGAAGCTTGAAGAAGGGAAGATCCCGTTCTCCAAGCCTTGAGATAAAGCTGCTGAGGGCAGCCAAGCTACCAGTCAGCTTCTATACCTCCTTGATACACGCTCGGGATTGCATCTTCTCAATGGCCCGATTCTTTTCAGGGTTTGCCTCGATCCCACGGTGCAAAACCAGGAAACCAAAGAGTTTGCCAGCGGCAACCCCGAACACCCATTTTTCAGGATTCAACATCATTTTATACTTGCTCAGGCTCATAGAAATATCATCTAAGTCCCAGAGGAATGAATCACTCTGACGGGACTTAACTACAATGTCATCAACATACACTTCTACTATTTTGCCTATATGATCTTTCAATGTGACATGAGTTGCACGCACAAAGGTTGCTAAAGCATTTCTGAGACCATAAGGCATATTCACATAGCAATACAGACCACAAGGGGTGATAAATGATGTTTTCTCCTCTTCTTCCCTTGCCATTCTAATCTGGTGGGAATGCATCTAGGAATGACCAGAACTCACAACCAGAAGTGGAGTCTACAATCTAATCTAGTCTAGGGAGAGGATAAGGATCTTTTGGACAAGCCTTATTTAGGTCGGTGTAGTCGATGCACATTCACAGCTTGCCCCCCAGCCTTGGGGATGACTATGGGGTTCGCGAGCCATTCTGGGTACTGAACTTCCCAGATAAGCCCGTGAGAAGGGGCTTGTCAACTTCGAGGTGAATGAACTCTTGCCTCTCCATCAACTGCTTGTGGACCTTCTGCTTCACCGGCCTTGCACTGAGACGTACGACGAGCTTGTGCTTTATCACCTCCCTGGGGACCCCGAGCATGTCGGAAGGTTGCCAAGCAAAAACATCAACATTAGCTCGGAGGAAAGTGATGAGCGTGAGTTCCTATTTTGCCTCCATACCCCCGCCTATGCAAGCGGTCTGGGATGCCTTGGCACCGATCTGAACGACCTTCGCCGGAACAACAACCCCATTGAGGAGGTCCTTCGGTGAGCTTGGTGGTGGAGCCTTGGTGCTGGACTCTGGGGCCTCTGGGGCATCTAGGGGCCACCAAGTGATGGTGGGAACCCCCAGTGTCACCGCTGAGGAGCGCCTGTCTCAGGGCTCTGCGAACCCCGAAGCCATAATGGCTTGCAGCTTCTCCATTGCTGCTGCGGTTGAGGGTCGATCCCCTATAATGGTGATGACGCCGTTGGGGCTAGGCATCTTCATACACAGGAACCCATAGTGAACGGCGGCCATGAAGCTGTAGAGGAAAGGGTGGTTGAGGATGGCATTGTAGGGAAGCCAAAGCTTCACCACCACAAACTCGATGTGCTCAGTCTAGAAGTTGTCCGGGGTCCGGAAGGTGATGGGCAGAGTGCTCGCCCCTACTGGGAAAATAGCCCAAGGGCCAATCCCTCCAAAGGGTGGGGCCGGGGCAAGTCTTGCCTCTGAGATCTGGAGTTCATGGAAATCCCAGGTGGATAGGACGTTGAGGTCCGCCAGGCCGTCCACAAGAACTTGCCTGACACAAGCGTTGGTGATGGTCGGAGCGACGAGGAGGGGTAGCTCCCCGTCCCTGCCATGTTCGCAAGGAGGTCATCGGGGCCGAAGGAGAGGGTCATGTCAACCCACCTAAGTGGCCTCCACGGCTTCAGGAGTGCAGCTACTGCAGCCACCTCCCTTCTCAGGAGCTTGACAGCACGGCGGGATGTCGTGCTCCCAACATTACCGTGTATTACGGCAATGGTCCGTTTAGCAGCCTGAAACTACTTTATGTTGTCCTCGTTATCGTCGACGGGATCACTAGGGGGTGCGGGGTCACAAACAACCTTCTTGTCGGCCAGCCTAGATAACATCCCCTTCCCTTGTGGTTTCTGAGGATTCTCCCGCCTCTAGCGGTTACGCTCCGCAATGTTTTTTACGATCCAGCAGTTTTGCAGGTTGTGGGTGTTGGAATTGTGGATTGGACACCACTTCTCCATTTGGCCCTCATTGGGGGACGGCTTGGGCTTCTTGTCTGCGCGGCTGGGCTGGTTGTTGCCCTTGTTGCCATCGGCCACGCAGATAGCCCCTTGCTCAGGGGCTTTGTTTTTCTTTTTCCCCTGGCCCTCCGACCGGGGGTTCTGGTCAGTCATCCAACCCAGGGGTTGTGCCATGCACGGCCTTCGGTGGCATGAGCTCACTTGTCCATGAGGGCTAGGAGTTCTTCAACGTCTTGAACCTCGCGAGTCGCCAACTTCTCAAGCATCTTCTCATCACAGGCACCCTGGCAAAAGGTAACGATGATGGAACCTACGGAT
This sequence comes from Paspalum vaginatum, assembly GCA_030272315.1. Classification (NCBI taxonomy): domain Eukaryota; kingdom Viridiplantae; phylum Streptophyta; class Magnoliopsida; order Poales; family Poaceae; genus Paspalum; species Paspalum vaginatum. The sequence goes on along the minus strand of CM059016.1, from coordinate 14,380,402 downwards.
ATCCGCGGAATGGTGTTGCGGACCTGGCAGAACCACTACACAAACTGGCGCAGGGTGTCACCCGGTTGCTGCCGCATTGCATGGAGATCCGCTTCGGACCTCGGTCGTGAGCAGGTACCGGCTAAGTCCGCCATGAACTGCCGGCATAGCTCTTCCCATGAGTTGATGGAACCCTCTGAGAGTTTCATCAACCAGGACTGTGTAGGCCCGATCAACACGATGTGAAAATAGTTTGCCATCACGTCATTGGCGCTGCCAGCGGCGATGATGGCAGTAGTGTAGATCTAAAGAAACTCCTTCGGGTTGTCCCATCATATTTATCTGGTAGGTGGGGCCGAAACTTAGCTGACCATGGTGCTCGGCGAAGATGAGGAGCCTGGGCCCATCATCTGGCCCCGAGCTGGAGCTCAGGCGCGATGGGTGCCGAAGGAACCTATAACACCGGGGCTGGTTGGGCACAGGAGCTGACGCTCCGTACTGGGGGGCTGGTGCTCCATACTGGAGTGCCACCTCAACATGTTGACAGCGGCGGTCGCGACTTCCCTCGATGATGAGACACGCGTCCTCCGCCACCTTGCTCCTGTTGAGTACCTCGCGCAGATCGCGTTGCTGTTGCCATTGCTGCTGAGTCAGCGGCTGTGCCTCTAGTGGAAGTTGACCCCCTTGCGCTCTTGATGCGCATAGGACTGCAGCGCCTACGGTGGCTGGGGCACCACTAGCGCACTGGGGGCTTGTGTGACCCTAGGCTCATGGCGGCCAGTGGCCACAAACTTAGTGACATCTTGTCGCCACTGCTCGTGAGCCTTTGGTGCCACATCACGAGCCGAAGGGTTGCATAGCAGGGCCTCTACAACATCGAGGGCTGCAACCATGCGCTTAGAGAACTCCAGTCGGTGATGAGCATGACGGCTAGGGCCTGGTTGGTTTGCGGCCTCTGGCCCGTGAACAGATTGTGACTTGGCCACCTGCCCCTGATGCGGGACCCAAGGCTGTTGTGCCCCTGCCACCGATGGTGGGGTGTGTTGCTGCCACTCTTGGGGAGGCGGTTGTGCTGCAGGATTCACGTCCGCGCGGTGTGGTGGGACCTGAGCCATGGCAGACGTTGGTGGTGCACGCCTCCACACATAAGAGGAGCAGTTGTATAGCACCGGTGGAGTGGAGGCTATACACTACGAGGCCCCTACGGTTGGGGTACACGGGGCTCACACCACGGCGTCCCCATCAGGTACCGGCTGGTGAGCGGCCATCGAAGTCAGGAATCAGTGCACCCCTGCCCCTACATGGCATGCCAATATCGTTGGATGCGACACTGAGATACCGTATTGGCACCTCAAGAGTAGAGAGAAGTGTAGGGACATGGGTGCTACTGCTGAGAATGATGGAACTCGTGGGACTTAGGAGATTCAGAGAGGTTTAGGCCACCGAGGAGGCATAACACCCTACGTCCTCTTTGGAGTATCACTATGAAATGGAGAGAAAGGTTACAGCTCGAGGAAGTTGTGAGGCTAAATCCTGTAGGTTGGAGTAGATCGATCCCTTCACCTAGGTGCACCACCCCTCCCTTTTATAGACCAAGGGAGGCAGCTTAGTACGGAGTTGGTAGCACAGTAACGCTACATCGGGTACCGGTACGATCTTGAAATTGCATTACATCGCCCGGTATGGCTCATCACATTGCCCAGTACATCATATTTGACTTGGGGTGTCCTGCCATGTACCCGAGCCCGAGGTGGAGGCACTATTTCTTCTCCACGCTGCCGGCCCTAGCAGGAGGACTGTACGGCTGTCACACCCTTCTTATCACTGTGGCCCTTACTGTCCGACACGGCGAAGGAGTGGCATGCTTTGTCTTGTCAGGTTATGACGGGACCTGCACGCCCCACGCACTGCTGTGTACAATGTGCCAGTCCCCTTTTGACTCTCCTACCCACTGTATTTAATGCGGTGGTTGGCGAGTCTCTTCTCCTGGTAGGAGACCTACCAGGGCTTGCGTGTCAACCCCAATGGCATCCTGGGGTTTGGTACCCTGGTGCGGGTTGCGTCAGTCAACCCTGGGGCTGAAGCACCCTATGCCGGGTCATGGTGCAGTTTTCCTAGGTATGGGCCATATGGGCCACCTTGCTAAGGTAAGTTGTGGGCCCATGCAGTCCCTTTTCCGAGACAAGGAGGCGCTTAGTAGGCGACCTGGGGTATGGGATCCCCGGGGTGCTAACAGTGATGTTTGGTTTGACTCTTTTTACCCATAATCACTTCACGTCGTGAATGGATTGCATTGTTTTATGTTTGGGAAAGTCAGTCCACAATGAATCACGGTGGGATCAAACCCCAACTAGTAGAAACTCGATGCCGCTCCTTCCAGGCGTTATCCGCTCCCACTCCTCTATATGACTACGAGTTCACGACTCCCTAGCAAGCTCCTGGTCGGGTTCGTTGTCGGGGTTTAGTACCGGCAGTGCACAACGGGATGGGTCACGTGGAGCTTTTGTGGCTCTGCGGGATCGACGTAGCTCGATGGTTCGCCGGAAAAGTGATGAAGACACAGAAGTTTATACAGGTTCGGGCCACGAGAAGCGTAAAACCCTACGTCGTGTTTGCGGTTGGTTGTATTGCTGCGAGTTCTCGAGGTTACAATGAGGGTTCAGGCTGGATTGCGATGGGAGTAACTAACTTTTTTTGTAGGGTTCCCTCCTCCGCCTTATATAAGCCGACGGAGTCTTGGGTTACAAGTCGAGTTCCTTCTATATCTCCTAATCGGTTCAGATTACATAAAATCAAACAGAATCTAAGTTTCCATCGTATCTTCGTCAATCTCCTTAAATCTCGGAACCTGAATCCAAGGCAAGCTTCCTTGCTTTATTCTCTAGATCACATCGTTTCTGCCTTGAACTCCAAGCCATCACGACCGTATTTGGGCCTGAGATAAGCGTCCGGCCCATGAAACCAGCCGCTTACCCGACTCAGGCCCATTATTGGCCCATGTCCTGGATCCACGCCATGAGGAACCAGGGGATATCTATCCCCCACATGCCCCTGAGGCTTGAGTCAATTCGGAGGTCAATTGACTCGAGACTCCCACAACCAACTAGAGCTCCGAGTAAAGCGTCTCGCCGAGTCAACTTTCATATCTCTCCAATGGTTGTACCGACTAGGTGCACCCATTGGGTGTAGCCCCCGAGCTTTAAGCTGACTTGAGCATCAATCAGCTTAAAGATCCAGAAAAAACCAATTGCCCTTGACAACTCCATCTTTAAATCTTCTGTCTCCCCGAATCATTGGTTGCACCGACTAGGTGCACCCAATGGGTATAGCCCCCGAGCTTCAATTTGACTTGAGTAACAATCAACTTGAAGGTCCCAACAATCTGGAATTTTGAAAGCACACATTTCTTCCCGAATTAATCACTGTGTTGTTTCCATGGCTGCACCGACTAGGTGCACCCATTGGGTGTAGCCCTCGAGCTTCAAGTTGACTTGAGTAACAATCATCTTGAAGGTCCAAAGAGCTCTCCCGACTCAACATCGCCCGATTGAAGTCTTCAGGCTTTTGTCTTAATCAGAAAGAACTTACAGAAAAAATTCCCCACCCATTGGGTGTATACTGGGAAACTACCAGTACAACGAAGAGCCATTCCTTTCTTTCCCGCATACGCTTTTCCCTTGAAAACCCAACCGTTCATGGATCCAACCCTCTTGATTCGTCTCGTCTATGGATCACCGACATGTGTCCATCCGAATACCAAACGCCATCATTATACGCGGACTTGCAGAAGCCGAAGCGGCACCTCTCCTGCTATATAACTGAAGCCAGAACCCATCCATCAATCATACTTCCATTGCCTTACATACGCATAAGATTCCACTGCTCCAAACCCCTTGTTCTCATGAACCCCATGGCCGGCCCTCGCAAGAACTGCCCTGAGTTCTCCGACTCGGAGGACGAGATCTTCACCAGTAGTCTCGGCGAAGAAGACCCTCCCAGTGACGCCGAGCCCTTCAGTGACAGCGGCGACGACAACGATGTCAAAGGGAAGGCGCCACCGGAAGAAGCGAGCGAAGACTCTGACGCTGACTCCGACCAGTACAACTGGAAAGAGAAGACAATGCTCCGGGGTCTGAACCACCCCGGTCTCAGCAGCGCTGGTGATGAGGACAACAACAAGAAGGAGGAGGATGACGACGACGATGACGATGATGATGACGACGACGACGACGACGATGACGGAGACGATGACGACGACGACGATGATGGCAGCAGTAGCGACAAGGACACTGCTCTGCCCCCCAAGAAGCGCCGCCGTGTCGGCTGTTAGGCTAGGACTTTAGTATAATTATCAATGTAGCACCGTAGACGAATCTTATGCCTCTGTAGCTCCATCTTTGTAATGAATCTCGCCTTTCTTAATGAATGATTTTAAGTTTCCGCTTGCTCATGAATCTGTTCTTGCAAAGTGAAATCTGCTCTTTCTATGAACAATCCCTTCCATACTGCTTAGAAGCAGTCTATGCATTGAAATCCGTGCAATCGAATGAAAACTACGAGCCCCCGAGCCAAACGATGCATCTGGAATATAACTGCCACTAAGTATCGACAAAGCACTAATAACCGAGTCAATTTATCCGACTGAATGATGCTCGACTGAATGCCATGTGGTCCATAGAAAATCCACTCCGACTGACTTCGCGCCGACTGATAGGATGTTGACGGCATGAACTTCCTTAGAAAAAACAGAACCCCTCAATTTAATGCCGTCGAGTATTAAAGAAGACCAATACCCTAACGGTTCCTCCTACTCTAATCTGCATTCTCAACAACTGCATTTACTCTGCCGCCATCGTCACCAGATTCGAAATCCTTGTCCCAAAACTTACAACCAAGCGCCAGAATCCTTCGTGCCTATGGCTCCGAAGAAGAAGATGATCAACGAACATGGAAACACCAGCGAAGGACTTCCTCACGATGAAAACCAGCCAATCCCGTTGCCGTTTCTGCCATTCCGTATGTCGTCCATTTCTGAATCTCATCTAAATCACCTTGTAAGGATGGGAGTTCTTCCGCCCAAAGAGTTGGGTGGGTGGAGAGATTGCGAAGGTGAAAAAGTCCCCACAGAAGATACCCACGAGTCCTTAGTTTTTACCCCTTTCTTTGTCTGCGGCTTAGGATTACCCCTCTGTTCTTTTGCCCGCGGTTTACTGAACTTCTATTGCATCGATTTGTCCCACTTGAATCCCAATTCAATTCTCCAAATTTCAATCTTTATTCACTTGTGCGAAGCTTTTCTTGGTATTGCTCCCCATTTTGGTCTTTGGAAGTATCTGTACCACTACAAGCCCGGCACCCTAGACAAAGTGCTACAGGTAGTTGGAGGAGCTAGCCTAGAACTGCATAGAGGACGCAAATCAGTGTACACAGATATCCCTCTCAAGGACGGCAATAGAGGATGGCACTCCGAGTGGTTCTACATGACCAACCACGCCAAATCCCTGCCAGCCCGATCAGGACGTCAGCCGAACTCCAAGCTTAACAGTTGGGAAGAGGCACCCACCACAGAAGAAATGGCAGAGGTAGAAATTCTGCTTAACGACATCTTAGGTTTGAAAGATAGCGGTTTGACTTCTCATGCCATAGTTATAGATTTCATCTTCCGAAGCATTCAACCGATGAAGGATCGAGTATATCCAGCCTACCTGTATGTTGGGGCAAGCGATCCCACTCGAGAGATTAGCCGACCCATATCTGCAGAAGAAATCAAGGCCTGAGTTAGCTTGATGCTGAGAGGTGACTTGTACAACGAAGGGTCCCCACAACCTTATTCTGCATGGCACCCCACACCCACTGTAAGTATGGTAGTTCGCCGACCAATTCACTTGTGTGTTCTTGATAATGTATTCAATACTGAATAGATTTCTGACTTTATCTTTGCAGAGTAATATTACGAAGTTTCTGTCCGACCCTCCTCAACATAATGCAGACAAGATGTTGAAGCGACAATCCCAATTAACTGCTGAAGAGATGAAGAGATGGAGGCCGTGGTTGCAGCGACACAAGGAAGAGATAATTATGAAGCTGCGACATTCATCATCATTCCATGTCCTAATGGTAATGTAGATAGTGAAGAAGAAAATGCAGCCCTAGAAGCAAAAGCCCCCCAGCATGCAGCAAGTTCAAAGGAAGGTGATGTCGCCTCCAGGATGTCAAGGCGTATCTGAGCCAGGACATCAATAGAACAATCCGATGTTCCCCGGAGAAAGAGAACCATCAGGGAACAAATCAACAACCAGAAGACTTCTCCTACCGGACCTAATCCAATGTCCTCGTCCAAGAGACCGAGCAAGAAATTTAGAGCACATCTTTGGTATTCATTTCCTTTGGTATTCAACCACCGAAGAATGTATCCCATATGTTTGGTTCTTGGCTTAAAACATTTCCTTTGAGGCTTAGAACCAAAATTTTATTGGGTGCTGCTACTCTATGTTGGGCCATTTGGTTGAGTAGGAATGATATGGTTTTCAATCGTTTTCTATCTAACTCTTTTAAAGAAATCATGTTCAGGGGAATACATTGGATTCATTGTTGGGCAAAGCTCTCTACAAAGGATGATAAAGAGGTCTTGGAGGCAGGATGCCGGAAGTTGGAAGCGTTTGTCTTGGAGTTTTTTGGTGGTTTTGGCTGGAGAGCTAGATATAGAATTGATGGTTGAGCTGATTCATCTTGTCTAGGGTGTGTAGCTTTTTGGATACTCTTTTGTGAGGAGTTTTCTTTTTTTGCAAGCTAAGACTTGCTTTTATGTATCGTTGGCTGGAATGTTGTTTTCCATTATCTAAAAAATATAGCATGATACTTTATTGGTGTTCTTATTTGTAACTAGCTTGAGCCTAATATATAGCATGATAATTTGCTGGTGTTCTTATTTGTAACTAGCTTGAGCCTTGAACGAAGTGAAAGATAGCAAAATGCATATATACCCAACAAGTACATAAAACAGCATCACATTAAAAGATCTACCATTGTAGAAATAAGGAACGTGTTGGACTAAATATAGGCTATTGATGCCTATAACAGTACAAAAATAAGTAAGAAAGCACTTCATACCAAGCAGCTATAAGCAACATCTGATTCGCCAATGTTGATAATTCCCAATCAATAACACCAATTACCCGATCCTGTGTAGAAATAGATATAATTGTCTTACCGAACACTTAAAATTGTATCCCCAACACATACAAATGCACGAACACTTTGCAATGACAAAATACAAACCTCTGTTGGGTGAAAAACTATCAGGACGGTAATCACCATGAACAAGACCTGTTCCTGATCCTGCTGAGGAATCTTCTTTTGGTACATGCTCTTTCAACCATCGAATTAGATCAAGCATCATTTGATAGTGTGCAGGTTTCCCTTCACCAGTGGATGCAAGATATTGTCTCTCCCATCTATATCTACCTGAAACATGATACAAAAGCTATCTTGATTTGCAATGAAGTATCACAGCTCAACATCACATAAAGCAATAAAATTAACTAGAAACCTTTATTAACCTGAGGGATCAAGCCACAACATATCAGCCAATATAGATTCATAGAAAAGAGGTGTCGCTTATAGACTAACAAGTTAAGAGCAAGCAAATGATTGTGCACGCCACTTCAGAGTGTGTTCATTTAGATACGAAGAGAGAGAGGGCATATTGGTTTGTACAATTACTCAGTAAAAGTTACTAAACTACACTTACATAAAGAAAGAAATGCAGAGGGAGTGAGAAAAGAAACGGGAGAGGGAGAGATATATTACTAATTAGAAATTACTTGTCTTTTGCAGTAGTTGTCTCTTCTCCCATACTTTGGCAATCCAATAACATTAACATCAACTTTATGTATAGCAGCCGAAGTTTGGGCAGTAGAAAAATATATAGCCTTCCTTTTGGATGGCGTTACCCCCTGTAAAAGAAGAAAAAAATCATAAAACTGAAGTTGCCGCAAATAGGTAAACACATTGCCTATAGGCTCGGTACCCTGTATTTCTACTAAGCTATTGTAATCTAAATAAATATTACTTGGCTACACTGTTAGAAACAGAACGAACTTGTCGCCAGTAATATAAGTACATAGAAAAAAAATGATGAACAGAAAAGGCTAAGAATACGCAACAAGTAACATACCGGCATTGTGTTATCAGGATATATTATTCCTTCCAGATACTCCATTATATAGAAATGAGTTCCAATTACGCTTGCATCTGTCCGAAGGCAATAAACCTTTGGGACGGGAACATCTGTGTGATCACCCAGAGCTTTCAGAACCTGTTTCCCAGTAGAAAATGAATAGTAGTAAGCTCATATGCTTTATCAGAAGGAATGCAGTGATGCCACATAAGCGTTTCAATTCATCCAAACAAATGATGCAAGCAATCCGTTTACCCATGTCAAGGTATGTATACAATTAAGCGAAGACACGGCAGCTAGACAGTCCAAGTGATTTTCAGTAAGCACGAGAGAACAAACTACCTAGTTAGCAGAAACAACACATTCCCTGCGTAATTTTCGCTGATCCGTGGCATGCATACGCTAATAAGCTGCTCATCACTAGCAGAGTAGCAGGTACATGGAATCGAGAACCCACGAGCAGCAGAAGTAGCGGGGGAGATGGCGTGAGAGATCGGAATTCGGACCTGGTACTCCCGCTCGACGGCGTGCGCAGACTGGACTGGAGGATGGCCCCGGGCGGCTTCTTCCGCAGCATGTACGTAGCGCCTGCCTGGTCCCTCCCCCGGGCGCGGAGGCCTGGATGCAGTAGGTGGGGTTGGACTTGCCGTGCAGGCCGAACTGGGTGAGCGCGAGCCCCGGCGCGGGGCCCGGGACGCTTCGTCCAGCACGTACGTGCGCCGGGTCTACCGGCCACAGCAGCTCCGAGGTCAACCTCGCCATCGCAGCCGGCCGGCCGCAGCTGAAGGGGCCACGGAACCTAGGAAGAGATGAAGAAGAAGACACGCGCAGGGGCAGAGACGTACAGCGACGACGAGTCCACCGGGTCACCTCGCTCATGCCACCGCTTCGCAGGGGCACGCCGTTGGCCTCGCGCGCGCCCGCTCTGCCACCGCCGACGCGCACCATGCTGGTCCACCGGCCCGTGCTGCTGCCACCGCGCCATCCGAGCCAGGGCACAGCCACGTGTTAACAACTCACTCAAGCCGTCACCATTAACAAGCGTTGATAACTCAATCCAGTACAGTATGAGAGAAATAGAATCTAGGACAGGCAGCAAGCAGGAGAGATCAAGGAGAAGCACACGCACAAAGTCTGGAGAGTTCTAGAAAGTACTAGAAGCAAGGGAACTCGAGTTATAGTTGGGCCGACCTGGGCCCCGTGGGCTGACGTTCCTAACACCACGCTGCCGCTGCGCTGATCCGGGGGCCGAAGCCCCGCGTAGGGTCGGAAGCGGTCGGAAAGGATCGGAGGAAGTCTAAATTGTTTTCAGTTTCATATTTTTTTTTCAAAAATGGAATCGAAAACGATATTGTCGGAAATGAGTACGGTGCCGGTATTATGGGAACTTCGAGAATGAAACTATACGATCAGGAATAGCTCGATATCGGTCGAGAATCGATAATTTATAATTTAAAAACGATTAGTGAATACTCTATATAGGTTTAATAAATTAAGATTGTAAGATAAATATAATTACTTTGTTTTAACTCAACGTTGTGCCAAATTACAAATATTGTACAAACTAACAAAAATCACCACATATTACATACCAAATCTATTAATACAAGACTCAAAATAATTAAACTATTCAAATTCACAAATATGATTATTGATTCACCATTCCTATATGCTCACATTAGATGGCAAAGTAAGCAAAATCAAGGCTAAAGGGAGATAGTAGAAGTGCACATGATGGATGATTGATGGCCCTGTATTACATATAGACGCTTAGACTAAACTTCTAAAAATGGTATAATATTAATGGTAATTACCATAAAAATACGATAAAACCTGGAAACAGTCGGAAACATGAAAAATCGTTTTCGTTTCCGTATTTTTTTACCGTTATCGTTTCCGTTTTTTCGGTTACCGTTATCGTTTCCGTTTCGCCTAAAATCACGGTAAAATCTCGAAAACGAGCCCCGGTAAACGGAATTTTTGGTTACGGCTTTCATCCCTAGCTCCGCCACACGCCAGGCCACCGGCACTGCCCAAGCTAGCCCCGGCCACCGCTCGAAAGGGCGGGAGCGGAAGGAGGACAGCGAAGAGCGAGGGGAAGGTGGCTAGGGAGGTCCCCACAGGCCAAGTCGGCCAGGAGAGCGTGGACGACGGCCAAGTCGGCAGATCGGATTGTGGCGAAGAGCCTGGAGGGAGAGTCCATCCGGTTCGGCTTTGGCTCCGCCGCCGCGTGGGGCTACCACTGCTTGGTGTGGGAAGGGGCGCAGCGAGGGCCGCATCACCGCTCTGGGGCAAGGCGAGGTGGGGGCAATGCCGGAGCTCCGAGACGAGGCGCGGCCAGCGGTGGGTGTTGGGCCACGGCGGCTAGGTAAGTTGGGGATGTGGGAGGGGAGACACAGTGAGAGAGACAGAGACGCGGGCATGGTCGCGTGGGGCATATGGTGGCCAAATGAGCCGTGCCCAATGGCCCGGCACGAGGCACGGCCGGATTAACAGTGCCTAGGCACAGCATGGTCCTACGCCAATTGTGTCCATACTGGTCCGCCCGACCTTAGTGCCATGCTTGGGCCGAGGGCGAGGCACGCGGTGCCGGCACGGTACGATTATTTTTTTTATTTTTCTATATAAGTATATGTATATTATTATATATTTTCTCACCTTTAACACAAATGAAATTTGTCTTGATTGGCTAGCGCACCTGTGTTAGGCTTTTGCCCCATAAGGTGTGGTGGGTTCGAACCCCCATTCGGCTCTAATATTTGCGTGATTTTCCTTCCTCTCTCGCTGGCCCATCGAGCCTCGGGCCGGCCCATCACGGATAGCAGGCCGGTGTGTAGTGCCTGGGCCGTGGGTGAGGCCCATGGGCTGGCACGGCCCACGGGTGCCAACGAAAATTTTGGGTAATTTCGTCGGTTGTAGTACGTGGCCTACGAATTTATATCTAGTTTCATTGGTTTAGTAGGGCCACGAATATTTCTTATATATTTTCGTCGGCTGGTCGACGAAATTAATTTAATTTAGCCGACAAAGAAAATACATTTTTTCTGTAGTGAATATATTGTTCTAACTGTATAGTAATAGTTAATTTGTCCTACAAGTAGACATTAGTTTGTTCAATGCATATCCATTATGTCCTTTTGTTGTTTTTTCTTTGTTTTTCTCCGCTAGAAAAATTTTTAACTGTAAGATTACAATTTTTAAAGCACGTAGTACAAGAACATGTTCATGCTCATAAAGGAATTTGTTTTTCATCCACAACATTGTTTAGTTAGGACAATATTTTTATGCATGTAGAATAATCAATTACATGTAGAACCTTTTTCATTTGGCAAGAACAAATTCACTACCCCCCGAACAATTTATTATACATGTAGAACAACTCATCATGCATGTAGAACAACTCATTCACTATAGCTTGATACTATCGACCGATTAAACCACCTGGAGTATTTGGATCTCTCATCATATGAGGCTTCCGAAGAGATTCTCCAAGCGGTATTTATGTTTATCAACATTCACAAAAAGTGATGAAACAAATTCAGGCCACAAGAAAAACAAAACTAAAGTAACAAACCCCATGCAATTAATGGATACATAGCGTATAGTTGTTAGATATGCACCTAAACCTATGAAATGAAAAAAGGCGTTGGAAACCAATTTGAGTGCATCTGTGAAGGTAAAAAACTTATGGAAATGACCCATCCTGTAAATAAATTCAGTCCATCATCATGTCGCCCTCAAGGAGGCTATCCAATAATTTGGAGAAGGTCAGTGAAAGACGGGGTCTCTCTGGAACAGGGGTAGTGTGAAACTTCCCGCCCGGTGAATTTTCCGCAATAGCTTTGAGGCCCTATCGTATTCACAAGAGATAAGGAAGGATATGTATACCTCAAATGAAATGAGCCATATATGATTTTGACTGGAGTAGCTCTAACTTGCTACGTACCTGGTTATATGCATATCCGTCGAGAGTAAATGTGTGCACAGGTACTGTTGAGACAAAGTTCTCGGTTCCATCAAAGAAGTCTCCCTTGTTTATCAACCCATCGGAGAAGAACAAGATGATGCCGTTTTGGTACCCCCGGTTGCTGATCATTTTATGCGCCTCTGCGAGGCCAGATGCCATTTTTTCCTTGCAGGACATCCTACGCCTGGAGAAGGCCTTGTATCCAGCTATCTTTGTATCTGCTGAGTCAACTAGTTTCATATCCGACGTGTACGTGTTATTGCTCAACATGGGGTAGATGTAACCCATGCAGCTATCGACATAGTGAGTGAGCTTCTCTTGCACTAACCAAAAGACGTCTTCGACAGTGCACCATGCCGGGGTACAGTCGGTGCAGTCAAATGCGTACACAATCACAACGTCTAGTGGCTCCCTTGCTGCAAATCAGTATGAACTATTGGTCATCATTCACGCATCCTACCTACTATATGCACATTAACTCATTCATTATGGTTTTTATGAAAACTTCTGAAATGTGATGGGCTCGCATGCTGAACGACAAGTATTTTCGACTTGGAGAGATCATACCTGAACTGGGTATAGGAGGCTTCTCAAAATCCAACGTGGTGCCACCAAGGATACTATCTAGTAGCTTTGAAAAATGTCCTGATAGATTCGGCCTTTCCGGAATCGGGACAGTGTGAAACTTCCCGCCAGGGGAATTTACCGCGATGTCTTGGAGACCCTAGAATACATAGGCATATATTAAAGTTTTTGTTTGGTACGTATCAAAGTTTTTTTATAGTTCAAATACAGTCCCATCGTATATGAGAATACTATGGCAGAAACAGGCATTCTCGTCTGCACCATGCATATGCTGACATTATCGAATTAGCAAAGAACTATATATGAAGTAGTATTTTTTTAATTATAATGCTCATAATGAAACTATCAGTGGATACATGTGTTATGATGTTTCAATCAAAATGTATAAATTTATCCAAAGTAAAAAAACTAACAAAATTTATTTAATGAGAAGGAATATGATTTAAAATAAGACCTTAGCATTTTCAAAAAAATACGAATACTAACTAATAAGCCATATATGAATTTTACTGGAGTAGCTCTTGATGTGTATACCTGGTTAAATGCGTCCCCGCCAAGAGTAAACGTGTGCACTGGCACCGTTGAGACAAAGGTCTCCGCTCCATCAAAGAAGTCTCCCTTGCTCACCAACCCATCGGAGAAGAACAAAATGATGCCGTTTTGGTACCCCCGATTGCCGATCATTTTATGAGCCTCGGCTAGGCCGGATGCCATGTTTTTCTTGCAGGCCATCCTGCGCCACGCAAAAGCCGTGTAGCCGGTTGTCTTTGTATCTGCTGAGTCGACTAGTTTCATATCCGATGTGTACGTGTTATCGCTCAACATTGGGTAGATGTAACCTATGCAGCTGTCGTCAAAGTGTGTGAGCTTCTCTTGCACCAACCAAAACACCCCGTCATCCACTGTGTACCAGGCCGGGGTATAGTCGGTGCAGTCAAATGCGTACACAATCACCACATCCAGCGGCCCTCTCCCTGCATGCATGCAGACCAAATATCCACCATGCATCTTTATTCCACACACATTGTAACCTGCATGCTATGATGCCCATTCCTATGTTTTCAAAAAAAATGATGCCCATTCCTGAATTGTATTGGCTTGGTTTCGTTACATTCTACCTGAACTTGAACTGGGAGCAAGCTTGTCAGGAAGAGGGATGGAGCTGAACTTCCCGCTGGAGGAATCTAATCCTAGGGCCTGGGCACCCTGTTATGTAACCAATAAGACCATCTCAATGGAGCACCTAGAAAACCAGATTTTGGGAGGACGTTTGGATGGGTTCGACACCTCTTAAAATGCAATTTCCTTTCTTAAATAATATTGTTAATTACCCGCACTCTTCAGTGAAAAGTGTTATGAACCATCATCCACTAAATAATTCTTTTTCAAAGAGCCTTAGCTGCGGATAAATTGACCGCTTGGTATAATTTAGTAGCTAAATATCTAATATTCAATTGTTAATTACCCGCACTCTTCAGTGAAAAGTGTTTTTTCAGTATAGTATATGTGTATCAATATTTGATGAACCGGCGTGCCCCCCTTCTCTAATAAATTAATCTGGAAGTTAAAGCTTGAAGGAATTAATTTTAACAAAATATAACTTATCTAAAAAGAATTGGTCTATGAGTCAAAAGTGTTTTTTTTTTGTGATTTTAATCAAACAATTGAGCACCTCCTTTTTTATTGTCAGCATGCTAAGTTGATTTTGAGAATTGTTCATATAGCTACTAGTTTAATTCCACCTAGATCTGTTATCCATATGCTTGGGAGTTGGTTAATCTTTGTGGGGTTTAATTTGCGGCGCTTATTTGGACGATCTTGTATAGGCGCAGTGAAATTGCTTTTGAGAAAAATGGTACATTTTCTTATGCAGACTACATTCAGAGGAACATATTGCGTGCGTTCTTGGGCATTATTGCAGCATGAAGGCACAAGGGAGACCGTTCATTTGGCGAGTAGAGCGTTGTAGATCGTCGCTTTGGATATACTCTCTCCGTTCCAAATTATAGTTCGTTTGACTTTTTCAACCCCAACTTCGACCGACTCGTCTTATTCAATAAGTTTATGAAAATTCAAAAAAATTCAATTCATGGTTAAACTATATCATATGATAAACTAAATCATACAAAAAATAAACAATAACTTTATTTTTTGAATAAGACGAGACGGTCAAAGTTATGGTTGAAAAAGTCAAATGAACTATAATTCGGAACAAAGAGAGTATTTGCCAAGAATGGATAGAAGAACAACTAATGATCTTCGTCAATGTGTTTTCTGTTATAGTTTTATGATCAGCAAATTAGCTGAAAGTTTTGAATGAACTTGGCTATATGCGGTCGCATATGCCGGAAACATTTCCTTTTTTTCTAAAAGAACTGTTTCTATGAGATTTGCCTCGCCATAACCAACCCTAGCTGTGTCATCAATCATGCGCGAGCGCTAACAGCGGTGATACGAAAAGCCGAAGACGCCATCATACATCTGCACAAACACGCTTCTTCGACCTATGCCAAGCATGCAAGGTTAGCAACGCGATCAACGTTACACAGCTATGGCTTCCATAAGCAACGACAGTGCCCTGGCCCGAGCTGTGCAGCACAAGGTGTTCTACAAGCAGATATGACCACGCGCTCCAATGTGGGGAAAAAAAACTTCTTGCATGCCAGTGCACATATTTAGTGTTAGTGCAGCATTTCCCCCATCCCCTCGACACAATATTTAGTGTACCAGACCCTTTAGACGGTACCGGTGAGAATTAGCTAACGAGGGTTTGATCACTGGCTTCTTTTTTTTTTTACAAGGGTAATAATGAAGTCCAATTCTCTAGCGATACTCTTTTTTACTCTAGAAACGTTAAAGTGTGCGGGTAGTGCTCACGCGGAAGCGTGCGACCCTATGCGGCCCACGGTCTGCGACCTTCTCTCCACCATGCGCTGCGCGCCGCTGCCGCCGGTGAGGTTATGGGAGGAGTTCACGGTGGGGTTGGGGGGGGGGGCTGTTTGGTGAATCTAGAGGAGGCGTTTGGAGGTGGCTTACCAGCCGGCAGAGTGAAGATGACGTGCCGGGCAGCAGAGGACAACGGTTGGATGTTGAGGTGGTGGAGTGATCTGGGAGAGTGGACGCCGGTGCGAGGTTTAGAGGCCGCGGCGGCGGCAGACGGAAGCTTTCAGAGCCAAGGAGGAGGATACGGTGGGGGCAACGGGGGTGGCAAAGTTTGTAGGGCGATGACTGGCTGAGGGAGTGAGGGAAGTGGAAGTGGCGCAGGTTGCCGGGCTCGGGGGAGGGGGGCACGCGGTGGAGGCACGCTGGCGCACAAGACGACGGTCGCGCGCTTTCCCAACGTGCGACCAATCACGCGTAACTTCCTCCTTTTACTCTCTCTTTTTCAGGTTTCAGGGGTAGTCCTCGTTTTTTCCGTCCATATTCATTTGCACATTGACGAATCTAGTTACATATATATACAAAATGTATTCACAGAATAATAAATAGATGTATTGAAGGGCTAGACCATCTTGCAATCTAGAACGGAGGAAGTGGCATATTTAGCAAGTGATACTTGGTGCCCATATGTGTTTTGTGTTCGATCGTAATATATGAAAAGTAAGGTAGTTCTAGTTTTCTATCAATGATACTGTACGTTCGAATATGGTTCTAGTTTTCTAACAGTCTTCTTATCTTATGCTTTTGAGCGGTGGGACTATTTTTAATGAGCCCACGGCGGTCACCAATCAAGCACGTGTGAGGCAAATCAAGCTCTTCCGGCAAGCCTACGTTAGCGGCGACGAAAGGAGGCGGCGCTTGGCTCGGCAGCAGCACCACGCAAGGCTAAGCAGCAGGCCACGCGCGCGCAGCCCCGGTGTTGGACATAAGACCAAGGCCAAAGGAGTGCCTATACGAAAGACTATAATACGAAGAGAAGTTTGAACCGTTGGTCTCAGTCTAAGACTAAAATTTACTCTCTATCTACTTTTCTTTCTGTGAACAGTGCAGCAGTCCGAATTTCGTACTATAGTCCTCTGTATAGTCTCACCGTTGAACTTGGTCTAAGCTCCCATAGCGAATGACAACTGACTAACAGGCAGGCATAAGGAGATGGATAGGGAGTGCGCGCACGGACGTCCTCTAGTGCGCTCTCTTCCTCCTCCAGTATGCTCTTGAGGCTTCTATTGTTATATAGGAGCACGGACACGGTGGAAATCCATACAAGGCATATGCACGCCAAGGAGCTGCAGCGGCGGAGGTGGACCTCAGTTAAAGCAAAGGCACATGCCCTGTGGCGGATCTAGCCACCAAATCAAGGAGGGGCTCTCCCCTTCTTCCTCCTTTTTTCTCTTCCTTTTTCTTCTTCCTCTCCTCTTTTCTTCCTTCTTCTTCCTTCTTCCTCCAAAAATGTAGGAGGGGCTTAGGGGGTACTCCATGGTTTGTGAGAGGGTGGGGAGGCTTGAGCCCCCCCCTCCCCACCCCCGCACCCCCTAGATTCGCCCCTGCACATGCCACCACTTGGATTGAGAAATCAATAATATAACTTCTCCTGAGCAAAGAATACATGTTGATATCTCTTATCTCTTGATCTCTCGTTTCCTATTCTGGGTCCACCTAGCTTACGGCGGCAAGGCCGAAGGTATGGTAAATTATACACTATAACGATGTTCGATAGGTACCAAAAAAGTATTTTATCATCATTGGAAAAATATTCTAACTTCAGAGAAAAATATTCTATGTTTATAGGAAAATGTTCACATTGAAGATGAAAATGTTCCGTATACCAAAAAATGTTATAACTTCAAAAACGAAACATTCTAGTTTTACAAATAAAATATTTTCAACTGAGCATGACAAAACTATCCATATAAAAACTAAAACAATATAAATTTAAAAAATATAAATAAAAAATAGTCACAAAAGGACAAAAAAGAAAGAAAAAAAAGCACATGAAAAAAATCTAAAATATAGACAGAAACAAAAAAAGAAAACAAAAAAAGAGAAGAGAAACACACAATGAGTAGTTATTGGGCCTTTGCAGACAAAAACGTAGGAGGAAATGGGCTGCGCGGCGCAAGGTGGTAGGGAAGATTCACGGCTTACGGCGCTTGCCACTAGAGTTTGGCCGGGCCGCGTTCACAAAAGGATAATGATTTCCCATGAGCGGATAAACAAACGGTACAGTGACGGGAATTAGCTTATCGGATAAACTCAGTGGTAAATTAGACTGATGGACGAAGAATCTTAATTAATTTAACTAGTCCATGAACCCGTTCTTTCACAGGGGTTAAAGTCTTATATGTTAAATTTAGCAGTACAATATATATATAAATCTATTTTGTATATTTAGTTTTTTATAATAGCATATCTTGCTACTTTAGATGTATGCTTAATTGATTTAGTTCATCTTTGATATGATAGAAAATGTAAGTAATTTTAATATGTTTGAGGGGTTTATTTTATTATACTATCTGTCATAATAGCTAAGGTGAACAATTTAGATATAAATTAAAGGGACAATTTGATATTATCTATCATAATAGCAAATGTGTGTAATTAAGATATTAATTTAGGGGGGGTTATTTCATATTTTCTTTCACAATGACAGAGTGGGTAATTAATATGTAGTTTTAGAGTTATTTTATATTGTTTTCATAATGGAAGAGGTGGGCAATTACTTAGAGAACAGAGCTACTGGCTATTAAGATTCCAATATACCAATTGATGGGTGGATATTTCTGATTATTGTGAAAATTTCTAGTCTTATATCTTTATTTTCTAGTGCATCTTGTGAGAATTAACGTGGATGCTTTAAAAAGAGTCTTCAATTTCAATTAGTAATAGCATATAGATAGTAATAGCGTATAGATATAGATTATAGGTCCATAGATAATGCAAAGACCATTCATGTTATCCTTTTTGTCTGCAAAATACTCTGAAAAAAAATTATATACGGATATGTAAATGTTAGTGTACCTGGCTTAACAGCTGAGTTTCCATATTATGCAAATTCTCCACAATCTCTTTTATCGTGGGCCTCTCCCTACTATCAGGATCCACACAGCGCAGGGCAATTTTTGTGCATGTCTCCACTTGATCTAAATGCGCTGTCCTATCCTTCTTCATCCAATATCCACAAACCTGTAAAATCGATATATAAAGGTCTATTAGCAAAATCCACAGGTTGGTGTGTTCAAAACACCTTATCTTTAAACCTTATTTGTTGGGATGATGGCAAACAAATTGTTCGTACATTTTCAACAAATTTTGTGGCCCCCTTGTCGCTACAATGACCAAAATCATGGAATCCCTTTATCACATCTATGATTGTAACACCTAAACTGAAGATATCAATCATCTCTGACAACTGGCCCCCAGATTTTAATTCAGGCGCCATGTACTTCCTGCATGATGTTGTAAGTATTAAGTACACGATCAGTGTCAGCATCAGTTTGCTCATATAAGCAAGAAAGTCATCCTAAAATGAATGAAGCATTGCAGCAGAGGCCTACTAACGTTGCTTCTGCAACTGAATCAACTACGAGATTGCTACGACTTGCCGAGCAGATCCTTGACAATCCAAAGTTGGCAAGTTTTGGCACCATGCTCTTGTCAAGTAATATATTGACTGGGTTTAGATCCAGGTGAAGAATTGGGCTTTCCCTTTCGCAGTGGAGATGGAGCAATCCATCACAAATCCCCTTTATTATGTTATAATGTGTGTGCCAGTCATCTCCCAGAGAATTTTCTGTAGAAGTAGATAGAGAGGCAACGACACAAATATGAAGTTAGATATCTCTTTTATTTAAATAACAGTAGAAGGGAAAATTGATAAAATTGGAGTGTGGAGTTTGCCATCTTTACCAGAAATATGCTTATGTAGGCTTCCACCGGGTATGTATTCAAAGCAGAGCACTCTGTATATTTGTTTACCAAAATCAGACTCACCATCCTTTGGCTCAATATATTTCTTCGTGTCCTCATTACAGTAACCAACTAGACGTACAATGTTGGGATGCTGGACCTTCATATGGTTTCTGAGTTCATTCTTATATTGTTCGTCGTCGACTCCTTCCCTTGTATCAAGCAACTTCACCTCTACAACTTCCCGTCTGTAAACTGCCTGCTTACAAAACTATTATTGACAATGTATATTATTCATGGTAAAACAAAACCATCAAGTTATCACCTTGTAAACATCTCCATAGAGGCCACTACCAACTTTTTGGTCGTCTGAAAAATTGTTCGTAATTTTTCTCAATGTATGTGAGTCTATTTGTATGTCCATGATTGAATGATATAGTGCTAGCTAGGTAGGCCTCTTTCCTGCATATAAACAAAATAAGGTAGTTATGTTCTCCATTTGGGGATGCAGGACATATGTACATTGGGAAAATGTTCCCAGAGATGGTTTGGTAGATCTTTCCTATAGCAAAACGCAAAAGCAA
This sequence comes from Paspalum vaginatum, assembly GCA_030272315.1. Lineage (NCBI taxonomy): Eukaryota > Viridiplantae > Streptophyta > Magnoliopsida > Poales > Poaceae > Paspalum > Paspalum vaginatum. The sequence goes on along the minus strand of CM059016.1, from coordinate 14,360,262 downwards.
ACACAGATACTAAAGGTGTAATGTTGGTGCCTGAGGATCAAAGGCTGGCACTGAAATTCTTCCACCTCTTGGTTGATGGCCCCCATCACATGGAAGAAGGTGCTTGAATCCAAAGCATAGGTTATCATATTCTGCATTCTTTGAGAGTTTGGGTACACAACCAAAAAGTACTATCTTTCCTTCAATTATTGAAGAAGAAGGTATCTACCTCTGGAGGGTACTGGACACAAGATGACAGAGACCTTAGGTTGCCATGATTGAGTTCTGTCGACAATGGAGAGTTCAACCTTTGAAACTGGATAACTGATTATGGAGGTGTTGCCCAAGAATCTCGGTGCTTAGTTGGACTTGGATCTCCATAGGTTTTGATATGTGTTCTGCTTATATGATTGCTAATGATGAATGCTTAAGAAGGTACGAATAGCTTGCTGGGGCTATCTTTGCATCAGTATATCTGCAATCCTTATATAAGCTAAGCCGAGAGTTTCTAAACAATAGTCTAAAAGGACTCCTTCCAGGAAGTATATTTGCAGGAATATAGCTGCAGTCCTTATGATCTCTAATCATGCAGCAAGCTGAGAGTTGCTGCGGCATATCTCTCCATCACATCTTAAACAGAAGTTTTTAGACTTCAATTGACGGCCTCTTGCAGGTATTTATTATGTTTGTAGTAGAACATGATATTCACACAGCAGGTACATATATAAACCAAAGTTATTCTTCGTGCATATACCACACATCATCAACAACATCGTTGCGGAAACGAGCTGTATGTGCGAAGAAGGAGCTTAAATTAAACCAAAAGCTAACCTCCTGGCACTAGAAAAACACGATATATACCAATCAGTGGAGATTTCCTAGTTAGTGTCAGCAGAACCAGATCATATAGGAGAAGTATCGAGAAAAACCAGAACCGTAATCCAAAGCGGGAAACCCAACCTTAACTAGTCGAGAAAACCGTCTGAACCCCGGATTACGCCAACCAGAGAGATTTATTTCAACAGCCAATCGTCTTCTGTTTAAATTCGCTCCCACGAATAATCGAATCCAAGACCTCAACACCCCCAAAGAGTGAGGTACCATTAGGCTATAAGCTTCATCCAAAGCGGGACATAAGTAATAAGTACCGTAGAACGTGGTTGAAAGGAAGAAGACGAGATCGATCGAGTAAGATGAAAGCACTAACCTCCTGCAGGAACTTTATGGAGCCGCATGGATGTCCTGATCGGCTCCGCTCTTGCTCACCGAGGATCAAGGCATCACATCTGAGTTACTTTGGGAGCCCACGGCACCATTGGCAAGCCAAGCATGTTGACCGTTTAACTTAATCCTTGCCGGCATATTAAAATGCCACAACCACCAAATGATTAAGACATTGGGGGTTTACAATCACCTAATTTGGTCATTAATGGCGGCAAACGTATATGTCTCCAAAGACTTTGCGGGGCGACGCGAGTATACCGACTAAACAATGTCTCCGATCTCTAACTACGATTACTGTTCAGACTCCTAGACATGAGAATCTCACATAGAATGAGATACAGACCAATGAATTCTAAAGGAAAAAAAATTAGTGACCACATCCATACCCTTATCAAATACAGTAATAAAAAACCAATTTCCTTCTAATGGAGCGTAATATTCATTCCAAAATATGGTTGCATTTAGCCTTTTCGGACAAGCTAGGAGAGTGCCAATAAAGGGCCGCTACACCCTTTAGGCTAAACATTACCAGTCCATGCATATAGGTGGACATAACACTGTAGACACATTTTATTACAGTTTGAAATAGAAGGTAGGATACAAAGACCGATGAGGTTAGCCATTGAACGTGTCTTTACATGTGTGTTTGATCAATTTATAACGTTGATGCCCCCCCTTTTTTTGCATGTCTCCACGATAGAAAGCAAAGGGTATTTCTCATCCATCGCCCATTCAGTCGAGTTTAGTAACTCAAACGTAGCTATATTTGAAACTAGAAAAATGGCCTGCGCAAATAGCGCTGGTAGCTAATATTTTTATTTAAAATTCCGTTTCTCCTTAAAATTGATATTGTTAGATTATCCTTATTTAATTTTCTTTTTTGTTATTTTTTGCTTTATTGTCCTAAATAATACATTTTGTTATCCTAAATTTTACTTCTTGGTGTATTATTTTGAGAACATGTTTTTAATAGTTAATCAATTAACTTACACATTTTTTTTGAAAAAACATTTAAGTTTTTTATGTAGTGGTTTGTGGGATCAAAATAACATTGCTATTTATAATTTTGTTTGCAGGTTGTAGCTGTTTTCATAATTGTGCAACCACTAAAGCATTGTCATTCAGTCCTTAAAAATCTTCTAGATAATTCTCTATTTATAGTTATTTGAACAATCCCTTATTCATATATTAGAATTTAGATATATTGAATTTTTTGTATTTGATAAAAAATATTTCACTTAGTATTGACCATTGATGAATATAACAACTAATAGTGTAAGAGGTGTTTTACGGCACTTGAATAAGTGCGCAATGGTACCAGGAGTTACCTCTCCCATTAAAGTTTTTATGTTGTTATTAAATAAAACTTTAGAATTGAAAAAATTATATGAGTTCTGGTCCCACCTTTTCAGAGCCAGTCCTACCTATTTGATGGTACCTCTTATTTTAAAACCATTGAATCTCGCTTGATGAACGTCTCTTATTTTCTCTAACCATCATAAAATTTGTGATTTTTTTGTGATATTCTATATGAAATGTTTGATTTATACTGGTTATAAATTGTATTGGTTCAATTGTTTCTAGTACCGGACCCACTAATTTGCTAGCTTATAATACCATGCCCTTGGTAACACCTGGTACTACAAATTTTCAGACTGTTAGATTTTTCTTGATGGATGGTTCTTTTTATTCTAACAATTATAAAAATGTATTTATATGGATGGTTAAGTGTTCATAAAATTCAATGGTGTAAATGTTTTCACCGATTAACATGGTAATTTACTAATTTCTAGGGCACAGTGAATTGTTTTAATACTCACTTATTAAGATAATTGATAAGAGCTCATTAAATGTTTCTCGTACCAAGCTAACTTTCTCAAAGAAACAGCATATACATGCCTATCGCCATCAAGAAAAATATTTTTTTGCAAATTTAATTGATGTTAAAAAGTCTTAATTGACTAAAACTAAAAATGTTGGATTTTGAATTGAAGGGCAGTTACTCATCATGAATTATCCAATCTCAGATAACATCCAATATGCATAATTCAATAGGTAATTTTAATTGGAGACATTTCTTTGGCCCCCTTCAAAATAAATGTGGGCCCATTTTAATTATACGTAGCTCGGAAGCTTGGGACCTAGAACTTTGGGATACCCAAAGTATTTGGACGCTATGTCAGAAACAACAACCAACCCCGCATATCTATAGTCTGCATCTTATTATATATTCTATAGATCCACCGGGAATCTTCCTTGGATGCTCACAACGTAAGGAGATGGCGTGCGTGATGTGAGAGGGGCACCTAAACCTGTTACGGATGTGCTTGGTTGTGGCAACGGCGGCGATGCCAAAGGGCAACATGAAAAGCATGCCCATCATAGAAAATCTCAAGCCGCAGTTGCATGGTTGGCTGAACGGCTGCCTAACGGCGCCCATGCAGAAGACTATCACCCTACCATAGTAGCGTCATGATCAGGATCTCTATTTTAATATTTGTTGACTATTTTGATAGGTATATTGGTACAAATTATATAGATTATTTTTAGACTATTAGGTCATCGTGACACTCAATGGTGCAATCTTTTTAAGTTATATTTAATTTAATTGATTTAATATAAACCGACAAATCTTCATAAAAATCCAACCAAGGAGGGCTTTTTTTCTTTTTAATTAATGGGTAGTTTTTAGGCTCTCGGTAATTGATTTAGCAGAGACCCTCAAATCTTCGAAAATCTAACGGAGAAGGATTTTTCTTTTTTATGATAAATGTCGTAATTTGTAGACCATCTTGGTGATTGATTTAATACATACAATTATATATTTTAATTTAATATTCACCGTAAGATCGCTTTAAAATCCAGCGGATGGCTTTTTCCTAATTAATGTGGTAGTTATAGACTCTCATCGATTGATTTAACATGGACTGTTACATTATTTTAAAAAAACTACAGTGGAAGTTTTTTTTTATTAATGTGATAATTTATAGACTTTTTTGGTAAACGTAGTAGCCTTTTTTAAGACTGCTCGTATGTTACTTAGTGGACCTAGCCAATATGGATGTCCAAGATGGAACCTTCAATATGGAGGATGATCGATCTCAATGAACTCGGAACAATGTCGATGCTAAAAGATGGAACTGTCGAGATGGAGCAATTTTTTCTTAGCTTGATGGAAGGGTTAGGCTTATGTCAGGATCGATGAATCTTGAAAAGAAAACATTCCGGCGAGATGATGGCTTTGCGGTCAATTACTGATCTTACTCGTGAACATGGTGTGATTGATTCTGGGCATACATGATCGATGGATCGGTAGTGCTATATTTATTGGACATGTGAGATTAGGACAGTCCAATTTTCTTATTTACTTTTGTTTGTCAGAGTCGATTTTTTCTCTTTCTTAACGTTTCTAGTATGTATTTTTTTTCTCTTTCTTTATTTCTCAATGCTCTGTTAGAGTTGGGTTCTTTTACATGTCCTATACGGACATATATTTCCATATTAAAGAATTGTACTGAACCACACGGATTTAGAATAACTTTTTTATAATATAGACACTTAGATTTTTATTAAAAATACAACGGTTGAGATTCTTTTACTTTTGATTAACGTCGTAATTTCTAGACTCTTTTCACGGCTTTTTTAACACTCGTATTAATATAACTAGTATACATGCACGTGGGAGACGCACGTGTTAAAGAATGTATTGTTCATTTTTTATGAAAATATGCACTAATTAATAAACAAAAATTAATTTAAAAAAGATTTGTGTTTCTAAACCTTTTAATTTGAATAAACATTGGCCTAATGGCAATAGAGCTTTTAAGAATTTGTTTTTATCTGTATTGTGTCATGCAAGAGGTAGGTCGCATACAACAAAATACAACATAGAACAATTTAGTTTGGGCTCAAGTGAAGAGGTTGCGGTTTAATTATATAAGTGAGTCCAAAAAATACAAAATGAATTCAACTGATATTATAGAATACTGACATATTTTAGGTGTCATATCATGTTTACAAGCCCGATAATCACATTGATATTCACGCCTTTTGGCCAGCAAATCAATTTTTGGTTGGAACTTGATGAAGCAAATTTATAGTTACTCCCCTGTTTTAAGTTATAGGTCATCTTATTTAATTTGTTTTAAAATATGTAGAAATTTAAGTTTTGGTTGAAGTATATTGTATAATAAACCAAATTACAGTAAAAATACATTATTATTATGAAATTGTTGGAATACGATGAGTAAGTAAAGATCAGAGGAATCCAGCTTACACATGAAGACAATGTCAGGTGACGACATAGTCGAAGAGGCTCGCTAGCGTTCTTGTCATCATCGGTGTGCTCACCAATCTCCCCGATGATGATGACCGGGATGGCGTCAAGGCCATGCTTCATGAGCATGTTGATGCGCATATCTTGGTTGGTATTAAAGACGTTGGTGTGTATAGCACATTGCCATATATACAGCATGACCGACGCGCCGGAGGACTGGAAGAAAGTGTATACTCCGTACGTAATAACGGGGCAGATGTTTATTGATGGTAAGGACGTTGCCAGGAAGCGGACAAGGCTGCGCATGAACCATCGAGGGACTGGTAGACGTCGGCGCTGAGCAGGACTGTGGCATGGACTTGCCTGGCGAGTCCGGCCTTGACAAATACGACTGGACATTGTGGATGGTGAGCCGCGCGGCGGCCTGGAACTTGGCCATGAGTCCGTGCGAGACAAGGGGCCGGATATAGAATGAATAAGATATACAGGGTACATGTTGCATACGGTGAGAAAAAAATTATAAACTGTGGCAGGAACGCGTAACTCGCGGAATAACTTTCCGCCGAGACATTGAATCCAACCGCACGCTGTCAAAAAAGACTTGCATCTGACCATTGAAACCTTTAACGGAGCATATAAATATTTGTGCCTAACATAGTCCGTGGGCCCAAAACTCTCATCCTACCGATAGATCATAGGACGCTGTATAATCAGATGGCGGGTATACCATTGGGTAGAATATAATTGAGTGCAAAATAGTTTTCATTAAACTCGTTTTTTTATAGAGTAGATAGATATGCTAATACTTGTTATCATAACTTATGAGATACCAGTCAGACACTGGTTGTTCACGTCCGACTTGGAGTTAACTGGCTAGTTATTGACCAGTCGAACAGCATTGGATTTGATATCTTGTGCCACCGTAATACAGTCCTAATCGCTATCAAGTTCAAAGCATCGGCTCATTAAAAAGAAGACTAATAGATACATTGCCGAAAAGGATTAGTATTCATGGAAAGAGAAATAATTATAGAGAATTCACTGGAGAGAAAAATATGGACACGGGTAGCCATTTCCTATTATTTTTTTATTAGTTATATGTATTGTATCTAATATAAACTCTTTGATTTAATTTAGACCGTTGGATCTTCATAAAATCCAACGGTTGAGGGCTTTTTTTTCTGATTAACGTGATAATTTCTTGGCTCTCTCGGCGAACGTGGTAGCTTTTTTTAACACTACTATAGTTATAGTTAGACACTGGTTGTTCATGTCCGACTTGGAGTTAACTGGCTAGTTATTGACCAGTCGAACAGCACTGGATTTGATATCTTGTGCCACCGTAATACAGTCCTAATCGCTATCAAGTTCAAAGCATCGGCTCATTTAAAAGAAGACTAATAGATACATTGCCGAAAAGGATTAGTATTCATGGAAAGAGATAGAATTATAGAGAATTCATTGGAGAGAAAAATATGGACACGGGTAGCCCTTTCCTATTATTTTTTATTACTTATATGTATTGTATCTAATATAAACTCTTTGATTTAATTTAGACCGTTGGATCTTCATAAAATCCAACGGTTGAGGGTTTTTTTTCGATTAACGTAGAAATTTCTTAGCTCTCTCGACGAACGTGGTGGCTTCTTTTAACACTATTATAGTTATATAATAGATAGATTGTTTTTTATTAGTTATATGTATTGTATCTAATATAAACTCTTTGATTTAATTTAGACCGTTGGATCTTCGTAAAATCCTACGGTTGAGGTCTTTTTTTTCTGATTAACGTGGAAATTTCTTGGCTTTCTCGAAAAACGTGGTGGTTTCTTTTAACACTACTATAATTATATAATAGATAGATTTCTTGGCTCTCTCAACGAACATGGTGGCTTCTTTTAATACTACTATAGTTATATAATAGATAAAATTTGTACTCTAATCGAAGAAATAGTTACTCGGAGTAGAAATGAAATATCATTTTATACTATATATACCCTCGATATATTCGATGGACAGATATTATACTTTATTATCGAACAGGTGGGAGACTCTGTACGTTAGAGATATGTGTTTTTGTCGTGGCATCCTTATATTGTGCTTACAACTTGGTCTGCTAAGGATAAATGATTGCCCACCTAACGATCATGGGCACATAAATATTCGACAATAAGACAACACAGCTTGTCAAGAGTGGTTTAGACTCTGTTTTCACACTTCACGGTCCTCAACTTGTGTTCATATTCCATACAGGTTACAACCAAAACAGTCAAGCTAGAGATACATCACCGCTTGAAGTTGAAGCTCTTTGGCAATGAATCTTGCATGTTCCATTGCAAAACAATAAGAGTAGAAAAATTGGGAGTAAATGGAAATCATCTATGACACGCTAGATGTGTTTGTGTGATCATCCAACACTCTTGCAGTCTGAATGGTAGACCCCGCGTATAGTTGGTCAGGATGAATAGAAGAAGAATATGCAGATGTTACCCTGTAGTAGCAAGAACCAAGAAGTCACTCCTCCGTAGGACATGCAGGGACAGGGACGTTTAGTCTGAGAGCTGTTTTACAGTGCTTGAAAAGGTACCACCAGTACCTCCTGGTACCTCTCCTTTAGATTTATTGCTGGCCTACATAAGAGGATGGATAATTAATGATTTTTTAAGAAATATTTTTTACAGGTACTGGTCCCACTTTTTTATACCGGTCCCACCTATTTGGTACCTTCTGGTACCTCCACCTTGGTACCTCTTATTTTCAAACCATTAGATCTTCTTTAATGGACTACTCTCATTATTTCAACCACCGTAAAATTTGTATTCTGGAACAAAAATCCATGAATAAAGCCAATTTTAGAAGTCATATCGTGAAAATATTATACATGTTCCCTGTGAGACCGTCGGCACATGTAGAACACAAACATCTCCAACAGTTACTTAACAACAACGGTTACAAAGTAAAACATAGAGTGTAGCACTACTATAAATCAATCTTAAGGTATGCCTCTCCTTTTTAGCAACAGACAAGAATTGTGCAAAACTACCAATTCAAAGTATCAATCGGATCCTTGAGTGAAACCAATTCAAGGCGCAATCCATTGAGTAATTGTGAGTTGATGTAGTTCTTGGGTCTAGGTGGACCTTAACAATATCCATCATAAAACCGGTATAGTAAACAACATTTGAGGACAGCTGGAGAGTTGATTAAGTGCTGCCTTTGAGATTTGGTGGGTGATTGTTGGAATTTATCGGTCTAGCCCATTTACTCCACAATAAGTTCTAAGATAAATCTCAAAGGTGCACTCATGTGTGGAAGTTTAGTTCCATATGTGAAGTTGAAGTGGAAGGAAGCTAAATTAAATAGCTTGCCTTTTGCCTTTCCTTGAATGGAAGCATGAGAGAGGGAGCTACATTACACACCTGCGCGTGTATTTCGCGCATTTTTTCGCGTAACTTGTGGACGTGGCGACTGACACTTAATTCGTCTTTATTTTTTGTCAAATCCCACAATTTATTTTAACTATATCTTGCGCACCAAATAAGGAACCGAATCAAACAGATTGTTGAGATCACATGTGACTCAGTTTCCTTCCTTTTTGTGGAGGTTATCCAGAGTGCACTTGTCTATATAATAGGGGTGACCTCTCCTGAAAATACATGAGAAAAAACAATCTAGGTTTTAGTTAGCGAGCTCTCTATGTCTCGGTGTTGCGCACCCTCAAGCTTCTCCATTACTGACACTGGCATGACGACAACGTCTGCGGAGAGCAGTGTCTCTGAAACCTCACTCCATTGTAGAACCTACACAGTTTAGGGCAAATCGGGTTTTTTTTGGCAACGATCATGCGACTGCCCACTAAGTTGATCTGCCCTTCATCCTTCTACGGACTTCGCCAAGAACACGACTGCTGACTTGTCGCAACTGGAGCAATCCCGTTGTAAGTGTCCATGGGTTCATAGCTCATGTTTGATCCGTCTATGTCCACGGGAGATTTAGTCTACTATATGATCATGTTGTTATTTGCGATGTGTGTTTTATCCCTAGTTCATGTAGCGATTGTTTTAGGAATTAATTCAATCTCTAAAGTGTAGTTCTCTAACAACTTCAACCTCCACCCCTAGCTGATGCATGCATAGTTTACATGCCACAGGTGTCAATAGGGAGTACCCAAGTCCCTCTCCCCTGTCAATTAAGTCCAAAGAAAAAGGTCTTTCTGTTCGCTCCCATCCCGTCCTAACACCCACATTCACACCAAGTGTATATTAAATGGATTCCATAATCCTATATACCATCATTGTCGTAGTCGTCGTCGTCGTCGTCGTCATCATCATCACAAAGCATCACCATCAGAGCATGTAATCATATATAGAAAGTAAATAAGTGTAAATGGTGTGAACAAATGTACCAGAGTCTATGATTGCAATCATGAGAAAAGTGACATCAAACATGGGTTTGTCGAGGTACAAATTATCCTGGTCCATTGAATGCACAGGGTGTAGGAACCTCTATTATTGGATATGCATCTAAAGTACGAAATGAACAAAGTTGTTGGAAAGTAGATGGAGTGTGTGTGTGCACATTAAGAAAATGTCACATCCTAATTATAACTTCAGTCCTTCATGGCGTCCCTGAGGAGGTTATCCAATAATTGCAAGAAGGGCGCCGACATTTGCGGTATCTTTGGAACAGGGGTGGTGTGGAACTTCCCACCAGGTGAATTTTCCGCGATTTCCTTGAGGCCCTATCATATTCATAAGATATGTCGGATTAATGAATAAGTCATGATTTTGACTGGACTAACACTGACTTTTGATGCATACCTGGTTATATGCATCCCCGCCAAGAGTAAACGTGTGCACAGGAAATGTTGAGATGAAGTCCTCAGCCCCATCAAAGAAGTCTCCCTTGTTTATCAACCCATCGGAGAAGAACAATATGATGCCATTTTGGTACCCCCGGTTGCTAATCATTTTATGTGCCTCGGCGAGGCCAGATGCCATGTTTTTCATGCAGGTGATCCTGCGCCTCTCGAAGGCCGTGTAGCCAGCTTCCTTTGTATCTACTGAGTCAACTAATTTCATATCCGACGTGTAAGTGTTATTGCTCAACATTGGATAGATGTAACCCATGCAGCTGTCCTCGAAGTGGGTGAGCTTCTCTTGCACCAACCAAAACACCCCGTCATCTACTGCGTACCAGGCTGGGGTAGAGTTGGTGCAGTCAAAGGCATACACAATCACTACGTCCAGTGGCTCCCTTGCCTGCAAATTAGCATATGCACTGTTGGCCATTCATGCCATCCTAGCTACTAGTACGTTTTTACACACACATGTAGCTACACTCATCTATATATAAATAGAAAGAGAGGGGGAGGAGAGAGAGAGAGACCTGAACTGGGCCTAGGAGGGTTCTCAAAATCCAACTTGGCGCCACCAAGGATGCAATCGAGTAGCTTGGAAAAGGACGATGAAAGGCGTGGCCTTTCTGGGACAGGTGCAGTGTGAAACATCCCACCTGGAGACTTTGCAGCGATGGCATGGAGACCCTAATAAACACACAATACATAGGAATGTATATACTTGATCATGCATAAGTCAATCATGGTTGTGACCAAATTAGCTCTTATTGATACATCGTAAATACCTCATTATATGCATCCCCACCAAGAGTGAATGTGTGCACAGGCACTTTGGAGACGAAGTTCTCCGCTCATCAAAGAAGTCACCCTTGTGTATCAACCCATCAGAGAAGAGTAAGATTATGCCATTTTTGTACCCCGCATGCTGACCAATTCATGTGCCTCAGTGAGACCGGATGCCATGTTTTTGACGCAGGTCACACTGCGCCAAGCGAATGTTGTGTACCCAGTTGCCTTCGATTCAGCTTTGTCAACTAATTTGAAGTCACAAGTGTACGTGTTTTTGCTCAACATCGGGTAGATATAACCCATGCAGCTGTCGTCAAAGTGGGTGAGCTTCTCTTGCACCAACCAAAACACCCCGTCATCTACTGCGTACCAGGCCGGGTGTAGTCGGTGCAGTCAAAGGCATACACAATCACCACATCCAGTGGCCCTTTCCCTGCAAACCAATATCCACCATGCATTCATCTACATTCGTACCAACTTATAGATAGTTTGCAACGTAGTATATGCATGTGATTGCTGACCATTCCTGAACTTGTATTGGATTGGTGTCCTTAGATATCTACCTGATGAACTGGAACTGGGAAGCAGCCTGTCTGGAAAAGGGAGGGAACTGATCGTGTTCCGGCTTGAGGAACTTGACGCTATGATGCGGCGATCCTGTCATAAAGACAACAGGAGATGGGCGCAGATTAATTAATAGGATCATCTGGTTGGTGCACCTAGCTAAAGGGATCATCTAAAACATTGCCGTGGGCTCCTAATAATTAAGGACTCGATATAGAGTATCATGCATTCTAAAAAATATATGTTATATTCATACCGTCGCCCGTCTCGTTATGATTATTAGTACATATATGTTATATTCATATTGTGAAGTGTAGTTGTTGATTTGCAGAAATCTCTTTACGTCCTTTCTTTGTTATAGCTAGTAAAAAGTGCATCGACATCTAGTGGCGGATCCAAGGTTGATGGCTGAGGAGGCTGAGCTTCCTTCTTAATCCAGCACCCACTATTTTTCTTTATGCACTTCATTCCACACCCTCCCCCACGCCACCCATATTTTTTCATGGTGCACAAGGATGTACCAACCCCCACATGGATCCACTCCAGTCAAAATCTATAGAGTATTCAATTCCTTTCTACACCTCTACTAAAAATTAGTGGGCCCTAGGCTATTATCCCTATTGTTATTATTAGGTTGTCTCCGGCAGACCGTGTAAAGGACTGCCTATAGTATAAAACAACACTGTAGCGCTGTTGTAAACAAAGTGTAGTTTGAAATAGGCAAGGTGGATAGGCAAGCTACTGAAGATGGTCTTAGTCCCTAGCCATACAAATTGGTAGTCTTACTGCTACTAATTGGAGATGAAATGTGCTTGGGCAAAAGATAGAAGTCTATAAATTCTTATAAAAATCATCAATTTCTGGCCATCTATATTATGTTTAAGTCACTCATTATGTCATTATGAAAAATGGTTTAAATTAACCCTCTAAAGTTGCTTGTAAATTACCTACTCTGTCATTATTAAAGGTAATTTAAAGTAACCCTCTAAAATTGCATTAGAATTACCCACTTCGCCATTATAAAGATAATTTAAAGTACCCTGTAATTGCATTTTAAATAGATGCTTTAATTAAAGTACCCCTACATTTGTATTGAAGTTACCCATTATGCCATTATGAAAGATGATAAGTAGCCCCCATACACTTGAATTTGATTATTGTGAAAGACAAGATAATTTGTTAATCCACTAAACTTAAATCTAAACTACTCACATTTTCCCTCATAATAGTTAATGTATGTAAACCGTTAAGTTTGCATCTAAGTTACCACCTCTGTTATTACTAAAAGTAGACAAGATATCCCCACAAGTGTATTATAGATTATTTTAATATCAGCTGTAGTAAAAAAGTTGGATAAATGTAAAATATATGCACAATATGTTCCTATATTATCAGTTTTACCAAAAATAAGAAAAATATAATCTAAAGTAAACACAAGTTAGATGTCACCATGCAGATAAAGGATAATTTATATGTTTAAATTATAAATAAATAAGTAAATAAATATATTTCTATGATTTTACAATCATGAAAAGCAAGATACAAGGAGGTGCGATACGAAAGGAAGAAAGATGAATATGATGATAAAATATGTAAGTAGCTCATTATTGGTTCATCACAATCAATATAGGTATACGAAGTATCTTATGGTATTATGTTAGCAAATCAACATTATGTGTAAAGAGAGCATGTGCAAAGAAAAGAAATTTTGATTTGGTCGTAAGTACTAAATCTATCCATAAACTTCTAACGCTTATATTTGCTAACATGAGCCCGTGCATGTAAAATATAATCTAAAATGACTTCTTATATTTATATATAAATCTAAAATGACCCTTAAATTGCAACCTTAATTACACTCTCTGCAGTTATAAAAGGTCGTATAAGATATTCCTTAAATTTTCATATAACTTCCCCAATGCAATTATGAAAATAATAAATAATACACAAATTTGCGTTTAAGCTGTCAACAACTCCGACCATGATGATAATCTAAAGTAACACCTTAATCTTATATCACCTCCACCTTTGTTAAAAAGTAATAAACCACCAAAAATAAACATGAAAATTGTCAACACATACCATTAGAAAAAATAACTATGAGTATGACTATATATTTTTCTAGAGTTAAATGCACCAACTTAAAAAGTGACTTTCCAGCTCCATAAACTTTTTAAAGGCCCCAAATTAGTCCATATCGATCTAGGGAAAATGTTTTTTGCACTTAGGCCCTCAGAATAATTTCACCCTCTTCTAACTCCGCTCCTTCTTTTCACGCCAACTCTTCTCACTGCTGTCGCCGCTGCTATGCTCGCCACTACTTATAGCTGCCCCTCACCACAGCCCCTGCTGACCTCTGATATGCTCCACAAGCAATCACTCATCGGAGCCACGCCATGGCCCTTCCTCCTACCGTTGCTTTGCATCCGTGCATTGTCATACAGCCACCGCGGTCGCACCCATTCGGCCGAGATCGGCATGATGCCCCCACACCATGCAGCAGCACGCCGTCGATGACCATGCACGCGTAGCGCCGGCAGCCATCGCCATTGCGCCCCACCAGTACTGGCCATGCCCACACTCCCACAGCGCCACCGGGTGTCGCCGTCATGCTCTATCCACGCCCCCACAGGGCCACAAGTGTTGTCCATGCACATGCATGCCCTCACAGCACCGCTGGCCTGGCCTGCTCAATGGGAGATGGCAGCGAGGCGTGGGGGAGATGAGAGAGAAAAAGGAGAGAGGGAAGGAGGAGGCAACACATGGAGAGGTGGACTGCGGCGAGCAAAGCGTAAGTGGATGCTGCTGCGGCGGCTGCAGCATCAACGTCAGAGGAGGCGATAGTGAGCAGAGGGCGGCAGGAGAGAGGGAAGGGAGTTAGGAGAGAGATTTAAATGATTCCGAGGCCTAAGTGTAAAAAAATATTTCTAACGAACCGGTACGAACTAATTTGAGCCTCTTTAATTTTGAGCCCCTTTAAAATGTTTAGGGACTTTCTATATTGGTGGACCCGTAAGTGAAACACAAGCATAAGTAAATGTGCCTCCGGTGCATTTAACTCTTTCCTAAATTGCCAAGTATTACCACTTTTAGTATCTAAAAAATAATTCAAACCAAACATATATGTTGTTGCCACGACTAGAATGCATTAGCGGTCCTTAAAGTTTGCACGCTACGTCACTTAGGTCTCCGATGTTTGAAAACCTTGACTGCGGGTACACAGAGTTGGCACACTATGTCACCTAGATCCCCAAAGTAAGTTTATCTTACAATTCTGACCCATTAAGCCTACACGTGGCAATGCCACTTGGTTGGGGGTGGGCTCCATGGCTTCCTTAGGCCCACGTGTCAGCCCTTTCCCCACTCTCCCTTTCGCCCCCGCCCTTCTCTGCCCTGCCAGCCTCAGCTGCCAGCGACCCCGCCTCCCCACCCGGTCACCACTCCTCGCGCCACCTGGGTCGCCCGCTGCCGCGCCCCGTTCCAAGCCCGCCACCACCATGCATGTGGGTCCTCCACCTTCCCTCCCACGCACGGCCATCACCTGCTTTCTCTCCCCGGTCCGCCCATTCCCTCTCCCCCGATGCCGCAGCCACGCGGGCGCTGCTGTCGCTCATCTTTTGAGCAACCGCGCACCGCCCGAGCCCTGGCCCTACCTCCTCCTTCCTCGATGCCTCCTCCAGCGCTACCACCCACTCGTCCACTGCCGCCTCGTCCTCCGTTGCGCGAGCAAGTGGGGCGGCCGGTGCAAGCGCGAGCAAGGCAACGGGGAGGGGCAGGCGGCGCTCGAGCGAGTGAGGGGCCCGCATCC
The DNA here is from genome assembly GCA_030272315.1 of Paspalum vaginatum. Lineage (NCBI taxonomy): Eukaryota > Viridiplantae > Streptophyta > Magnoliopsida > Poales > Poaceae > Paspalum > Paspalum vaginatum. The sequence goes on along the minus strand of CM059016.1, from coordinate 14,344,764 downwards.
ACACCCACGCCCTCCGTTCTCGATGCCCAGCATCCTCGCACACCCTCCGTCCCGACTCCGGGAGTCGCCCGGTGACATCGGTGCCATGCTCACAGCTCGACGCCAAGGACGCCACAGCGTGGCTCCAGCGACCGTCGGTGCCATATGCTCTCTACTCGACTCCAAGGATGCCACGGCCGGCACGCTATCCGCTCGACAATGCCGAGGTGGCGCACGCAGGGCGTGGTGGCTGGGTGGGGAGGTAGGGTCGCCGGCGGTTTTCGGTTCTTGAGGAAGCTGGCGCGGAAGACGCAGCCAGCGGCCGGTGCTTGCTGCTGATGTTGGAGGAGGATGAGCAACGGCAGCGCCCACGCGGCTGTGGCGTCGGGGGAGAGGGAGCGGGCGGAGCGGGGAGAGAAAGCAGGAGGTGGGTGCGTGTGGGAAAGAAGGTGGAGGGCCTGCACGATGGTGGCAGGCTCGAGCGGGGTGCGGCGACCGACGACCCAGGTGGTGCGGGCACGCGGTGGCCGGGTGGGGAGGCGTGGTCGCCGGCGACCGAGGCGGGCGGCGCGGAGCAGGGGCGGGGGCGGAAGGAGGAGTAGGGAAGGGGCTGAGACTTGGGCCCCAAGCAACAGTGGAGCCCACTTTGAACAGCGTAGCATTGCCACGTAGACTTAACTGGTCGGGATTGTACCCATTTAGACCTAGATGACGCAAAAACCAACTTTAGGGACCTATGTGACACAGCATGCCAACTTTCTGTACCTACAGTCAAGGTTTTCAAACATCGGGGACCCAAGTGACACAGCGTGCCAACTTCAAGGACCGCTAGCGCATTTTACTGTTGTTGCCACCATGCATTATATTTCAAGTATACTTACATGCATCAGATATAAGTGTATATTTCTATAGTTTAGGGATCATTCATATGTCACCCTTAAGGACACTAAAACATAATTTAGTTGTTAGTTTAAATAGATCATTTTGACTGAAACTTTATAACAAATTCGTATGGTAGTTTCATATATTCTTCTGAAACAAATACTACCGAACACTTTTTTTTTATAGAGACATCTTGAGTGCCATGCATTGTGCATGGAGAGTGCAGTTGAGAATATAGAAGCTACATTCATAATAAATACAGTAGGATAGTCTTAAATTAATACACAGAGAAAAGTAATTGCATCACCAATGAATCAAAATTTGAAAGTCAAAACCTAGATTTTTGACACGTGTTGCAACAAGAGCTTACAGAACTCAAGCTAAGATTTATCAACTAAATACATGTGAAAAATA